>JACEFZ010002737.1:347500-709151 GCA_014155875.1 Cepaea nemoralis
TCTAATAGTTTCATTGTGTGAACAGAGGAATCTCTAATAGTCTCAATGTGTGAAAAGAGGTTTCTATAAAACTCTCATTGCGTTAACAGAGGTATCTCTAATATCCTCATTGTGTGAACAGAGGTATCTCTAATAGTCTCATTGTGTGAACAGAGGTATCTCTAATAGTCTCATTGTGTGAACAGTTACCTCGAATATTCTCACTGTGTGAATAGAGGAATCTCTAATAGTCTCATTGTGTTAAATAGTCAAATAGTCTCACTGTGTGAATAGAGGAATCTCTAATTCATTGTGTGAACAGAGGAATCTCTAAAGTCTCGTTGTGTGAACGTAAATCTGCCAAGACATCAATAACAGCAAAACATGCTGGTGTTGACAGCAAACATTCCTGTACAGGATATGCAACTAACTTGAAATAGTAGTCTCACTGAGCGAATAGCGGAATCTCTAGTAGTCTCATTGAGTGAATAGATGTATCTCTAGTAGACTCATTGTGTGATTACAGGAATCTATAGTAGTCAAATTATGTGAATAGAGGAAACTCTAGTAGTCTCATTGTGAGAACAGAGGTATCTTTAGTACACACAAGAGCATTCTTTATTTTGGATGTGTTATATTCAGCAACACTGCAAGTGAGACAGTGCCAATATTCCCAAACCATAATTAATCAAATATGTCTAAAAGAGCATTCCGGCCTTCACCGGCACCATTTAAGGACAAACCCTGTAGAGATGTCAACAAGCTGACTGCTGCTTGTTTTGGATATTCTGGTGTTGATGTCTGAAGGTGAATAAAGAAGAAGGAGGAGCACTATGTGATTATACAGGCAACATGTTTAAGAAAATCACAGATTTACTGTTAAATTTAGACGGAATCTGTCTAGAGGAAGTAGACATTGCACGCACGCATGCTGAAGTCGGATGTACTGATCTATGAGGTGCGCAACTATATGTGATGCACTCCCCGCGAAAGAAAAAGGAAGAAGGAGACTATATATTCCGAAATGACACATACACCAAGTTCATAAAATCTTATTTAAGATGCAAGGTATTTATACTTAATCTCTCTCTCTCTCTCTCTCTCTCTCTCTCTCTCTCTCTCCAGGCTGTGTGCTAATAAGAGGTGTAACTCCATCCCTGGTCCCTACCATGGGTTGTAGTTATTCTGCCTTTTTTTTTGAAGCACTATGTAACAAGCTATCGTCTGTCAAGATGCCAGTAGTAGTAGTAGTAGTAGTAGTAGTAGTAGTTGTTGTTGTTGTTGTAGTAGTAGTTGTTGTAGTAGTAGTAGTAGTAGTAGTTGTAGTTGTAGTAGTAGTAGTAGTAGTTGTTGTAGTAGTAGTAGTAGTAGTAGTAGTAGTAGTAGACATGTTAATAATAATGTTTCTCTGCATGTGTTCCATGGTTGACATTCTACCAGAAAAGACAAAGACTACAGAATTGACCCTTGCATATCCTTCTTCTACCTCGTTCACACCCAGACCTCTACCTCAGTAATGAAACAGTAGTTCGTTTCTGGTTTATCAAATTACAGTACAGTTCTTGATGGAAGAAATGCATATACTCATACTAGCACATGCACTCACACACGAGCGAACACATGCACGCACACACAGAGATTATAATTTTGAAATCAAGCCACAATTTCTAGTATTTTTAGACCATCAGTATCATCGGAAATTTATCTCCCCATTTTTGTAGACTTTCTAGAAATGAAAATGGTAAAATAATATAAAGATTCATGTGTATTAGATTAAATAACAGATTGTTGTGAAACATTGGATATCAAGAGTCAGATTATTAAATTAGGTAACAGACGGTTTTAGAACAGTCAACAAACAGAGTTCGGTGTATCTGGTTACATCAGAGATAATTCTAGAATAATTAATAACGTGTTTATTTGTGAGAAATGATACGTTGTGGGTAAGGGACATAACTTGTAAAATAATAATATCTACGCACATACGGTTATTTCCCATGGAATAGACATATTTGTCCTTTAAACTGAAGTACATTTAACTGCATACCTTTTCTTGATATCGCAGTCAACTCAAGCATTTTTAAACTGTTTATGACTTCTTAGCAAGTTTATGTTCAGTAGTTTTCCCTTGTTTTCTGAACGACCTGCACTCATACCACTGTATGAAAACCAGCGCTAGGCGGTCTGCCTCCAGATCACTTTCAGCTGTGTTTTAAAATTGGTATGCGAGATTGCGAATTACGATCGTAACCCCCTCGCCTCAGCATAGGGGTTATGATTAGTAACAGCTCACTAAAACAACACGTTCACTCTGGGCACTGCATCCATCCATCCACTACACCCATCCATCCCACGCACTGCATTCATCCAATACACCCACCCACCCAATACACCGACCCATCCATTAATCCCACCCACCTCATCCATCCACTACACCCATCCATCCATCCCACCCCATACATCCAACCATCCATCCTATCTATCTGCCACTTTGCCATTCACATCTCACTTTACATCAGCCGTCATCTCTTCTTCTCCACTTTGCTTCCTTCCCTCTCTAACCCACAAACCCACTTACCGCAGGAGGCAATCTTCTCTCAAGTGAGTACCCGGTGGAAGACGACTTGCTGGCCGGCCTGTCCTCGCCGACAGGGGACGGTGCGGCACGTATGTGCGAGATCTCTGGAGGCGGCGGAGGCAGGTCCTCCTCGTCGATGGCATTATTTCTCTACAGACAAACAATATGGGTCAGAATGTGCTCTGTGTGTATGGAACAACCAAACATGAAATAAGAAGATACAGCAACCACTACCACACACAGCAGTGCCCTCATCACTTTCTTATCAGCTACACGTCAGAAAATCTCTGAGAAATAATAATTATACTGTTCACAAAATGAAACGCAACATACCTGAATTGTACTCACATCATGATTCGTGAGGTCATGAAAGAGGTCAAGGTCAAAACAACATTTTTGACAATAACTCGTGATAGGTTCATGATAAACCCGTGAAACTTACTGAACACAAAACTATCTGACCATATAATTTAATGCCTATAAAGGATTGACACTCCTCGAATAAATTCAGTTGAAAATTAAAGGCGCAATTATGGCTCATCTCACTGCAGAACAACGACGCATCATCATTGGACGTTTACAGGCTGGACAGTCACAAAGTGTAGTAGCTAGAGAATTTAATGTGGTTAGAAGTACCATTAGTCGCCTTTGGGGGCGATTTAAAAAAAAAAAAAAGTGGCTCAGTGGCAGGCCGGCCGAGCAGTGGAAGACCCAGAATCACAACTGCTGCTGAAGACCCCTTCATACCTTGCGTCACCTTAAAAATCGATTTGCATCTGCGTCCTCCGCAGTACGGTCAATGCAAGGAGCTCGTCGAATTTCAGATCAAACGGCCAGGAACCGGCTGCACGACGCAGGTCTTTGGGCTAGAAGACCTACAGAGGTCCTGTTATTACGGAGTGGCATCGCCAGAACCGACTACAATGGGCGAATCAGCATCGTCAATGGACCGTTGGGAATGACTGGAGACGGGTTTGGTTTAGTGATGAATCATTTTTTGTGCTCCAGCGACACGATAGACGGAGAAGAGTTTACCGCAGAGTTCGTGAGCGCTACACCCAGAATAGCGTTTATGAGGCTCCTCCACATGTTGGTGGAGGTGTACTGATGTGGGGGGGGGGGGGGGTGTCAACTTCATGGGGAGAAGTTATTGGTGCACACTGAAGAGTGCCTAAATGCTCAACGAAATGTCGCTGAAATTCTTTATCCTCACGTCCTTCCACTTCTGGCTGCACGAGGATCGATTTTTCAGCAGGATAACGCTCGACATCATGTGGCACAACTCACCACCCAGTTCCTCGCTGACAACAACGTCCAGACCATTCCCTGGACAGCCATGTCACCAGACATGAACCCCATAGAACACTTAGGGGATGAACTCGGCAGACGACTCCGCCAGCGAGACGTGGCTGCAGCCAATCTCCGACAGTTGTCTCTTGCACTGCGGGAAGAGTGGGCAATCATCCCACAACAACAGATCCAACGACTAATCGGATCCATGTCAAGGAGATGTCGTTCTCTGATAGAGGCCATAGGAGGCCATACACCTTACTGAAACGGAGACCTCAGTCGCAAAGACTAATAGTCCAAACAAAATTTAATGAACATCATGTCACTGTTAAAGTCGGAAAGTTTCTTCATGCCAGGATTGAAACATTCATTTCGTTAAATAAAATGTTAGTACAAGTTTGCAACTGAAACTGCAATAATGTTGCGTTTCTTTTTTTGAACAGTATGGTTTCAATGCACATGTTTAATTGCAAGGTGAGACATGTAAGCCCGTGCGCATGCGCAGGTCAGTCTTTACGTGTATGTGAACCTTCATCAAATGCACATTTATCAACATTATGAAATACAACAGATTATGTGGTTTGATCTTTGTGGACGAATGGATCAAGACAGGGAGACACACACACACGCAAATGTGTCAAAAGTACATGTCAAAAGCGGGGCGGCCATCTTTAAACTGCCCTTATGACGTCACAGTGTTCATCTGCACCGCAATGCCATGTACTTAACACTCTTGATATCCTTAACAAAAATATTGACAGGTTACAAGACAATGCCGTGGTTATTGTAATTTCAAATTTTAAATTAAAATACAAATATTGTAAGATTAAGATAAATTAGGAATACAGGGCGAAGTAGCATCATTTAAATATCATTAAGATTAAGATAAACTGGGATTACATGGTAATGTAGCATCGTTTAAATACCATTAAGATTAAGATAAACTGGGAATACACGGTGACGTAGCATTGTTTAAATATCATTAAGGTATTTGAGGAATCAGGGTGTAGCCGACACTGTCTGTGACCAAATTATAGTTTGTGTGTGTGGGGGGTGGGGGGGGGGGGGGGTGTGTCCAGTGTTTTACTCTTTTACTCGCCTTGAGGCTTATTTTGTGTGCGAGTGAGTAAGTTAGTGAGTGAGTTAGTAAGTGCCCAGAGCCTTTGGTCCTAATTCATATCAGTATATCAGCACTAGAGATCACACCCAGATCCAGTGTAGTGATTGGTTATAACACTGACCACTCCCCCCCCCCCCCCCCCCCCCACACACACACACACACATATATGGGTGATACCTATAACCAAGTTACTGTTATCAAAGTATGAATTAATCATACATTAACCACCGGGTACATGGAATGTTAGAACACTCATGCAAGTTGGCAAACTGGAAAACATCACAAGCAAAATGAAAAGAAAAACAAATGAATATCTACAAGGATTATGTGAAATGAGATACACTGAAGGTGATTAAATGTATTAAGTTAAACTACAAGATGAGTTTCTATGGAACACTTAGACATCAGAGAGATGTCACAGTAATCCTAATTCCAACATCAACCTATAGTAAAGGTCAACATGTCAGGAGCTGTGGTAGTGGAGTAGCTAAAACATTGGCCCATGGCTAGATGATCATGGGTTCGAATCCCTATCAATGTCAATTTTTTTTTATTAACATGGGCTCTCAAGTCGATTCGGCCTAAAACGGGTACCAAGAATTATCCCGGGAAATAAAGGGGACCAGCGTGATACAGACCAGTGAAGTCTGACGTAAGATATAATAGAGATTATAATTGCCATATTCAAAGACTCTTATGCAAGAATGACTAACATCATGAAAAGCAGAAATATCAGAAGTACTGAAAAGTTGTGTGCTGCCTGTTCTTCTGTATGAATGCGAAAAGTCAGACAATAAGTAATGAAAATGGAACAGAGGTAAATGCTATCTGGAGTTGTGTCAGTTCTCAAACCATAATGTACTAGGCTGGTTTCCCCTGGCCATCTGTCGGTTTCTCCGCATGACAAAGAAATTTTGCAATAACTTTTTTTTTACAAGGCTACATATTTTGTCCCTGTGAAAGTAATGCACCTGTTATTTCACTGTGAAAGTAATGCACCTGTTATTTCACTGTGAAATTAATGCACCTGTTATTTCTTTACCTTTCTCTAAAATTGTTGTGACCTTCTCCTGGAACTAAGAGTTAATATACACATATACATAATAGGTGAACTGTTCATTCCTCATAATATCATGCCAACTACTGAATACATAATTGCCTAGTAAATCACATATACAATTGCCTAGTAAATCACAGATACAATTGCTTAGTAAATCACATATACAACTGCCTAATACATCACATATGCAATTGCCTAATAAATCACATATACAATTGCCTAATAAATCACATATACAATTGCCTAATAAATCACATATACAATTCACACACTGGACACGCCAAATTATCATGCTTAAATATGTGCTTCACACGCGTGATCCGAGGCTTGTTTCCGGATCCGGTCAGGGATATGCACTACTGACGAGCTCAAACGAGGGCGAAACTCGAGTATAGTGCTTCCATGACGTGGATAGGCCTTAGGTTCGTGCCGGAATGCGATCGGCGTTGCCAGTAGTGGGTTGTGCTCAATATTTAAATTTCAAATCCCGAAACAACCAAATAATCAACATATACAATTGCCTAATAAATCACATATACAATTGCCTAATAAATCACATATACAACTGCCTAATAAATCACATATACAATTGCCTAATAAATCACATATACAATTGTCTAGCAAATCACATATACAATTGCCTAGCAAATCACATTTACAATTGCCTAACAAATAATATATACAATTGCCTAACAAATCACATATACAATTGCCTAACAAATCACATATACAATTGCCTAACAAATCACATATACAATTGCCTAGAAAATCACAAACAGGCAATAGGGGCTAGGGGGTAATTGCAAACATCCTGCAAAGTACATGCGCATTTTATAAAATGACATAACAAATGTATGCACATGTTTCATTATTGTTAGTCTCAAAATATTAAACAAGATAAATCACAGGCAGAATAATAGTCTGTATACTATATCCAAGCAGGAAACCCCAACTACAAGCAGTAAGGAAGGATACAATGTTGGGGTTGGGAGGGGGAGAGGGAGGTGGAGAGGAAGAGAGAGAGAGAGAGAGAGAGAGAGAGAGAGAGAGAGAGAGAGAGAGAGAGAGAGAGAGAGGTGAGTAGGTGTGTGTGTGTGTGTGTGCGTGCATGCATGCATATCTCTCTCTCTCTCTCTCTCTCTCTCTCTCTCTCTCTCTCTCTCTCTCTCTCTCTCTCTCTCTCTCTCTCTCTCTCTCTCTCTCTCATATTCTATGTACTGTCCTCATGTTTATCAGCCTGTTTGCATTTTGTTCATGTTTCAAAACCATAGGACAGTAGATTATATATTGTACTTCAACACTTGTTGGTCTCAATGCAATTGACAGCATGTTATGTTTTGTTTTCCATCTTGCAAAAAGCTATTTTTGCCACGGTGATTCCTCTTCTAATCTCCAAAGGGTTATCTTCCATCAGATGCTGCAGATCCTGTTTATTGTCTACAATCAGTAGTATATACTACTGTAATATAATCAACCAATTAGAAATGGATCAAAATTGTCTCTGGTCTGATCATTTTTTAGGTTTCCCATTTCCTTGTCAGCACATATGTTGGATAGGTAATGGGAAGATAATGCAGCCTTGACTTACTCCCCTTTGCATCTCATAACAGTTTGATGTTCCACCGGCTACTCTGACATCTGCTAGTTGTTCATGATATAAGGATTCTATTAATTGAGCCAAATGTGCTGAACACCACATGATGTTCCACAAGTTCTGATGCTGTACACAGCCAAAGGCTTACTATAGTGATCACCCTCTATGGTTCCCTATTTACCCAGTATTGCAATAAATATAGATGAATGTGAGTCGGGAGGTATGTCTCCGCTATCACGTATTTTAATCAGCAGCCAGGTTACCTGATCTATTCCATACTCTTCTTGATAATTTCTGTTGTGGTGTTGTCTGGACCTGGGGTCTTGCCAGAATTCATAGGGATAAGGACATTCCAACCTTCTATCTTCAAAATTGACGGTCCTTCATTGTTAATAGAAATATCAAACTGTTCCTTGGTGAACCGATGTATAGGTCTCTCACACACAATGACTATATATCTAAAATCGTATCCACAGCCATTAGTAATTTGCCTTCTTTGGTTTTCAGACAACCTGCCGATGTGGATGTCCTCCTGACACATGATTTTCTTTATCAGGTGAGTTCTCAAATCATAATATACTAGAAATGTACAAAGGTGGTTTCCCTTACACTTCCACCAGCTTGTCTACAGTTTACCTCCCCTAGCGTTTGTCTAAAGAGACAAACTCTGCAAAGCAACAAGGAGGAAAGGCTATGTAAAGTGTCCCTTACCTGTCGTTGGCCATGCCACACAATTTTCAGGTATTTTATAGAGATAGCTGCCCCATCAACTAATGACCTCTCAATAACCACCCACAATAGCATGTGTGACAAGAAACAATATGAAGTGTAACTTCTAACAAAGGCAGACATGACATAAAATACAAGGGGCTTCTCATAAGTCTTTAGCCTGACCATGAAGGAGTAGGCAGAGAAAATTGAAATTTGGCACAATGCTTATTCTTACTCAATGTAGCCACCACTTGAATTTATGCATTTCTGCCTCTATGCATGACCTTGAAAAGAACTTCAGAATAAAACAACCTATTTTTCAAACTAAACCAGTTATCACAAGCCAGTATGACATCTTCGTCACTGTCAAAACGATTTCCTTATAGTTGTTTTTCTTTTTAAGATTTGGAAAAAGAAAAAAGTCTGATGGAGCCAAATCTAGAGAATATGGTGGGTGTGGAAGAATTTCAATATTCAAATCGTTGGCAGTTTGCAGCACATCCTGTGCTTTATGGGAGGGCGCGTTGTCTTGAAGCAAAGGCAGAATTTGCATACACGCTATCCCTCGTTTTCTGGTCACAGCCTTTCTTAGTTTGATAAGGAGATCTACATAGTACTGACCATTAACCGTGTTGCCTTGAAGCATGTAATATTTCAATATGACACCTTTGACATCCCAAAGCATCACATTTCTTGCAGATTTTTGTGCTCTTGGCTTGACATGTGTTGGCGAGCCCGGGGTTTTCCACTGCATGCTGGCAATTTTGGATCCTGGGTCATTATGGTGAATCCAAGTCTCATCTACCACCACCATGGTCGTCAATATGTTTTTCAACCACCACATGTTGAGCAACTGGCCACAGCAATCAATCCGTGTTTGTTTCTGTTCACATGTCAGCAGGCATGGGACCCAGTGGGCACACACTTTTCTCATCTTCAGTCTGTTGTGTGAAATTCTAAAAACTGTACTCTTACTTAGTTTTGGTGAACCCGATATCTCAGCAATTGTCATTTTGCTATCCTGGTCTATAATTTTCTTCAATTTTGCAGCATTTGCATCACTGCACTCTGAGGATGGTCGTCTTGATCTTGGCAGATCAGCAACTTGAGAATAGCCACACTTAAACTGCAAACACCAATTTTTTACGAAGCATACGAAGGACAGACTTCCTCAAACACTGGCTCCACATCAAGAATTTTATCACAGTCCTGGCATCTGATTTCTCCATTGTTCTGACAAACCGTTGGATGTGCAGAACTGGTCAGTAGGGTGTGTTGTGCCATGCACCATATTGGGAAAACCAGTTGAGGAGAGAATTCATAATTCATATGTCCATTACAAATTGAATGAGCTATACATGTGCCAAATTTCAATTTTCTCCACCTACTCCTTCATGGTCAGGCTAAAGACTTATGAGAAGCCCCTTGTAATAAGAGATATGACCAGAAGTTACAGATATAGCATGAAACAATAAGAACCAAAACCAAAACAAAAGATGAGAATATAAAACAAGCAGATATAAATAGAGACAAAGTAAAATGACCCATGAAACAATGAGAGATGTAACTTGTATTAATGGGAGATGTAATGTGTGGTAAATAGAAGTTATAACTAGCTTGTGCTTGTAAAATCCTAGCTTCTACTTGTAATATCCTAGTTTCTACTTGTAATATCCTAGTTTCTACTTGTAATATCCTAGCTTCTAATTGTAATATCCTAGTTTCTACTACTAATATCCTAGTTTCTACTACAGTTAACATATCCTAGCTTCTATTGTAGTAAAATATCCTAGCTTCTACTTTAATATCTTAGCTTCCACTAGTAATATCCTAGTTTCTACTTGTAATATTCTGGTTTCTACTTGTAATATCCCAGTTTCTACTTGTAATATCCTAGCTTCTAGGACAGTTAACATATCCTAGCTTCTACTGGAAATATCTTAGCTTCTACTTTAGTAACAAATCCTAGCTTCTACTTTAGTAACAAATCCTAGCATCTACTTTAGTAGCAAATCCTAGCTTCTACTAGAAATATTAGCTTCTACTGGAAATATCTTAGCTTCTACTTTAGTAACAAATCGTAACTTCTACTTTAGTAAGATACCCAAGCCTCTACTTTAGTAATATATCCTAGCCTCTACTTTAGTAACAAATCGTAACTTCTACTTTAGTAAGATATCCTAGCCTCTACTTTAGTAACAAATCCTAGCCTCTACTTTAGTAACATATACTAGCCTCAACTTTAGTAACAAATCGTAGCTTCTACTTAAGTAACTGTGACGAAACGCGATTATCTGTCTTGGGTCGTCAAGATTCCGCACTATTTTGGCGCGTCATCGGGGACTTTCCCAGCTAAGAATAGACTGAGGGAAGCCGATGAATGACTTACGATCTAGAATATTCTCGAAACACCGAAATTCGAGTAACCCGTGATGTTGGGTATCGCTCTAAATTCTCGTGCAGAGAGATCTAGAAACTCTAGGCGGGGAATGACGGTTTTCCCGAGAAAGTATCTTTTCTCGAGAAGCACTCGCTTCTAGTGCGCATTGAGTTGGCACGAAGCGGGAATGTGGCTAAATCAGTCATTCACTTACTGTCGTTGCCACAGAATAGACGCAGGCCGAATGTGAGCCGTTTTGTGTGCGTCTCCCCTCAACCATTATGCGGCTGACTGTTAGATCAAGGAAGCTGAGAAGCCCTTGAACAGTTCGGAGCTGTCTGGAGGTCTGGTTGTCCAATACAGGTAGATAATTGTTTAAATCATTTAACTTTGTACGTGTGTTCCACACGCCATTGTTCTAACCTCATTACTTATGCGGATGTCCTTGCATACTAATTAGCAAACCGATCGATAACGCAGTTGAAGGCGAATCGTGTTTGTTTACCGTGTGCTCGCGAAACAGCTGTTAGAAACGCCGTATTGTGATGTAGGCGATTTGGGTTCCAAATATGTGTACCATATTTTGACAATCGTTACATCTATTAGGTTGCTGTGTTAGAATAAAGCATAGTTACTTGTGCCGGATGGAAACCTAGAGTAGTTCAGTCAGTTGCTGAAGCCAGAAGAACGGTTAGCAAACCAGGTAAAGTGGTAGGTGGAGTTTCAGACAAAATTGTGCTTAGTTACTAAGTAAAGGAAGAACTTAGTTCTGTGCCACCAGGAATGATGTAACTATGGTGTAATAACTTAATAGTGAATTCATTGTGTGGAACAGCGGATTTCTGTGTCAAGGTAAGTTGCTTGGGTGCTATATTTATATATATATATATATGATGGGACATTGTGTGCATATATATTAGATCATGGCATGGGATACTTCCTGGAGTAAGTCCGAACGCCGAATAGGTCGTCGTGAGATAACACTGCGTGCCGTCGCGATATAAATGTGCGTTCTGAAATCTTGTCTCAGCTATCCTGTCTCTTTCGTACTGGCGCTAGTGCGAGTGAATGCTCAGGTGCTGGAAGTATGGAAGGATGCAAGGAGGCTGCATGAGACTGGGGAAATATAGAATATGGGGGAGGTAAAAGCAAGTTATGAAAGTATGTGTTGGTAGGCCAAGCCAACGATGAAGTTCCATCCATGCCAAGGCTAAACCACTTGGGGAGGACAGAACTGGAAGATTACCCTTGGAACATGTGGGGAACATGTATTCTCAAGAAGGCTTCTTGACTCTAAGGCAGAGTCTGATAAGAAGAGTTTGCTAGGGCAGGGGCAGGTGGTCCCACCAGCAAACAGGCTTGTGTACATAGTGGATGTGATCATGTCCTATTCCTATATCCCGAGGGATGGGTTATTGATCCAGCTTATGTTTCTTAATGTACATTGATGATGTTAGGACCGAGTCTAGGGACTCTTTACCTATGTTTAGTTCAATTAACTTAGAACTATAATAACAGCCTTGTATCACTACTGACGTTAGCGACGACTGGTAGATGATTAGGGAGAGGTGAGACCAAAGATCAGGCTCGTCATTCTGATTTCTTGGTCTGGTTTGACGGGCTGTTCTGTGAGGCCAGCTGACATTTGCAAACCCATCCTATACTACTCTCCATATAGAGATAATGCTTTAGTTATATGCATAACTAAGTAGCATGACTGAGAGTTGAGTAGGTATTGGTAGGATGCATGTGGACTTATGTTTGGGCCAGTATACTCTCACCGGTCGCTCTTCCTTTTCAGGAGTTTGCCTGTTGAGGAACCAGTCAACTATAATGTTGTTGGCAGGAAACCACTTCGTGTGACAGAGCGAAGGGTTCAGTTCTTTACTTATCACGTCAGACTCAACCACATCAGGTACCCAATATTGATTCACCATGAGTGAAGGTTGCCTCAAGACATACAACCACCCTGAAGGTGCCCGTGTGAGAAGTGTTGGTTTGTGATTGTTCTGATAAATAGACGACACTCTGTTTTGCTATGAACAGTTCAGCATGTTGAGTAATCATGCTCAACGACAGGGAACACCGGTCCGTCTAGTTTGACGGGGGTTCTGCCTAAACGCAGAAGTAAATACTTTTCAGACACTTGAATCGTTCTTTGGACAGCTCTAGTGGCAGGTCTTGAGAAGAACTTCACCAAGTAGTGACTCGTGTCAAGGTAACCCGGTGGAAGGGACTATGGGATTATAGTCCAACCTGAATTGTTGCCGTGAAATAGATGTCTGATTCTATTAATGTACTGTTGCAGTATCAAGATTATCAACTGTGTTATCCAAGATCTCAGTAACATTTTAGTAGCCATATCTGATTCTACAAGCAGTGTGACTGTAGGAGACCATTGAATTGGTCCGTGACACTTTTCCATTCATGTTCCGGTGCTGTGATAAAGGGACCATTAAATTGGTCAATACCATAGCGGTTCTGCAGTAAGACTGTGTGATGAGTGACAGACCATTAGCTTGGTCAGTGATTCGTTAAGTTCTTCGAAGTAACGACTACTTGGAGTCAAGTCCAGGAGGATTGTCTTCCAACTGGTATTGTTCGAGAAGTGTATTAACCGTGACTCCGTGGGAGTGATAGAGATGCAGTTGGTCCAGTGAAGTGTGGTCCAGCAGTGACTCGAGTGTTGTGGATCCACGCTCTGGAGACAGAGTGGTCTCCCAGGTTCTAGTCATCTCACTGGAAGGAAGCCGGGTGAGTGGCGGACCGACTGGACGGGACATCTGCATCCAATCTACTTCTCAACTCGATGAAGATACCTACATCTCTGAGTCTATCTCTACTCTATCTTCTATTTGTGTAAATAGATTCTTCTATCAGGATGGTCATTTCAGTTCTATATTCTCAAGGGTAGAATAAACTTTATGTAAGTTGACTTGCTCTTTGTATAATGATTGAGTGTGGTCTCGGACGATGCCTCAGTGTTCATTGTTCCACAGGTGTAGGTAGTTAGTGGGGGTCTAGAATCTGGAGGGGCTTGTAGACGTAATTAACTAATATGAGATCAACCACAGAGTAAAAAGGTGTATCTGCTCATCCAACCCCTGGGGCTAGAATACACGGGAGTGCCAGAGACACCTAGGGTGTGGTTCACTCTCACTACCCAAGGTGAACTCGTCCCACTCCATACAGAGTGGGGGCTCATCCGGGATTATTCCAAGCTCTCTGTGTGTTGTAGACCTCTCACATAGTGATAGGGACTTAGTCTTTATCCTCTACTTCAGTCTACATAAGATTCTACTACTTCTACCTATCTCCTAACTGTCTGACAGACATTTGTGTTGTGGTGATTAGTTAGTACTATTGATTATTGATTCATTGTATTGCTTCACCCACACATACTTGAGTACCCACATATCCTAGTCAACATGTCTACCCAAGAGTTAGACTTAGACAAAGTTCAGGAAACTGGACGTAAGTCTGGTCTAGAGGGAGATGCTTTGAAATCCTATGTGCAAGAGGTGGAAAGAAATTTTCGCCAAGAGGAAAGAGAGAGGAGGAGAGCAGAAAGAGAACTGGAAGCCAGTAAAGTGGCTCTTGAGGAAAAGAGGATAGCGGCTGATACTGAGATGAAACGGCTTGAGTTGGAAGCCGCGAAGGAAAAACGTGACCATGAGTATCGAATGAAGCTACTTGAGGCACAAGTGCCTGCTACAGGTGTAACTGATGGAGCTATGGGAGGAGGTGTACCTCCTGGCTCAGAGTCAACCAGTAGACGTGACTACCAGGCTATGAAATGGCCTTTACAGCCGTTCAAACCCGAGAAGGAGCGGATAGACCAATACTTAGAGAAGTATGAAGCCATGGCTATTGCAATGGGACTAGACAAACAGAAATGGTGTTTAAAACTCTCCCAGGGACTCCGTGCCGAAGGTTATGAGGTGTATGCACGCTTGCCACCGGGTCTACAGAATGATTACCCGGCACTGAAAGCGGCTCTCTTGAAGAGATTCGAGATCACAGCGCACTCATACCGAAGGAAGTTTCGGACTGCAAAGCGAGAACCTGGTGAACTGTTTTCATCATACAGTGTGAGATTGAACTCATACCTTCTTAAGTGGATGGCCTTGGCCGGATTTAAAGAGGAGTATGAAAGTTTGCGTGAGTTGATGGTTGTAGATCAGATGCGAATGCAAATGTCTAAACCCTTGCGAAACTTCTTAGGTGAGAATGGGGCTGAGAGATTGGATATAGTCACCAAATTAGCCAAAAGATACGTTGAAGTCTATGGCGAGACTGGGGATACCAGTCCAACAGATCCGAGATCGAAAGATAAGGATCAAGGTAAGTCAAAGAAGTCAAAGAAGACCAAAGGTTCTGATGAACCAAAGAAACAGGTAAACTCTTTAGAGAAGATCTCTAACGTCAACCAAGGTAAGAATAGCCCACCTAGTTCTCCAAAGAGGAAGTGGAGTGAACGATGGTGCAAATTCTGCAAGTCCAGCACTCACAATACGAGTGAGTGTAAGAGTAAGCCCAAGGACTTTCACTTTGCTTGTCTTGCAGAGGTTAGGGATAGACCTTGCAGGAAAGTGAAGACGGTTGATGGGAATGGAGAACCAGAGCGACCTCCAGTGGTTGAGGAAGTAGAAGTGAATGGGCAACAGGTGTTGTGCCTCTACGACACAGGATTGCAATTTTCATCTGTAATTGCATCCCACCTGACAGGCCCAGAGCAACTCACCGGGGAGATGACGGAGATACAGCCAGCCAGTAGGAGTGCTGTAGCGCTACGTTGCCCGATTGCCAATGTGGAGATTCGGAGCAAGTACGTTACTGGACGCATTCAGGCGGCAGTCGTACCGGATCCTCTCTATCCCCTAATTCTTGGCCGGAAGTACGTGTTTCTGGGTGAACCAGAACACCCTAGCATCCATAAGTCTAGGCAGGTCAGAGGTACAGAGGAAAAGGATCTCGAAAAGGTAAGTCTCCGAAATACTCACCCGGATGGAATGAGTACTGCTCGGAGCAAGGATGCGACGGAGTGTCCTTGTTCAGAACGGTTGCCCAACAATAAAAACCCGTTAATTCAGGGTAAGTTCAACTCTGATAACCAGTCACCGTTAATTCAGACTGGAACAGAGAGAAGGCAGAGGGATCGTAAGTTGGTTCCTGAGAGCTTCAGAGCTAATCTGCTGCGAACGGTACATGTCAGGTCCCCAACCGGACATCTGACTGTAGGGACAACCAGTAAATGTCTATCCCGGTACTATTGGTGGCCGGGAATGACAGGCGACGTGCGCAGGTATATTAGGTCTTGTCCTGAGTGCCGTAAATGCACACTTGAGAAACGGACGAAGACGAAGATATCCTTAGAGGTTGGAGACCGAGTTCTAGTACTCCTCCCAATCGAGGGGAACGAATTCGAAATCGGGTGGCAGGGCCCATTCCTAGTGGATAAAGTGGGGCTCCACAAGCACTATGGAGTGGTGTTCCTGGGAAAGTCTACTACTTTCCATTCCAGTCTCCTCATGCGCTATGAGGGGAAGCCCGATGATAAGTCTAACAGCCCAAGGGCGCAGAGATTCGCTGAAAGAACGGTTCGGGGTTCAGGTCAGGTAGCGGAAAGCCTGTCACACCATAGGCAGTCCTATATGTATGTGCAGGTACCTTCTTCGGTTCAGCCCGGTGCTCGGGGGAACATGACCGGCCAAAGGAACACCCGCAGTGCTAGCTACACTGAGAACCGTGGTCGGAAGAGGTGGGTTGGGTCAGAACAGACACAGACCCTTGGTCCCTCAATCCGACCGACTGCAATCCAGCTGGGTCCTCGAAAGGGGAAGCTGGAGTTGCAGAAGTCCAGTAAACTCTGGCAGGAACGATCGTTAAATCAGATCGAGACGGGAGCTCTGTTCCGCAAGACACTGCGAGATGCCCGATCGCAGTAGCGGAGTAGGCGTTGATCACCCGTGATACTGAATAGCTTGTCACCCCACCTAATGTGGTAAAAGTATTCTATACAATATTGACGGGTTAGACTTCCTCACCCGCCATCCGGTCTCTAAGAAGAAAGAACGAACGACATAGACAGCTTCTGCGTAGAAGTGGAACGACGGGGTCGATCCTCTTAAAGTGGGGGCCTATGTGACGAAACGCGATTATCTGTCTTGGGTCGTCAAGATTCCGCACTATTTTGGCGCGTCATCGGGGACTTTCCCAGCTAAGAATAGACTGAGGGAAGCCGATGAATGACTTACGATCTAGAATATTCTCGAAACACCGAAATTCGAGTAACCCGTGATGTTGGGTATCGCTCTAAATTCTCGTGCAGAGAGATCTAGAAACTCTAGGCGGGGAATGACGGTTTTCCCGAGAAAGTATCTTTTCTCGAGAAGCACTCGCTTCTAGTGCGCATTGAGTTGGCACGAAGCGGGAATGTGGCTAAATCAGTCATTCACTTACTGTCGTTGCCACAGAATAGACGCAGGCCGAATGTGAGCCGTTTTGTGTGCGTCTCCCCTCAACCATTATGCGGCTGACTGTTAGATCAAGGAAGCTGAGAAGCCCTTGAACAGTTCGGAGCTGTCTGGAGGTCTGGTTGTCCAATACAGGTAGATAATTGTTTAAATCATTTAACTTTGTACGTGTGTTCCACACGCCATTGTTCTAACCTCATTACTTATGCGGATGTCCTTGCATACTAATTAGCAAACCGATCGATAACGCAGTTGAAGGCGAATCGTGTTTGTTTACCGTGTGCTCGCGAAACAGCTGTTAGAAACGCCGTATTGTGATGTAGGCGATTTGGGTTCCAAATATGTGTACCATATTTTGACAATCGTTACATCTATTAGGTTGCTGTGTTAGAATAAAGCATAGTTACTTGTGCCGGATGGAAACCTAGAGTAGTTCAGTCAGTTGCTGAAGCCAGAAGAACGGTTAGCAAACCAGGTAAAGTGGTAGGTGGAGTTTCAGACAAAATTGTGCTTAGTTACTAAGTAAAGGAAGAACTTAGTTCTGTGCCACCAGGAATGATGTAACTATGGTGTAATAACTTAATAGTGAATTCATTGTGTGGAACAGCGGATTTCTGTGTCAAGGTAAGTTGCTTGGGTGCTATATTTATATATATATATATATATGATGGGACATTGTGTGCATATATATTAGATCATGGCATGGGATACTTCCTGGAGTAAGTCCGAACGCCGAATAGGTCGTCGTGAGATAACACTGCGTGCCGTCGCGATATAAATGTGCGTTCTGAAATCTTGTCTCAGCTATCCTGTCTCTTTCGTACTGGCACTAGTGCGAGTGAATGCTCAGGTGCTGGAAGTATGGAAGGATGCAAGGAGGCTGCATGAGACTGGGGAAATATAGAATATGGGGGAGGTAAAAGCAAGTTATGAAAGTATGTGTTGGTAGGCCAAGCCAACGATGAAGTTCCATCCATGCCAAGGCTAAACCACTTGGGGAGGACAGAACTGGAAGATTACCCTTGGAACATGTGGGGAACATGTATTCTCAAGAAGGCTTCTTGACTCTAAGGCAGAGTCTGATAAGAAGAGTTTGCTAGGGCAGGGGCAGGTGGTCCCACCAGCAAACAGGCTTGTGTACATAGTGGATGTGATCATGTCCTATTCCTATATCCCGAGGGATGGGTTATTGATCCAGCTTATGTTTCTTAATGTACATTGATGATGTTAGGACCGAGTCTAGGGACTCTTTACCTATGTTTAGTTCAATTAACTTAGAACTATAATAACAGCCTTGTATCACTACTGACATTAGCGACGACTGGTAGATGATTAGGGAGAGGTGAGACCAAAGATCAGGCTCGTCATTCTGATTTCTTGGTCTGGTTTGACGGGCTGTTCTGTGAGGCCAGCTGACATTTGCAAACCCATCCTATACTACTCTCCATATAGAGATAATGCTTTAGTTATATGCATAACTAAGTAGCATGACTGAGAGTTGAGTAGGTATTGGTAGGATGCATGTGGACTTATGTTTGGGCCAGTATACTCTCACCGGTCGCTCTTCCTTTTCAGGAGTTTGCCTGTTGAGGAACCAGTCAACTATAATGTTGTTGGCAGGAAACCACTTCGTGTGACAGAGCGAAGGGTTCAGTTCTTTACTTATCACGTCAGACTCAACCACATCAGGTACCCAATATTGATTCACCATGAGTGAAGGTTGCCTCAAGACATACAACCACCCTGAAGGTGCCCGTGTGAGAAGTGTTGGTTTGTGATTGTTCTGATAAATAGACGACACTCTGTTTTGCTATGAACAGTTCAGCATGTTGAGTAATCATGCTCAACGACAGGGAACGCCGGTCCGTCTAGTGACGGGGGTTCTGCCTAAACGCAGAAGTAACTGATCTTCAGACACTTGAATGGTTCTTTGGACAGCTCTAGTGGCAGGTCTTGAGAAGAACTTCACCAAGTAGTGACATGTGTCAAGGTAACCCGGTGGAAGGGACTATGGGATTATAGTCCAACCTGAATTGTTGCTGTGAAATAGATGTCTGATTCTATTAATGTACTGTTGCAGTATCAAGATTATCAACTGTGTTATCCAAGATCTCAGTAACATTTTAGTAGCCATATCTGATTCTACAAGCAGTGTGACTGTAGGAGACCATTGAATTGGTCCGTGACACTTTTCCATTCATGTTCCGGTGCTGTGATAAAGGGACCATTAAATTGGTCAATACCATAGCGGTTCTGCAGTAAGACTGTGTGATGAGTGACAGACCATTAGCTTGGTCAGTGATTCGTTAAGTTCTTCGAAGTAACGACTACTTGGAGTCAAGTCCAGGAGGATTGTCTTCCAACTGGTATTGTTCGAGAAGTGTATTAACCGTGACTCCGTGGGAGTGATAGAGATGCAGTTGGTCCAGTGAAGTGTAGTCCAGCAGTGACTCGAGTGTTGTGGATCCACGCTCTGGAGACAGAGTGGTCTCCCAGGTTCTAGTCATCTCACTGGAAGGAAGCCGGGTGAGTGGCGGACCGACTGGACGGGACATCTGCATCCAATCTACTTCTCAACTCGATGAAGATACCTACATCTCTGAGTCTATCTCTACTCTATCTTCTATTTGTGTAAATAGATTCTTCTATCAGGATGGTCATTTCAGTTCTATATTCTCAAGGGTAGAATAAACTTTATGTAAGTTGACTTGCTCTTTGTATAATGATTGAGTGTGGTCTCGGACGATGCCTCAGTGTTCATTGTTCCACAGGTGTAGGTAGTTAGTGGGGGTCTAGAATCTGGAGGGGCTTGTAGACGTAATTAACTAATATGAGATCAACCACAGAGTAAAAAGGTGTATCTGCTCATCCAACCCCTGGGGCTAGAATACACGGGAGTGCCAGAGACACCTAGGGTGTGGTTCACTCTCACTACCCAAGGTGAACTCGTCACAGTAACATATCCTAACCTCTACTTTAGTAACATATCCTAGCCTCTACTTTAGTAACAAATCCTAGCCTCTACTTTAGTAACATATCCTAGCCTCTACTTTAGTAACAAATACTAGCCTTTACTTTAGTAACAAATCCTAGCTTCTACAAGTAATATTATAGCTTCTACGTTAGTAACATATCTAAGCTTCTACTTGAAATATCTTAGCTTCTACTAGAGTGATATATCCTAATGTCTACTTGTAATATACTAGCTTTTACTATAGTAAGATATCCTAGTATCAACATGTAGTATCCTAGCTTCTACTTGTAATATCCTAGCACCTACATGTAGTATCCTGGCTTCCAATTTAGTAACATATCCTAGCTTTTCTGTGTAGTATCCTACTTCTACATGTAATATCACAGCTTCTACTTGTAATATCCTAGCTACTACTTGTAATATCCTAGCTACTACTTGTAATATCCTAGTTTCTACTTGTAATATCCTAGTTTCTACTTGTAATATCCTAGCTTCCACTTGTAATATCCTAGCTTCCACTTGAAATATCACAGCTTCTACTTGTAATATCCTAGCTTCTATTTGTAATATCCTAGCTACTACTTGTAATATCCTAGCTACTACTTGTAATATCCTAGTTTCTACTTGTAATATCCTAGCTACCACTTGTAATATCCTAGTTTCTACTTGTAATATCCTAGCTTCCACTTGAAATATTATAGCTTCTACTTAGTTAGTTAGTTAGTTAGTCGCAGTTCCAACTTCACAGCAACGGGTTGTCCCCATTATGCTCCGTTCCTGTGCCAGTGAATATCACACAAAACGCTCCCCACTGCCCAATGTGAAAAGTGGAAAAGACAGGAGTCTCGACAAACAACAGCCCGCACAGATACACTGTGCATAATGCCGCCGCCAGAATGTCAACACACCAGTCCCCCACGAAACACCCAATTCATCTCTGATGGAATCGGCAGTCATTTTCCTATCTGGATGTTTCCTAGATGTTCACCTACACAGTCCACGAACATACAGTTCATCACCGACGGCAGTGGCAGTCAACCAGAAGCCCAGCAGCCACGCATTTCTGCATAAGGCAAAAACTGGTCAACTCTGGGACATAGCCACCTGCCATCGCTCCGAACATGCAGTCACGTTCCAAAAATAAAAACTTGGGCAGATTCAAAAGCACTTCACACGAAACCCACAGCTCACAGTGTCGCGCCACGCACTCACTCAGTAGCAGGGCGACGGAACCATCAAGCCTCCTTAGTCGCCTCTTACGACATGCGTGGTAGGCTACAGTGTTGCTATTCTTTGCTTCCCTTATGGGCCCCGGCAACACACGGGAGCTTCTACTTGTAATATCCTAGCTACTACTTGTGATATTCCTAGCTTCTACTTGTAATATCCTAGCTTCCACTTGAAATATCACAGCTTCTACTTGTAATATCCTAGCTTCCACTTGAAATATCACAGCTTCTACTTGTAATATCCTAGCTTCTACTTGTAATATCCTAGCTACTACTTGTAATATCCTAGCTTCTACTTGTAATATCCTAGCTTCTACTTGTAATATCCTAGCTTCCACTTGTAATATCCTAGCTTCTACTTGTAATATCCTAGCTTCCACTTGAAATATCACAGCTTCTACTTGTAATATCCTATCTTCTACTTGTAATATCCTAGCTACTACTTGTAATATCCTAGCTACTACTTGTAATATCCTAGTTTCTACTTGTAATATCCTAGCTACTACTTGTAATATCCTAGCTTCTACTTGTAATATAATAGCTTCTACTTGAAATATCCTAGCTTCTACTTGAAATATCACAGCTTCTACTTGTAATATCCTAGCTTCCACTTGAAATATCCTAGCTTCCACTTGAAATATCCTAGCTTCTACTTGAAATATCACAGCTTCTACTTGTAATATCCTAGCTTCTACTTGTAATATCCTAGCTTCCACTTGAAATATCCTAGCTTCTACTTGAAATATCCTAGCTTCTACTTGTAATATCCTAGCTTCTACTTGTAATATCCTAACTTCTACTTGTAATATCACAGCTTCTACTTGTAATATCCTAGCTTCCACTTGAAATATCCTAGCTTCTACTTGTAATATCCTAACTTCTACTTGTAATATCCTAGCTTCTACTTGTAATATCCTAACTTCAACTTGTAATATCCTAACTTCTACTTGTAATATCACAGCTTCTACTTGTAATATCCTAGCTTTTACTTGTAATATCCTACCTTCTACTTGTAATATCCTAGCTTCCACTTGAAATATCCTAGCTTCTACTTGTAATATCCTAACTTCTACTTGTAATATCACAGCTTCCACTTGTAATATCCTAGCTTCCACTTGAAATATCCTAGCTTCTACTTGAAATATCACAGCTTCTACTTGTAATATCCCAGCTTCTACTTGTAATATCACAGCTTCTACTTGTAATACCCTAGCTTCTACTTGTAATATCCTAGCTTCTACTTGTAATATCCTAGCTTCCACTTGAAATATCCTAGCTTCTACTTGAAATATACAGCTTCTACTTGTAATATCCTAGGTTCTACTTGTAATATCACAGCTTCTACTTGTAATACCCTAGCTTCTACTTGTAATATCCTAACTTCTACTTGTAATATCCTAGCTTCCAATTGAAATATCACAGCTTCTACTTGTAATATCCTAGCTTCTACTTAAAATATCCTAGCTTCCACTTGAAATATTCTAGCTTCTACCTGTAATATCCTTAGCTTCTATTATAGTAACAGACCCCAGTTTCTACTTTAGAGTGAGATACCTTAGTGTCTGTAATATCCTAGCTTCTCCTTTAGTAACATATCCCATGTCTCAGCTTCTTACTGAGTGAGATACACTAGCTTCAACTTGACTGAGATACCCTAGCTCCTACTAGTAATATCCTAGCTTCTATTTTAGTAACAGATCCTATTTTGTCTACTAGAGTGAGATACCTAGGTGTCAACTTGTAATATCCTAGCTTCTCCTTTAGTAGCATATCCCATGTCTCAGCTTCTTACTGAGTGAGATACACTAGCTTCAACTTGACTGATATCCTAGCTTCTACTTGTAATATCCTAGCTTCTGCTTGAGTAATATAATGTTACATTTACTTAAATGAGAAATTCTAACAAAAGCCAGACTAAGACTAACATTATAATTAGACACAAATTTACCACTTTTTAAAGGGGATCACAAGAAAACTAATAATGCATCTGCAAAAGACTAAACATCCGCTAGACTTGCCATACAAACCATTATCTACAAACTAATAGAAGTACCATTGTCTAGATCATAAATACAAACAGTTAGTAATACAATCAAGATTGGTCAGTGGGTAGAAAGCAACAAACTCTTGCCTAGATGTTAACAACACACCACTAGTTAGAAAAGGGCAAACCATCAGCTAGCAAGTAAAGAGAAACTATTAGGTAGAGAGTAAAGACAAAATATTATCTTGATAGTAAAGACAAACAAGCTCATGTATTAATGAGGCCCATAAAGGAAGCAAAGAATTGTAACACCATATCCTACAATGCCGGTTATAAGGAATTAATAAGCAGGATTGGCAAAGGTCGGGCTATACCGTTCTGAAGAAAGCTTTGGCTGAAAATTCAACCAACCATAAACAAGTCTAAAGAACAAGAAACTAAACAAATAACTCAGCAAATCAAGATAAAAGAAGGTCTTTCTCCTAGAAGCAAGATGTGTTGTGGATAAAGCCTCAGGTGTCTGAAAAGTTGACCTCCTTTATCTAGGAAAATCTCCAGAACTGGCAAATGGTATGTGAGAAATCTGTATGACTTGAGAAAGACAATGCAAGTGTAGAAGAAATGAAATATTATAGCATTTGTATTCTGGGATCATGCGAAACAATACAGAAGGAAGCAGGCAAAAAGCTTCTAAACATAGAGGAAACTGCACCTCACTGTGAAGGAGTGACAGTAATATTTAAAGAAGCAGAGAAAGCACTAATAGAGTGGGAAGCAGTGAATAGTAGAAAAAAAAAACAATAGCAGCATTTAGAACCATAAAAGAGAAAGTAAATATGAATGTGATACAGTGTTGTGTATCAACAAATGATAGAATGAATTAGCTAAGGAGGCGTTTTACATGAAACTTCAAAGGAGGGATTTTACATGAAACTTCAAAGGAGGAATTTTACATGAAACTTCAAAGCACTATAAGCATTCAGAGATATGGAAATATGAAAACTTTGATGTGAGACCCCAATGCCAAGATAGGATTAAATAACTGTGAGTTATGAAGAGATCATGGGAAAACAGGGACTTGTGGTAATGAACAAACATGGAGACCCCCCCCCCCCCATGAATCAGTTATGTCATAGGAAATTGTTTTTTTTTACACACATGAGTATCAATAGGCCACAATGTATAAATCAAATTTATCATATCTGTATTTACAAAAAAATTTACATCATTTCTCATGACATAAATGTTTCAAGAATGACCGATAAGTTGTTACTCAAGAGATACATAACATCTTATAAAAAGGGAAATCAACACAATGTAAGATATTTCAGAAATCAACTAGCTAAGGAATAATGTATGGTCATGATCTCTAATAAATAACAGGTGCTAAAACTGTTAATGGATGGTGTTAGTATGGAAGACTGCTGGCCGCAGGTTACAAGCAATTGGAACGCATCATGTATTGAAGTCTTTGGGAACACAGAATGCAAACATAAAGCATGGGTAACACCTGAAACCCTTAACAAAATATAAAAAAGGAAAAATTGTAAAAACAGATTAAAATAATAGCAAAACCAGAGCTACTAAAGTCAGAGTCCATGAAATACACACAGAAGCTAATACAGAGGTTAGCAAGCAGATATGGGCAGATAAAGACAATATTTAGATGCCCAAGCAAGAGAGGCAAAATAAGCAGAAGCAAAATGAAACCTCAGCAATCTTTACAGCACCACAAGATAAATAGGAAAATAAAGGCTATCATTTGGATTGATTAAAATTAGTAATGAGAAAGGTCTCACCAACATTAAAGATTAAATGAAAGGTTGGGATGAATACTTGAGGAGCCTCTGAATAGACCAGTTCCAACTGACCCAGCAGATATCCAGCCAGCAGAAGTGGGGCTGTATATCAACTGTACAAACCATTAGCTAGAAAATAATGACAACAAACAAATGCCATCAGCTACAAAGTAATGACATACCATTAGCTAGAAAGCAAAGACAAACCATTAGTTACAAAGTAATAACAAATTATTCCATAGAAAGTAATGAAAACTATCAGTTAGAACATAATGATAAACCATTAGCTAGAAAGTAATGACAAACAAATGGATAGAAAGTAATGACAAATAATTAGCTTGAAAGTAATGACAAACCATTAGCTAGAAAGTAATGACAAACCATTAGCTAGAAAGAAATGAAAACAATCAGCTCGAAAGTAGTGACAAACCATTAGCTAGAAAGTAATGGTAAACAATTAGCTAGAAAGTTACATTTATTTAACAAGTTGGAAAACTTAAATTGATGGGAAAAAGCAGAGAGAAAAAGACTTGGAGGGCTTAGCCCCATGACATAATCGGGACAAGAACACAGATCAGATTCAAGACTAGTGATCGTGCGAGGTTTGCAAACCACGACCACCAGCACATCATTATGATAGAAAGTAGAGGCAAAATATTAGCTAGAAAATAAAGACAATCATTATCTAGAAAATAAAGACACGGAATTAGTTTGGCACTACAACCAAACCATTAGCCAGATACTAAAGATAAACCACAAGGGCAAGAAAATAAACATGGTAAGCAGGAGACACAAGACCTAAGCTGGAGTTTACAATGGCCAAATGAAGAAACACACATGAAAAAAATGAAAAGGGGATATGCACTTTCAAGGTAGTAGAAATTACTGGTGCCAGGTCAGGATAGGCGTTCCAGTGGACAGGCGGTGGCGGCGGTGGTGGAAGTGGAATATCATCCTCTTCAGACACCAGCCGGGTTCGTGTCAGTCGCTGTGCTACCACAGGCGGTGGTGGCGGAGGCAGCTGGAACAAGGCAACAACAGCATGCAGCACAAATAACAACATCAGAGACTAGCTACAAACACAGACAGTGGCAAAGAACAGTGTACAATTGAGCCAAACATCTCCACTCACATTCAATCGCATTAAACATTTCAACCTAAACAATACACATACTCTCATCGACTGGATAGCTTGTGTGGACAATGCCACTCAAGCTGGTGCTATCATGTGTTCTGAATTGGGAAAACACAAAGGCAATGGTGAAGGGGAGTAGGGCAGCTCACTCCCTACAACTATGAGAATACTTGAAGTCTGACAATTCTAACCCCACTAGCAGTATTTCCATCTTGCAATCACCCATTTCAATCATTTATATTTAAAAGGAAATCAGCATCACACACCTCACATCATGAGGTTATTCTAGTAACACATGTTTACAAACAATCACTGTAAACTCATGACCTTCGGAATCTGCAGGAAACAGAAAAGGCAATACCTGTTTTGTCATGAGTTTCATAGCTCCACAGACACTTTCATCAATGAAGAATCCCGCATGTACACTTCGGACACCATCTTTCCAGAAATGGTAGAGGAATATTCTTCTTCTTCTTTTGTGTTCATCTGGAGTGTGTTTTTTTTTCAGACATAATTGCGTTGTGTCAAGTTTTGCGCCCTTAGGCCGACACATCCGACTTCTACTGGTGTTTGTTGACTGAGTTAACCTTCCTGGGTGCTTTGAAGGACATTCCACTCTCGCTAGAACGTTTTTGCATTGTGCCACATTTATTTGCGCCCTTGGGCTGACACATCAGACTTCTGCGGGGGGTTGTTGACCGGGTTAGCCTTCCCGGTGTAGAGGAATCTGATGCCCTTCCTTTGCATAAATCAATGATACTTCAACACATATACAGGACACGACCAAATCCTGACAGTCTCACATATATTATGTTCATTGTCCAGCATGCAGGTATCATCTTTCCTAAAATGGTAGAGGGATCGGATGCCCTTCTTCTGCATAAATCAATGATACTTCAACACCAGCATATGCAGGTCGCTGCAAAATCCTGACGGCCTAACATATATTATGTTCATTGTCCAGCATGTACACTGCAGGCATCATCTTTCCAAAAATGGTAGAGGGATCTGATGCCCTTCCTCTGCATAAGCCAATGATACTTCAACACCAGCATATTCAGGTTATGGCCAAATACTGACTGTCTCATATATATTATGTTAACTGTCCCTGATGCCTCTACAGGAGCCGAGTTCCATTGCCATAGTTCCTTTCCAGGACACTAAAGAACGTAATACAAATACAAAAGTAAAGGTATTCCCATAGCAGACGCTGCCGTTGGAGTAGGAAGTATTAGGCCTCAACATATTCTAGGTTACAACTTATGGGGTGGGCTGGCCAGTTCCCTTCATCATCATCTTTGCTTCGATATAAAACCTTTCTGGACCCATTTTGTGAGCTTGTGTCGACCGCAGAGCAAAATGGTCACCCGCAGAGCAAAATGGTCAACCGCAGAGCAAAATGGTGAACCGCAGAGCAAAATGGTCGACCGCAGAGCAAAATGGTCACCCGCAGAGCAAAATGATCAACTGCAGAGCAAAATGGTCGGGAGAAATTATCTTGCTTCTGTCAGGGGATGAACCTGGACCACTATCTTCGTATGCAAGCACAATAATCACTATGCCACAATAGCCCCAATTATGTCATGGGTTTCAGAAGTGGTAATTACTTTGACAGAATATTTGCTCAATAATATACACGCCAGTTCAATCATTTATACATGTGTACATTCTGTGTGCTAAAGGGACACTCTTCTTCATTTCTTCAGGGGGATTAAGCAGCTATGGATTACACAGAGTACAGTTACTCCAGCACTGCCAACAAAAAACAATGCAAACATTCAGTACCACAATGGACAAGTACTCAAGTTCAACAGACATGGGTTTGAACCAACCTCGGCTTTA
The DNA here is from genome assembly GCA_014155875.1 of Cepaea nemoralis. NCBI lineage: Eukaryota > Metazoa > Mollusca > Gastropoda > Stylommatophora > Helicidae > Cepaea > Cepaea nemoralis. The sequence goes on from JACEFZ010002737.1 coordinate 375,652, forward strand.
CTGTGGTTATGTGTGAACGGCTGCTCCCTCTCCCACTTGCTGGCGATCCGCAGTGTCTCCAGGGTCTTCTCCTGTGAGGTCTTATTCTCATCTAGAAGAGTGGACTCATAGAACTCTTGGATATCTGCAGACACATAATGGGTTAACTCATGGATATCTGCAGACACATACTGGATTAACTCATGGATACATGTTGTTGCATAGGCAGAAATATCTATATGTCAGGTGTGTGATCTAGAGACCATCAATAATGAAAAAGAGTGGGTTGAAGTACCAGCAGACGGGACGGACTGGCACAATGTAATAGTAACACTGGGTCGTGAGTGCAGAGACTGGGCACGGGCCACAGAATTTGAGGTGCAACAACTGATCCAGAGCAACACACATCAAGGTGACATAGTAATCTATACTGATGGGTCAGTGATGAGAAACAGACGGAGTCGGGGTTTCGTTGCGAAGGCTACTGGACGATTCTTGAAAAAGGAGAGTCTGGCATATGAGACTACAATCTCCAGCATGAGAATGGAGATGGAAGCAGTAACAGCAGTATTCCGTTGGTTAGAGGAAACCAGTGCAACATACATTGTCTTCATTACAGACTCAAGAGTATGCTTAGTAAGGTGGAGAAAGGAATGTTTCGTGTGAAATGGCTATCCTCGCTTCAGAGGTCACAGATTGTGAGAATTGTATGGATTTTTTGCACTGGCCATGTGGGAGTGTGGGGGAATGAACAGGCTGATAGGCTGGCAGGGAATGCACCTCTTGGTGGCAGATTACTTATGGACAAGGGGGAGGTGGTCGTGCGCCTGTGGGACCAGGTGGAGAAGGTGGGGGAACAAATTGAAAACCTGTATGTGGAAAGGATGAGATTGTAGGGGATTGGTAGGGGTTCTCGTAGAATCTCCAAACAGAGGGAAGACAAGGAGAACTTTCAATCAGATAGCGGTGGGAACGATTAGTAGTGTGACTCTTTTCTGGTTGTTGAATGTGGGGATGGAGTGTGTATGGGAATGTCCTGAATGCAGTGATGTCAGTTCTTAGCCCAACTCAAGAATGAGATTGTGGGGGATCGGCAGGGGTTCTGGAAGAATCTCCAAACTGAGAGGGAAGACCAAAAGAACTTTCAATCAGATAGCGGTGGGAACGATTAGTAGTGTAACTCTTCTCTGGCTGTTGAACGAGGGGGCAAAGAGTGTATGGGAATGTCCTGAGTGCAGTGATGACGGTTCTTAACTCAACTCAACATGGATACATGCTGACAGAAAGGACAACAAACTCATGGGGTATAGGGGTATATGCAGACATATAATGGGCTAACTCATGGATTTCTGTAGACAGAAAGGAAAAGATTAAAACAGGAGGTGTCGTGAACATGCTACACATCAATTAGTAGCTGGAAATAATAAAGAGTAAGCCCTACAGATCAATGATTTTGCAAAATTTAGAACTTAACAAACATGTCCCAGACAGAATATAGAATGCTTGCATTATGGTACACATGAGATATTTGTTGTTGCTATGGTTTCCATGCACAGTACTGAAAATCTCAACATGTCAGGCACACGTCCATATGTGTATGTGTGTGTGTACGTGCATGTGTGAGAGAGAGTGTGTGTGTGTGTGTTAGGTGCATGCAAGTGCATGTGTAATACACACACACACACATTTTATTAGTGGGTAACTTCACTCCTAACGAATTTGTTTACAAACATGATTAATGAGGGGAACCTCCCCCCCCCCCCCCCCCCACACACACACACACACACACACGCACACACACACGCACGCACGCACGCACACAGAGCCTTGAAAGTGCAGTGGCTAGTACACTTGTTGCCTATGAGTCTGGTGGTCATGCGTTCGAATCCCCCTTAGAGCTGGGCATTTTTACAAAGTGACCTGGGCTCCCAGACCAATCCTTCATAAGAATGGACACCAGGAAATGTACTTGGACGTAGAAGCGGCTGTGGCTATACGCATCATATCACTTATCATGTGACTAAGGCGTGTAATGAGTCCTTGACTTTGTACTCAGTATAAACGACTGGAGAACATCTAGATAATGAATGAAGCCATTGTCCTCGTTCGGTAGAGCTGTCAAAATACCAATCTTCTCTGTGCTATGTTACTTAACTTGTCTGTGCTAGACAAACATTCTGGCCTAGAGAAACAACAGTGGAAGAAAAGCTTCATGGACCATTGAGTGAACTCAAACAGACTGTGAAAGTTTGCAAAAGACACAACAATGCAGATATAGACAATAAATTTCAAGGTAAGGAGAAGTAAGTGCTTGTCAAGTAATGTATGAGTGTTTATGTCCAACATTCTTGCTGTTCCCTCGAAATATGTTAACAGCTGGGTCCACTTACAGACCAGCCATTTGCCACCAAGATTGTCGGAGATTTTCTAGGCAATTTTACATTGAGAAGTTTCTCATTGCTTTCTGAATGGCTGAAGCTTATACAACTGAGAAAATAAATCTGCTCCAGAATCGCTGCTACTGACTTCCAACACGGTATGTGGGGATTATAAAACTCCGTTCATTACAGACGCAAGATCGTCTAATCAATGAATGAGGCACTTTTCCCAGATTGTTCAGTAGAGCTGTCAACACACCAATCTTTGGCCTGGTGTGTTAACTACCTTGTCACGTTACTATGACCAACAAGCTTCCTGTTCGCTCGTATTTGTTATTAGATCATCATCATCATGTGCCCTACCCACTGGCGTAAGCGTTCATTTCTCTCTCCACATATCTTTGATCAACTCTGTTGATGATGATCCTCCATGCTGCCATCTCTGTCCGTCCAGCATCTCTTCTCTCGGCCTGCCACTGTCTCTTTTCCTACATATCCTTCCCGTCTTCACAATGCTTTCCAATGTCTATGTTTACATTATATGGAAAAATAACTCTTTGTTTCTCACAGTTATATATAATTTATACTTTCATTAGCCTCTTCTAGGTCATCGTTATTAATTACTCTGGCAATCCAAGGTATTTGCAACATTCATCTCAGTTACTAAACCTCCATTGCTACCAAGCTAGTTGCTGCAAAACAGGTTCTATGTAACAATTCAATACTCTCTGACACACAATGACAGTGACTTATTGCATAAGATAATCTTCATTTTCTTGAATACAGCTTTTGCTTGACAAATTCTGCTATTATTAGTTGGTCCAATTATAGACCCACCGTTTTCCACCAAGGTAGCACAACAACCTATAAAAACCAAAACAATAAATAACAGATGTATTGTGTCTCCGGGGACTACGGGAACTGTGGTTTAGAGGAGTGAAACTTGAGGGCCATTCATTAAATTTGCATGATTGCCGGTCCGGGCTGCCGGCCTGCCTGAGTGTGGGCTCTATGGGGATCAATAGTTATATCGCAAGCATGTACGGATCCGTGTCGGTGCGCGTTGGGATGGGTTGGTAGTTGAGTGTGCGTGTTCCCCTCTGCTTGTCCTTTTAAGTATTATCCATTTTTCTTTCTTTCTATTTGCCAGCCCTCTTTTTCTTGTAATTCCTTTCCTGTTCTACTTCCAGGATTATAGTGTCTTTAATAGTCTCCATTTAACTGGTATTTGTGCAATTATAAAGCCTAGCATAATATGATAGAATCGCAAATGCAGACCACATGGTAGAACTAGACAAATACCAGTGACCCAAGAGGTGAAGAAAAGACGATAACGCGGGAAGGGATATACACTGAGAAAGCTTGAAAATAGTAAACCAGAAAGTTCGTTGTGTGGACTCCACGAGACAAAAGATATCAATGAAGACCCGAAAAGACGCACAGAAGAGAAGTAGAGACAGAAATGAATCATATGGGGAGGACGTGGGCGGAGCTGTATGAAATAGCTAAGAATGGGAGGTCTTGGGGTGAGCTGGTTGACGGTCTATCCCCCAATGAGGAATAAAGTACAAAAGAAGTAGAAGATACTTTTCCTCTGATTTTCTCTCTCTCTCTCTCTCTCTCTCTCTCTCTCTCTCTCTGTGCGCGCGCGCGTGTCGTGCGTGCGCGCAAGCACGTGGAACCCTTTTCTTTCGCGTGTCCGTACATGCGTACATTTGCCGAACGTTCCCTTTGCTGTTGGTAAACCTGGCGGTGAATAGTCAGTCCGCTTCCCACTCCTATTATCTATATTTAGTAACTGCCACCTCCCCCACACCGTCTAGCAAACAGTATATTCTCCCGGCCGCGTGCTTCTCTCTATGAAGCAGAGAGTTCCCGGGTGGGGAAAAACGAGGTCAGCTATTTGAGGTCCCCATTTATAACATCAGATGGAAGATGTACAACAGAGATTAAGAGCAGAATAGGGCAAGTAAAAGCCGCATTTCAGATAATGAAGAGTATCTTATGAAATAAGTAACTCTCACTGAATGTAAGAAAGAGAGTGCTGAAATGCTATGTAGAACCAGTTTTGCTGCATGGCAGTGAATCTTGGAATGTAAATGAACAAATTAAGAAGAAATTAGAAGCAACAGAGATGTGGTTCCTGAGACGAATGTTGCGAATTCCTTGGACTGCCAGAGTAACTAACAACAACTGCTTGAGGCAGGCTAATGAAACTAGAACATTATATACAACAATAAGACAGAGACAAACACCTTTCTTCGGTCATGTGATGAGAAGAGAGGCATTGGAGAACATCGTCACAACTGGAAAGATCGAGGGGAAGAGAGGCAGAAGCAGACCAAGAGAAATGATGCTGGATGGATTGAGACGGTATCACTGGAGGAATATCATCAGCAGAGCTGATCCAGAACACCAAAGACCGAGATCTGTGGAGAGCCATGAACGCCTACACCAGCTGGCAGGGCACTTGATGATGATGATGAATCTGGATCACAGCTCGATGTCCAAGGGTAGCTCTGGCCTGGTTTGGCATTAATGACATGTAAGACTTATTAGTCGCGGTAGCGCAATACTTGGCGCACTTGCTTGCCGCCCTGGTGGTCTTGAGTTCAAACCTCCTCTAGGCGGGGATTATTTTACAGACCACGCGTCTCAGAGGTCTCTCAAATATGAATATGTTGTATTTCATGAACACAAAAACAATCTCGTGTATGTGTGCGTGTGTGATGAAAGAAACAAATAAAAAGGCAATATATAAAAAGTGAAATATTTCGGCCCGTTAAAAGACATAACAATCTTATAAAAATCCATACTGGAGGATAATGTTGAAGGCAAGCGAGCAAGAGGTACACAACGAATACAAGTCGGAAGATAACATCAAGAGAACGAACGAACGAACTTTCACAGTGTTACAAATTGGGCAGGCAGACCTGTCATACACTCGGCCCTTTAAGTCACCCATCTTTCGTTCATCGATTATATACTGTGCATGTTATATTCACGTAGGAAAAGACATTGTCAAATGAATGTTGTAAACATTAACAATTCTATACCGTCAGGACAAGAGACAGTATTGGAGATCCACTGCAGCCAACCTTCATTGTGGAGACGGCACCTGATTGATTGACTGCTTGTCTCGGAGGTCGATCCAGCCTCGTAACAATGAGTTCTATCAAATTGACTAGCAAGTTAATGGCGGCCGACGCCATACTGATCACATAACTCCTTGAGTGCCAATAGGTCTCGAACTCTCAGATCATGGGCTTAGCGTTATGATCCCCTATATGCCTGCAGTGGGATTCCGTGGGCGTGGATTTCATTTAGATGACAGTCTGCCTCTGTTAAAGATTACACACTTTTTCTCTACTGAATTCCAGGACTTTTTTTTTTGGGGGGGGGGGGGGGGGGGGGTTTGTTCGCTTTGAACGATATGGAGTACACATCTAACAAACTTATGAAGAAGCTTATACAACAACAGTGAATGCAACTGGAGGGCACTCAGAACCTTTCACCATAAGATCCGGAGTACGACAAGGCTGTGTCCTGCACCCTCTCTTGTTCATAACCTATATAGACAGCATATTAACGAAACCAGCCAAACGGAGACCACAAGAACACCGCATGACGAACAGAACACAGAAGAAGAATCAACGGCAAATTACACCATTAAAGAAATTCTGTTTGAGGACCATCAAGCACTAATAGAAAAATCAGAAGCAGCAATTCAAGACTACGTGGACATTCTTAAGTGTGTGAGGAACATAACATGAAAATTAGCATAAGTAAAACAAACGTAATAACTATAATCAGAAAAGAAGAAAAAATAATAAAGACCCATCTAAAAGAACACTGTTTTGACTTAAAATATTGACTTATTCTAAGTACTGGAATTCCAAAATTAGCGATGAGATTATGCGATATACCCAAGCAGCTTCGATAACTCTAATGTGACGTACACATGCAATATCACAGTAACCGGATCTATCGTCCTTATTGTGTACAGATTTACAAGAAACAAATGAAACCCGCAAATTCATTTGAGAAATTAGAAGTATACAGTCAATATGTGTGGGCACGTTATGACGAGAAATAAACTAGAAAACTTAGTGAAAACAGGCAAAATTAATGGAAGAAGGACAAGGGAAATGCAAAAAATATCTGATCGCTTGATCACATGCCATAATGGGGACAAGATATACACACAGACCTAATCCAAGACTGGCGGTCGTGTGAGATCATGGCGTTCCATGCTTATCCACATAGCACATGGTGATGATGATGATGATGATGATGATGATGGTGATGATGATGATGATGATGATGATGATGATGATGATGATGATGATGATGATAGAGACTATATAGAATAGCAGGACAAACATGTAATTTCAAGAGGACAGTAGCCTTGGGGAAAATCAGTTAAACTGGAAATTACAGAAGCGCTACGCTCCAGCCAGCGTAAAGGGAGAAGCTAGTCAGTGATCAATGCATAACAACCCGTTATAGATCGGTCTATGACGTCAATAGAACAGATGGCATTACTGCGGAATCCTGCTAGAGACCGTTAACGAAGTGTACACTCAGCATGATGTGACCTTATAAGCTGCTGCAAATTTGCAGCCTGTGAGATAAGTACCACCTATTTCATTTAGCACTGCTTATTATTATTTTACATGATTTCAACAGACTATGTCTTAATGTGGCCTATGTAGTGTTATCCCGGCCGTCTGTGTTGTTGAGTTCTTTTGTGGTTGTTTGCTGATGAAGGCTTGTCGCCGCAAAGTCCTGTTTTCTGTAAATGTATTTCGTAATACTGTCAATTCAACTCGACTCGAATTGTAGAACAAATAACCACAATTGGGACCCCGTTCAACCGACTGTCGTTGTCTTGGTTATATTCATTTGCTCAATTTTCGTTATTAGTTTGTTTCTCTTTGCAGATGATTATTTGTTCCTACACTTCGGGTTGTTATATTTTTACTTTATCAGCGGTGGCAGCTTTTACCCGATATTGTGAGAGAACCACGTGGTATCCCTGTTTTAGTGCCCACATTTACCAGATGTGAGAATATTGGTCAGCCCTTGACAAGCGATGCCGGCGCACTGTCGCTTAGAGTCAGTGAATGCGTTTCACAATATATATGTACTAGCTGATCCGGCCCGGCTTCGCCCAGGCCCTGGCGGAGATCTATCTATCTATCTGTCTGCTTGTCTGTCTGTCTGTCAGTCTGTCTGACCCGGCCCGGCTTCGCCCAGCTCCTGGTGGGGAGCATCTAATTTAATTCATATAAGTAGTCATCTAAGCTCCCGTTCCCGTTCCCGACTATCTTTCTGTCTGTCTGTCTGACCCGGCCCGGCTTCACCCATTCCCTGGTGAGGAGCATCTCATTTAATTCATATAAGTAGTCAAAAAAGCTCCCGTTCCCGACTATCTGTCTGTCTGATCTATCTATCTATCTGATCTATCTATCTGATCTATCTATCTATCTATCTATCTGATCTATCTATCTGATCTATCTATCTGATCTATCTATCTATCTATCTATTTATCTATCTATCTATCTGATCTATCTATCTATCTATCTATCTATCTATCTATGTTCGGCCCGTTCCCGTTAAAAATATAGATAGAATAGAATAATAGATAGATTGATAGTAGAAAATATGATTGGAAGAGATCTATCTAAAGTAAACTTACCAAGAACATGTCATTCTTCTGCGCCTCAGAACAGGACACAATAGATTACGCAACCACATGTATACAAAATTCAAGATTGGTGACTCAGCCATGTGCACATGTGGTTTGGCGTCGCAGACAGCAGAGCACATACTCCAGGATTGCCCAAACTACAACATATCCAGGCGAACCTTCTGGCCTAGAGAGACAACAGTGGACCGCTGAATGAACTAAAAAAGACTGTTGGATTCATACGAGAGACAACATTGCAGTTATAAGCATATTTCAGGCGAACGAAAGAAGAAGAAGAAGCCAATAAATGGTGTGCGGTGGGTTGACTGCAAACGATATGCAACTAACTTTCTATCACAAAAAATTACTTTTTTTTAAACGAACGAAAATCTTTCGTAGGCCCGTCCTACATTCTGCCCTTCTCTATTTCCTCTCATACATTCTTACATTCAACATCTCTTTTGAAGCAATTCTTTGACAACGGTCATCAGAAATACCCAACGTTGAGTATAACGCGCCGTACATATGAGAATGTTTTTAAAAAAAAATTAATGTGCTGTTGAAGCACAATAAAAAGATGAGTTAGAAAATTTTCACTATTTAAATAGATGCAATATTTTTATGATGAAAACTATGAAAATGCCTTAAATATAATATCATTATTTATTATAACTCATATGCCTGTAAATAACTATGGACAAAGAGTTTATAAATCTTTGAAAACGATGCAACAATCTATACATAGAGTAATAGGAATGTTATTAAAAGTTATGCCCCTTGAAATAACTTTTCTTATGTTATGTCTCCTTGCTATATTGAAATGATAATGTAAATTTAATTATTAAATTTTCAAAGTAAATACTATTTTAGTTAGTAAAATACTATGACAGTCGGTTGCACAGGAATGAAAAGAAGACGTGTAGAAAATTTCATCTCAATCGGATGGACCGTTATCGAACGCAGCCAATACATCTCCACATACCTACCCACAAACACACATAAATTCTGTTTTATATATATATATAGTCAGGATCGCTACATTTTATTAGAAGGCAGCAGGTCAAATGGTTTGGCCATGCAAGTAGGTTACCGAGCATACCACAACAAGCAATGATGTACAGATCAGATGGAAGGCAGATGAAGAGGCTGAACCATGTAAACAATGGACGCAGGGAATAGCAGAATCCATGGGAATTTAGATACGTGAAGCCTATAAGCGGGCACTCTCACGCTGTTCATACTTCACCTTGACACCGCAAGGTACAAGAGGAACATGAGAGATGAGATGGTCAGGGTGGCTGATAGGTTTAATGTACCAGGACATACACTTCCTGTTCGATAGTGGGTTCATTCCACACACAGGTCAGGTTGACTTAAACGTTGACTTCCCGTTCAGAAGGCAATGGTAAACTAGTGAACGTACAATTACCTAGAAAATTAAACGGCGTTGATCGCAACTTCCTCAAAGCACACACTGTGTGGTGTGTGTGTGTGTGGGGGGGGGGGGGGAGGAGGAAAAAAAGGGGGGGGGGGTGATGGCGGAATTTTCATAACTGAGGAAACATGAATGTGTACAGTCTATATAACATGGAGTTTCGGTTGGTTTGCCCGATTGCCTTGCTATTCACGACATCTAACAAACATCATATCCCACGGATAAATAATTAATCGAGAGAGAGAGAGAGAGAAGTGCTTGCCAACAGGCTAGATAAAATATCATATCTTGAGCATGCCACAAACACAGAAAAAACCCAATCAGCCACTGCATTGTGCCTACAATCATAGAAGATCTGGTTATAGAGCTACAGGCAGCCCAAGAATCAGATGAATTCTATCTCAGGCCTTCTACTCAGACACAAATTCAACGCAGTCGTCATCGGACTTTTGGCCGAAGACTGAAAACGTCAACTAGCCGCTAAACTCAACAGCGGGCGTGGAAGACAAGACAACGTTCATAGTTCATGCCACCATCAGTGCCACGCCAATGGTGGAGTGCGGTCATAGTTCGTCATCTCACCCGATTACCAGGCTCTTGTATCAGGCGTTGTCTGCTTGTCCCGATTATGACATGTGACCAAACCATCTGGGTACGTATCTCTATGTCTTTTTTTCCCGATTAAATTTACCAACTGTCATTATGTTTTCAAATTTATTTCTGTTACATGTCCAAAATATCTTGGCTATCTTTGGCTAATTTTGCGGGTTTCCCTTGTTTCATTGTTTTTCCCTAGAAACCAAATTTCCGCTGCCATTAGATGTTTCTAAACTTATTTGGTTATTGTTTATGTTTCACAGTTTAGGGTCTATATAACACTTTAACACACATTTTTTTTTACTGTTATTGGCAGTTGGTATATAACACACAGACTGAACAAACAAGACATTATTAAACATCATAGTGAAGAGCCTACTGGAAGGCAATCTTCTTCTTCTTCTACTTCTGCGTTCATCCGGAGTTTCTTTATTTTCAGATGTGACTGCGTTGTGCCTGTTTACAGCAGCGCTGCGTTCTAGCGCCGTTAGGCCGACACATCCGACTTCTGCGGGCATTTGTTGACCGGGTTAACCTTCCCGGGGTGGAAGGCAATCTTACATCCAGTAAAAGAATAGCAACCTACGTGATCGGGGGAAATGACAGAGAATCTGGGAGATCAACAGTTGTCACTTTTGATAGGGTGAAAACTGATCTGATCTTATCTGAATACACAGCAAGACAGCATAATTTAGTAGCAGTGACATATTTAGATCTTGACATATATTAGATCAGGGCTATATGAACCTATGGTGACCAGCTCCTTTTCCATCCATAACCCGGGGCTAAATGAGGTCCCAATGATATTACTCGGTCTGACACCGTATGGTAACTTGGTTTCCAGCCCATTACCGAGGTTAGACAGTCATTAGCGACTGGGCGAATCTCTGCCTGAAGTTAGTTTATTAGTGTGTGCAGATCAATATACGGGGGTCCAGTGCTGGTCGCAAACATTCCTCCATGCATTCATCTATCTCCATATACACGCACTCACGCTAGCAAGTCAGCACGCACGCAGATAGAGAGGCACACACATATATAGATAAACACGCGCGCTCACCCTTGCCTGTCTGACAACCAAGCCCGCCCGCCCGCCTACCAAGACTAACAGAGATCTTGAAGCTTTAAAGAACGTTTTTCAATTACGTCAAGTGTGTTTTTATATCGATTTCCCTTTTGCGAAGAAGGAAGCGGGTCATCTCACCTATTCATGATGTGACCTGGTATATATATGAAGGATGTATTGTTGTCGTTGTTGTTGCAACACTCCGTCGATTCGAGTTGTTCATGTCTTTACGGCTTGAAGAACTGGCGACGGGCGTTGACTGGACTCTACATCGGTAGGCAACCAACATGCATTCGGAGATTCTCAAGCGGCGAGTGAAAGACTTGGGTGTTGACTATCTGCCATCATAGCGAGGAATTGCTGTGAGTTTCGGTCTCATAGCGTGAGAACTGTGGTTATCAACAGGCTTCATCACACATGATTGCCTTCGTCAGTCAAATCATTGTCTTCCCAGGATGCAGCAGTGAAGAGAGTGTGAACGCTGAAAGCTATAGTGACCAAACCAAAATTTGAACCTGCCACCTCCATTCGACGACAGGAATATGGGAGGAATTCGTATCCAGCCACTGAAATAGCACCACAGGTCTCAGAATTTTATATTAACCACACAAACACAGACACATCGGGCCGTAATGCCGAGTCTAGTAGATCACTAACATTTAAATAAGAGACTTGGATGATTTATTCTTTGTGTTGTACGTAATACACAGAAATGGCAATTGTTGGAAACTGTGGCCACTGAAAGAGCATGATGAATAAATACACGGGTGTTGATAGGCACTCATATAAAGAGAGGAAAGAGGCAGAGATTAGAGGACACATTTAAAGTTAGTTGCATACCACTTACAGCGTCTCAATCAACCTCATCATTCTGTAACTGTCTGTGATTATAAAGTCAATTTTACGTTCAGTATTTTGCCATTGCTTTCCGACCAGCTACGCAATATATACATTTAATGAGGAAAGAATGGGTCTAACGAGATACTTCCATTTAAAAAATAAATAAATGATAACAGAATTATTAAATGTAGACAGTGACCAAGAAATACAAAGACTTAACGAACAATCTATGCACATAGCAAAAATGGTAATCTATCAAACAAGAAAAGCACAATAAGCAGGGAATGATTATTCCTAAAGACTAGCACAGTGGTTCTCAACATTTTTTGGCCCGTGCCCCCCTTCACAATATTTTCAGAACGTCATTCCCCCCCCCCCCCTGTTCGTATTTCTTCCCTACCCCCCCCCCCCATTTTTACACAGTATACATAATAATGGAAGCTAAATTTAATAGCACATACTAAAACAAGTCTAGACGTCCACATAAAACGTGATTTGCATGTCTCTGACGTTATAAAATGAATTTCAGAAGAGTGAGACGTACAAAACCGTAAAGTATGAAGGGAAAAACAATTTCAAGTAATCGGTTCTTGTATTAACTCGATTTTGAAATAATCTTAATCCCCCCCCCCCCTGGAAACCTTAAAATCCCCCCCCCCCCCCCAAATGCAGACCACATGGTGAGAACTAGACAAATACCAGTGACCCAAGAGGTGAAGAAAAGACGCTAACGCGGGAAGGGATATACACTGAGAAAGCTTGAAAATAGTAAACCAGAAAGTTCGTTGTGTGGACTCCACGAGACAAAAGATATCAATGAAGACCCGAAAAGACGCACAGAAGAGAAGTAGAGACAGAAATGAATCATATGGGGAGGACGTGGGCGGAGCTGTATGAAATAGCTAAGAATGGGAGGTCTTGGGGTGAGCTGGTTGACGGTCTATCCCCCAATGAGGAATAAAGTACAAAAGAAGTAGAAGGTACTTTTCCTCTGATTTTATCTCTCTCTCTCTCTCTCTCTCTCTCTGTGTGTGCGCGCGCGCGTGTCGTGCGTGCGCGCAAGCACGTGGAACCCCTTTCTTTCGCGTGTCCGTACATGCGTACATTTGCCGAACGTTCCCTTTGCTGTTGGTAAACCTGGCGGTGAATAGTCAGTCCGCTTCCCACTCCTATTATCTATATTTAGTAACTGCCACCTCCCCCACCCCGTCTAGCAAACAGTATATTCTCCCGGCCGCGTGCTTCTCTCTATGAAGCAGAGAGTTCCCGGGTGGGGAAAAACGAGGTCAGCTATTTGAGGTCCCCATTTATAACATCAGATGGAAGATGTACAACAGAGATTAAGAGCAGAATAGGGCAAGTAAAAGCCGCATTTCAGATAATGAAGAGTATCTTATGAAATAAGTCACTGTCACTGAATGTAAGAAAGAGAGTGCTGAAATGCTATGTAGAACCAGTTTTGCTGCATGGCAGTGAATCTTGGAATGTAAATGAACAAATTAAGAAGAAATTAGAAGCAACAGAGATGTGGTTCCTGAGACGAATGCTGCGAATTCCTTGGACTGCCAGAGTAACTAACAACAACTGCCTGAGGCAGGCTAATGAAACTAGAACATTATATACAACAATAAGACAGAGACAAACACCTTTCTTCGGTCATGTGATGAGAAGAGAGGCATTGGAGAACATCGTCACAACTGGAAAGATCGAGGGGAAGAGAGGCAGAAGCAGACCAAGAGAAATGATGCTGGATGGATTGAGACGGTATCATGGAGGAATATCATCAGCAGAGCTGATCCAGAACACCAAAGACCGAGATCTGTGGAGAGCCATGAACGCCTACACCAGCTGGCAGGGCACTTGATGATGATGATGAATCTGGATCACAGCTCGATGTCCAAGGGTAGCTCTGGCCTGGTTTGGCATTAATGACATGTAAGACTTATTAGTCGCGGTAGCGCAATACTTGGCGCACTTGCTTGCCGCCCTGGTGGTCTTGAGTTCAAACCTCCTCTAGGCGGGGATTATTTTACAGACCACGCGTCTCAGAGGTCTCTCAAATATGAATATGTTGTATTTCATGAACACAAAAACAATCTCGTGTATGTGTGCGTGTGTGATGAAAGAAACAAATAAAAAGGCAATATATAAAAAGTGAAATATTTCGGCCCGTTAAAAGACATAACAATCTTATAAAAATCCATACTGGAGGATAATGTTGAAGGCAAGCGAGCAAGAGGTACACAACGATACAAGTCGGAAGATAACATCAAGAGAACGAGCGAACGAACTTTCACAGTGTTACAAATTGGGCAGGCAGACCTGTCATACACTCGGCCCTTTAAGTCACCCATCTTTCGTTCATCGATTATATACTGTGCATGTTATATTCACGTAGGAAAAGACATTGTCAAATGAATGTTGTAAACATTAACAATTCTATACCGTCAGGACAAGAGACAGTATTGGAGATCCACTGCAGCCAACCTTCATTGTGGAGACGGCACCTGATTGATTGACTGCTTGTCTCGGAGGTCGATCCAGCCTCGTAACAATGAGTTCTATCAAATTGACTAGCAAGTTAATGGCGGCCGACGCCATACTGATCACATAACTCCTTGAGTGCCAATAGGTCTCGAACTCTCAGATCATGGGCTTAGCGTTATGATCCCCTATATGCCTGCAGTGGGATTCCGTGGGCGTGGATTTCATTTAGATGACAGTCTGCCTCTGTTAAAGATTACACACTTTTTCTCTACTGAATTCCAGGACTTTTTTTTTTGGGGGGGGGGGGGGGGGGGGGGGGTTTGTTCGCTTTGAACGATATGGAGTACACATCTAACAAACTTATGAAGAAGCTTATACAACAACAGTGAATGCATAGTGAGAGCAACTGGAGGGCACTCAGAACCTTTCACCATAAGATCCGGAGTACGACAAGGCTGTGTCCTGCACCCTCTCTTGTTCATAACCTATATAGACAGCATATTAACGAAACCAGCCAAACGGAGACCACAAGAACACCGCATGACGAACAGAACACAGAAGAAGAATCAACGGCAAATTACACCATTAAAGAAATTCTGTTTGAGGACCATCAAGCACTAATAGAAAAATCAGAAGCAGCAATTCAAGACTACGTGGACATTCTTAAGTGTGTGAGGAACATAACATGAAAATTAGCATAAGTAAAACAAACGTAATAACTATAATCAGAAAAGAAAAAAAAATAATAAAGACCCATCTAAAAGAACACTGTTTTGACTTAAAATATTGACTTATTCTAAGTACTGGAATTCCAAAATTAGCGATGAGATTATGCGATATACCCAAGCAGCTTCGATAACTCTAATGTGACGTACACATGCAATATCACAGTAACCGGATCTATCGTCCTTATTGTGTACAGATTTACAAGAAACAAATGAAACCCGCAAATTCATTTGAGAAATTAGAAGTAGACAGTCAATATGTGTGGGCACGTTATGACGAGAAATAAACTAGAAAACTTAGTGAAAACAGGCAAAATTAATGGAAGAAGGACAAGGGAAATGCAAAAAATATCTGATCGCTTGATCACATGCCATAATGGGGACAAGATATACACACAGACCTAATCCAAGACTGGCGGTCGTGTGAGATCATGGCGTTCCATGCTTATCCACATAGCACATGGTGATGATGATGATGATGATGGTGATGATGATGATGATGATGATGATGATGATGATGATGATGATGATAGAGACTATATAGAATAGCAGGACAAACATGTAATTTCAAGAGGCAGTAGCCTTGGGGAAAATCAGTTAAACTGGAAATTACAGAAGCGCTACGCTCCAGCCAGCGTAAAGGGAGAAGCTAGTCGTGATCAATGCATAACAACCCGTTATAGATCGGTCTATGACGTCAATAGAACAGATGGCATTACTGCGGAATCCCGCTAGAGACCGTTAACGAAGTGTACACTCAGCATGATGTGACCTTATAAGCTGCTGCAAATTTGCAGCCTGTGAGATAAGTACCACCTATTTCATTTAGCACTGCTTATTATTATTTTACATGATTTCCATAGACTATGCTTTAATGTGGCCTATGTAGTGTTATCCCGGCCGTTTGTGTTGTTGAGCTCTGTTGTGGTTGTTTGCTGATGAAGGCTTGTCGCCGCAACGTCCTGTTTTCTGTAAATGTATTTCGTAATACTGTCAATTCAACTCGACTCGAATTGTAGAACAAATAACCACAATTGGGACCCCGTTCAACCGACTGTCGTTGTCTTGGTTATATTCATTTGCTCAATTTTCGTTATTAGTTTGTTTCTCTTTGCAGATGATTATTTGTTCCTATACTTCGGGTTTTTATTTTTTTACTTTATCAGCGGTGTCAGCTTTTACCTGATATTGTGAGAGAACCACGTGGTATCCCTGTTTTGGTGCCCACATTTACCAGATGTGAGAATAATGGTCAGCCCCTGACAAGCGATGCCGGAGCACTGTGGCTTAGAGTCAGTGAATGCTTTTCACAGCATATATGTATATAGTCAGGATCACTAGATTGCATTAGAAGGCAGCAGGTCAAATGGTTTGGCCATGCAGGTAGGTTACCAACTAACAGTACATCACAACAAGCAATGATGTACAGACCAGAGGGAATCAAATGAAGAGGCCGATCAAGTAAACGATGGACGCAGGGAACAATAGAGTCCATGGGAATATCGATACATGAAGCCCATAAGTGGGCACTCTACAGCTGTTTATTCTTCACCTTGACACCGCAAGGTACAAGAGGAACATGATGAGATGAGCTGAGATAGTCAGGGTGGCAGATAGGTTTAATGTACTAGGACATAAACTTCCTGTTCGATAGTGGGTTCATTCCACACACAGGTCAGGTTTACTTAAACGTTGACTTCTCGTTCAGAAGGCAATGGTAAACTAGTGAACGTACAATGGCCTAGAAAATTAAACGGCGTTAATCGCAACTTCCTCAAAGCACACACTGTGTGTGTGTGTGTGTGTGTGTGTGTGTGTGTGTGTGTGTGTGTGTGTGTGTGTGTGCGTGTGTGTGTGGAAGGGGGGCGGGTGGGATGGCGGAATTTTCATAACAGAGGAAACATGAATGTATACAGTCTATAACATGGAGTTTTCGGTTGGTTTGCCTGATTGCCTTGTCATTCACGACTCTAACAAACATCATATCCGAACGGGTAAATAATTAATCGTAATAGGGAGAGAGGGAGGGAGGGAGATAGATAGAGAGAGAGAGAGAGAGAGAGAGAGAGAGAGAGAGAGAGAGAGAGAGAGAGAGAGAGAGAGAGAGAGAGAGAGAGAGAGAGAGAGAGAGAAGTGCTTGCCAACAGGCTAGATAAAATATCATATCTTGAGCATGCCACAAACATAGAAAAAACCCAATCAGCCACTGCATTGTGCCCACAATCACAGAAGATCTGGTTATAGAGCTACAGGCAGCCCAAGAATCAGATGAATTCTATCTCAGGCCTTCTACTCAGACACAAATTCAACGCAGTTGTCAACTTGCCGCTAAACTCAACAGCGGGCGTGGAAGACAAGACATCGTTCATGTCACCATCAGTGCCACGCCAATGGTGGAGTGCGGTCATGGTTCGTCACCTCACACGATTACCAGGCTCTTGTATCAGGCGTGTCTGCTTGTCCCGATTATGACATGTAACCAAACCATCTCTATGTCTTTTTTTCCCGATTAAATTTACCAACTGTCATTATGTTTTCAAATTTATTTCTGTACATGTCCAAAATATCTTGGCTATCTATGGCTAATTTTGCGGTTTTCACTTGTTTCTTGATGGCCTGTCTCATTGTTTTTCTTCAGAAACCAAATTTCCGCTGCCATTAGATGTTTCTAAACTTGTTTGGTTATTGTTTATGTTTCACAGTTTAGGGTCTAAATAACACTTTAACACACCTTTTTTTACTGTTATTGGCAGTTGGTATATAACACACAGACTGAACAAACAAGTCATTATTAAACATCATAGTGAAGAGCCCACAGGAAGGCAATCTTCCTCTTCTTCTTTTTCTTCTTCTTCTTCTTCTGCGTTCATCCGGAGTTTCTTTATTTTCAGATGTGACTGCGTTGTGCCTGTTTACAGCAGAGCTGCGTTCTTGCGCCGTTAGGCCGACTTCTGCGGGCATTTGTTGACCGGGTTAACCTTCCCGGGGTGGAAGGCAATCTTACATCAAGTAAAAGAATAGCAACCTACGTGATCGGGGGAAATGACAGAACCTGGGAGATCTACAGTTGTCACTTTTGATGGGGTGAAAACTGATCTGATCTTATCTGGATACACAGCAAGACAGCATAATTTAGTAGCAGTGACATATTTAGATCTTGACATATATTAGATCAGGGCTATATGAACTATGGTGACCAGCTCCTTTTCCATCCATAACCCGGAGCTAAATGAGGTCCCAATGATATTACTCGGTCTGACACCGTATGGTAACTTGGTTTCCAGCCCATTACCGAGGTTAGACAGCCATTAGCGACTGGGCGAATCTCTGCCTGAAGTTAGTTTATTAGTGTGTGCAGATCAATATACGGGGGTCCAGTGCTGGTCGCAAACATTCCTCCATGCATTCATCTATCTCCATATACACACACTCACGCTAGCAAGTCAGCACGCACGCAGACAGAGAGGCACACACATATATAGATAAACACGCGCGCTCACCCTTGCCTGTCTGACCACCAAGCCCGCCCGCCCGCCTACCAAGACTAACAGAGATCTTGAAGCTTTAAAGAACGTTTTTCAATTATGTCAAGTGTGTTTTTATATCGATTTCCCTTTTGCGAAGAAGGAAGCGGGTCATCTCACCTATTCATGATGTGACCTGGTATATATATGAAGGATGTGTTGTCGTTGTTGTTGTTGCAACACTCCGTCGATTCGAGTTGTTCATGTCTTTACGGCTTGAAGAACTGGCGACGGGCGATGACTGGACTCTACATCGGTAGGCAACCAACATGCATTCGGAGATTCTCAAGCGGCGAGTGAAAGACTTGGGTGTTGACTATCTGCCATCATAGCGGGGAATTGCTGTGAGTTTCGGTCTCATAGCGTGCGAACTGTGGTTATCAACAAGCTTCATCACAAATGAAACCGTGTTCGATCCTGCCTTCGTCAGTCAAATCATTGTCTGCCCAGGATGCAGCAGTGAAGAGAGTGTGAACGCTGAAAGCTATAGTGACCAAACCAGAATTTGAACCTGCCACCTCCATTCGACGACAGGAATATGGGAGGAATTCGTATCCAGTCACTGAAATAGTACCACAGGTCTCAGAATTTTATATTAACCATGTATATGTCAAGAAACAGACAGACACATCGAGCCGTAATGCCGAGTCTAGTACATCACTAACATTTAAATAAGAGACTTGGTTGATTTATTCCATTGTGTTGTGCGTAATACACAGAAATGGCAATTGCTGGAAACATTTGTGGCCACTGAAAGAGCATGAGGAATAAATGCACGGGTGTTGATAGGCACTCATATAAAAAAGAGGAAAGAGGCAGAGATTAGAGGACACATTTAAAGTTAGTTGCATGCCACTTACAGGACGTCTCAATCAACCCCATCATTCTGTAACTGTCTGTGATTATAAAGTCAATTTTACGTTCAGTATTTTGCCATTGCTTTCCGAACAGCTACGCAATATATACATTTAATGAGTGGGTCTAACGAGATACTTCCAATTTAAAAATAAAGAAATGATAACAGAATTATTAAATGTAAACAGTGAACCAGAAATACAAAGACTTAACGAACAATCTATGCATATAGCAAAAATGGTAATCTACCAAACAAGAACAGCACAACAAGAGAACGCAACATCCCTAAGAAATAAAAAAAATACCAGCAAAAGAAATACAATTGAAACCAGCAACACATTTACAACCCCAAATATCACCTTACTAAAGGTTGGACAGGGTAATCCGGTATATTTGCTTTATTTTACACTGGAGTCTACTATTAGTGATGTTCATTGTTGCTAAGAAAAGCACCACCGCAGTTCCCTCTTCGTTCCTCTTACGAGGGAAGTGCGTCATACCTCGTTATGCACCCCTGCGTGTCCGACTTCCGCATGTCAGGTCTGCTTCCTCTAGACAGATTCCACCCAAGGTAACGGGCTTATCTACCCATGGGTAAGTTTTCTTTCCTAACAATTTTGCCAGTGCCGCGGCGTTATGGCCCACTCTTTGTGATTTTTTTTTTTTTTTAAAGTGGTTTTTTAATGCGAATTGCATACGTAATCTCTTGTTCTTCGTCCTTATCCGAGAAGGCTTGGTCCCTCATCTTACTACCCAAGAGATCAGCAAAGTGAGATCTTTCTCTTAAAAATATAATATCGAGTTCTTCTTCTTCTTCTTCTTCTTCTTCCTCTTCTTCTTCTTCTGCGTTCATCCGGAGACTTTTTCGGACGTAATTGCATTGTGCCTGTTTACAGCAGAGCTGCGTTCTTCGCCGTTAGGCGGACACATCCGACTTCTGTGGCATTTGTTGACCGGGTTAACCTTTCTGGAGCAATATCGAGTACAATAATGTTCCACTTAATACAGCACCAACACCAATAGTTCTGATGGCAATATAATATACAGACTAATAGTCCGATTATCTCCTCTCAATACAGCATCCGTCTTTGACACATTCGACTCGCGGATTCTCGGTCTTCACTGTCAGTTCCTCTCCTGGTTTATCCAACTCCATACGTCAATCTGTATCCAACAAAAACTGCAGTTAACCTGAGCCTGTTACCATCTCCGTAGCATGTGTCCTCTCACTGACCACCTTACCTCCCACAACAATTTTCTGAATCCTACCCCGGGGTCATGTCGCCATCATCACCACGTGCCTTGCCATATGGCGTAGGTGTTCATGTCTCTCTACAGATCTCAGTCCTTGGTGGTTTGGATGTAGTCATAGTGGAGGGGAGGAGTACCCCATCGGCTTAGAAAGAAAAAAAAAGGGGGGGGGGTGCGACCAAAAACCACCAAACTATCTGACAGGTGCAATGCCCTAGGATACCGCAACTACACACCAGACAAGTGTCCACGGGAAACGAACATCAAACAGCCTAATTGCAATCAATGAGGCCAGCTCAAACAGGGGACCCTGCCGCAAGAAGCTCAGTAAACACATTACCATATTGATCGTGCTAATTTCAGCTTTCCAAACTGTCTCACTTATTAGCATTACCCCAATTCGTACCACGCTGCTAAGCAACCCATCCTGCCATGACATCAGATTATCTAGTCTGTTGTCCGTGCCTAGTGGGTTTGAAGTCAGTTCGTGGACGTTCACACACGTTACAACACAGCTCTGCAATGTAGTGGTGTCGTAAACTGCATCAAGCAAACGAACGAGCTTTATTTTCAAAGGGTTAAGAATTGGGCGGGCAGGCCTCATATGACATTCTGTCTTTCTTGCCGCTCTCCTTTCATATAGTATTACATTGATCTAAAGCAACAACAATAATGTATACATCGTAGAGGCATGGGAATGTGCAAAACCTCTTTACTAAATGACTAATTAATACTAATTATTATTATGATTGTAGTAAGGCCGAAATGGAGGGTGGGTGGGATATTGGGAAGAGAATACCGTAGAACAAGGATGTATAATTCTTCTTTCGTTACTGTGAAATGTAATGGCTAGATCTGCAATGCTGTCTCTTTTATAACCTTCACTGTCTTTTTTATTTCACTCAGTGGTCCATAAAGTTTATTTCCAACTATTGTTTCCCTAGGCCAGAAGGCTTGTCTAGATATGTCGTATTCGGGGCAGCCTTGGACTATGTGATATCTTAAACGGCGTATTTATATGGTTGCATAATCGACTGTGTCCTGCTCTGAGGCGCAAAAACAGTTATTTGTTCTTGTATGTCCATAAAATGGTAATCGTCTTGTGCTGATGTTGGTGGCTTTCTGATTGATTTGATGGTTCTTTTATTTTGGTGGCATGTGACTGATACATCAAGTTGCTCATATGTTGCATCTTCTTAAGCTAGTTGATCAGCTCTCTCATTTTCGGGCATTCCAGAGT
Source organism: Cepaea nemoralis (assembly GCA_014155875.1). Taxonomy (NCBI): domain Eukaryota; kingdom Metazoa; phylum Mollusca; class Gastropoda; order Stylommatophora; family Helicidae; genus Cepaea; species Cepaea nemoralis. The sequence continues at coordinate 397,721 of JACEFZ010002737.1, forward strand.
GAGATGGTATCCACTATATGGTAACCTTACGCTGGCTTAGATAGTAGTGGTCCGTGCTGGTTTAATATGTTAGCATGTTTTTAATGGAGCATGTAATCTGTTACTCATAAAATATCTGGATGGCTGACCACATAGCATGGTCGGAACAAGAACACAGAGCTGATCCACGACTCTGGAGATCGTGTGAGATGGCGAAACATGACCGCCCACGTTTACCGGCATGGCACATGATGATGATGAATGTGTGATGAGACTGTGTTCAAATAATGTACTATTGTGTGTATGGGGGATGGTTGTGTCTCTGATTTGATGTGGAAGTATGTTCCATAGCTGATCTGCTGGGTTGTTTTGTAAAAGTCTAGTTAGTTAGTTAGTTGGTTGGTTGGTTGGTTGGTTGGTTAGTTAGTCGACAGATCATCCTTACTGCACATCGAACCATTCAGTCCATAAGTGCTCAGATCCCATTCTCAGTAAATCCCACAATGTGTAGCGGCTAACACCAGTTCTGTATTGGTTTATTAATCTTCTTTGGCTTCCTGCACAGTGTTCTTGTTTGGCGGCCACACCTCTTTTAACTTGCTGTTCTCGCAGTCTGACCATGGTTGTAGATTCAGTTATCATTTGGTTCTCGCAAACGACTTACTTTTCTGACTTACTTTTCGTAGAACGTTCAGTATATTAGCCTGGTCCATGGCTCGTCCGCCCTCCACAGTAGCCTTACCTGCAATCCTGTCAACCTGCTCATTTTCTTGTACACCCGCATGCCCTAATGAAACTAATCTTTACCAGCCGTGATTGCTCCAGAGACAACAACCACCGTCTTCGGATCCACCCTATCGATCTCTTCCTCAGCATACTCATTGGGTCACTAAGGAAACATGCCCTAGCGAATGTCTGTGTCTCAGCCATGTTATTGCTTTACTTACTGCCATGACTTCCATAGTCAGGCTACTTGTGGTCAAGGCAAAAGTACCAGAATCTTCCTTCACAATTCTCCCTCCAGAATGAGCCGGAGAAAATACTAATTTATGAGGAAATAACAGAACCTCGGAGATTTGAAGATGAAGGAAAGAAGAAGAATAAAAATTTCCAACAGAGCCTTGTCTGTAAGAACCATGGCCAGGATATAGGAGGAGATATGGAGTCCACTAAGGAGACCTCTCTCTTGGCGGCAATCAGAAAATTCTCCACCCAGAACTTCGCAGTGCTACGTGAAAAGGATGGAGCTGAGTTTTCATGAAAAGAAGTCCTGTTGAAATTGTCAAGTTCCACAAGTTAAGGTGAGGATGATACAGACTATATTCATAAACGAGTCTAATGGTCCACATATCACCTTGTACTTTCCTGAAGCTGGTTTGAATTGAAAACTATAAATTTGGTGGATCTTTGTGTTGGGGTACTGCTGGAAATGCCACAATTTCCAGAAGTGCCAATTACCTACCATGAATGTCATGATTAGCGTTTAAGTGGCAGAAAACAAGGAATGACCAGACACAAACCCTGACTGCCTGCTGGTGACTAACATAAAAAGAACAATTTCAAGAATTTAGACACCGCCCATGGTTGACAGAAAGAGGTACCATATGGGCAGCAACCCTGTTTGACACCAGTTTTATCTTGTGTAATACCATCATAAAGTGAGAAGCAGACTACATAGTAGTCTGAGGGTGATATTCATACAAACACTCAGCGTCATCCTCGTGACAGTATCATCAGACATCTTGAGATCTGCTGTTGTATCCAGTTAGATTGTTCAAGCTAATTCAACTGAAGAGGATCACCAATTCACCTTAACCAGAAGAAACTAAGTGCAGCATTTTCACGTCTCTCTTTAAAGTGCCCCATGTTAATGTGTTTAATCTGAAGTGTTCCGCAATCTCATCAAGATGTTTAATTAATATCTTATGTGGGCATTTTCTGTTAATGTGTTCAGAATATGTATTACACACTGTGTAAAGTTTCTTGCATTAAATGTTGTGAAAACTATCTTTATATATATCTGGCCTAGGGGTTAACGTCTTTCTCCGTAATCCCGTATATTCTCGTGAGCAACGTAACCTACGCGAGAAACGGTAGCGGTTCTCGCCGCGTTGGTAACATAGGGGTATGTGAGCCGGTCGCTCAGAAAGAAATAGCAAACTACTGAGCGTAATCTTGCCTTGTACATCAACAGCAGCTGAAAAATGCTGATGTTGACTGCAACGCCCTGTAAGGGATAACACTTGTTCAATTTGAGTTGGCGAACCTGAAGACTGAGGTCGATAGGACGCCGACTTTATTCAAATCCTGCGCCAAACAGGCCAAGGCCGAGAAATGGGACGAGTTCTGCAGGAAGGTGTGCTCCGAGCGATCTCTTACGACATTCTGGCGCCTCCACAAGAGCATGAACGGTGCTGCACAACGTAGGAGTATTCCAGACTTTCAAGGCACAGACCTCGCATGGAAAAAGTCGGATGCGGATAAAGGTAAGGCCCTTCTTGCACGCTACATAGAACAGACTGACCAGAAAGACGAGCCCGCCAGACAGAGGACCACAACGACACTCTCTCAGTTGTGCGAGGGGGTCGGGACAGACGAAGAATGGACAATCACAGCTGAGATATTGCGTGCGATGCTCAAGAAATCACCTAACACCGCCCCAGGCCCAGACGGCATCCGATATGGTGACCTACTGGCGATATCAGATGATGACATGGAAGAACTGGCCAGAGAATTCAACACCAGTATCCAGAGGGGTCAGGTCAAAGAAGAATGGCTACACAGCTACTTGCTGCCGCTGCCAAAACCGAACAAAGACCATTCCAAGATAAGCGGCTACAGAATCATTACGATGCAGAATACTGTTGGCAAGCTACTGGAGAAAATTGTCGCACACAGACTTGCTTGGGACTTGGAACAGCTCGGCTGCTTCCCGCCCACACTTGGAGGATACAGACGCAACAAAGAGTCATGGCTGAATGCAGCGGTCTTTGCTCAAGATGTTTACGAAGGATTTCAGGTCAGAGAAGAGACATGTGCGGCCGCCATAGACTTAGAGGACGCATATAACAGAGTATCGTTCGAGCACTTGATGCAAACCCTCCTCAGACTGAAAGTGCACCCTCACCTTGTACGATGGATAGCTGCAGTTCTGCTCCATAGGAAGGTGGTGCTAAGATGCGGGCGTTGGTCTTCTGAGCCGATAACGATATTTCCAGGATTGCCGCAGGGTTCACCCTCACCTTGTACGATGGATAGCTGCAGTTCTGCTCCATAGGAAGGTGGTGCTAAGATGCGGGCGTTGGTCTTCTGAGCCGATAACGATATTTCCAGGATTGCCGCAGGGTTCACCACTGTCACCAGTACTATTCAACGTGTATACGGTGCCGATCACTGAACAACAGTTGGACGGGAGGGGTAGGACTCTGTCATTCGTTGACGACATCCTCGTGTATCGACAGGGTCGAGATAGACAGGCGGTTGCCAATGATATGCAGGGCGAACTAGATCGAATTTCCTCATGGTGTGCTGATGCCGATGCCCTTGTCAACCCTGCAAAGGCAACGGTTACATGGTTCTCACTAAACAACCATATTGTGAAAACAGACCTGCCGGCAGTAAGAATGGATGGGAGCAGTTTGAGTAGAACCCAGTCAATGACATATCTTGGCGTGAGGCTTGATCATAGCCTGTCCTTCAGAGATCATGTCGATTATGTCATAACGAAGGCTCGAAAAGGTTTGTCAGCAATGAGAGTCATGGCGACTGCCAATATCGAGCAAAGACTGCTAATACTTCTGTTCCAAGGACTTGTGCTTTCACGCATCGAGTATGCCCTGGCCATCCTCACTGTCAGCCCTACACAGATTGGAAGACTTGAAAAGGTACAAAACGAAGCCATGCGCATCATTTTGGGCTGCACGAGAGACACCAGCTGTGTAGCAATGAGATACCTCCTTGACTTCCCGACAATGGAACACAGGATCAAGATCTGGAGAGCTCGTGCATACTTAAAAATAAGTGCAGATGAGCAGCACCCTCTGCATGACGCTATATTCAGAGAAAAGGGTGACAGGCTAAAGAGGGGCAAATCATGGATGGGTCGGGCGGAAGATGTCGTCAGACAGGTCTGCAGTCTTACCAGTATCAACCCCGGCAAGGAATGGGTGCCGGTGCCTCCAGCTTTTAAGTGCACTTTCTCCTGCATTATCACACTCGACAGATGGTGCAGAGAGCAGAACCCTGCCGCTGTCAATGCAGAGGTTAACGCGCTCATCTATGAACACTCAGATAGCCCCGAAGTGCTCATCTATACAGATGGGTCTGTGGTAAAGCAGCAGAGAAGTGCGTGGGCATTTACAGCCCGTTCAGCGGGCCGAACCGTTCAAGAATCCAGTGGTGCCCACTCTATGACCACAAGCAGCATGACGATGGAGGTGATGGCAGTTACACAGGCTTTCATATGGCTGGAGTCACAGCATTATACCAACGTGTGTGTACTAAGTGATTCAATGAGCATGATTCAGAAGGTCGAAGCTGGATCTGTACGTAGACAGTGGACTGAATCGCTGCGGAAGTCTGTTGTCCGTAAAGTTACCTTCATCTTCGTCCCGGGACATGCAGGAGTCGAGGGAAATGAACGAGCTGACAAACTGGCTGGCTCTGCACCCCCTGTAGATGGCCAGCCCATGGATCGTGCCGATGTTATTAACGTCCTTAAAGATATGGCGAGAACAGAGGACTTTGACGTCAATGATTCCACATCGCTGTCCAGGATGAAAGACCTGGGAGTAAGAATCGGCACAGCCAGACGCGAGAGGTACATCGGGAAAACAAAGCGCCTCGTCAACCAACACAGAACTGGCACTATTAGCCACCGGACGCTGATGCATATGCTGGGGGGAGGATCTGAGCACCTATGGACATGTCCGGAGTGCACCGAAGATACCCCAACTGATAACTGATAACTGACTTGTTCAATATAATACACATTGTTTATAGCTTCAACATGTGTGATTCAACACTTGTCAAGTTACTGTATTTTTGTAAAACATTTATAGTCTGGATATTGAGCAAAACTTAGGCAGGAAGTAGAATGTTTCCTGTTTAAATATGTTGGAAATCTTTTAGCAGCTGAAAATTTAAAAATTAAAAAAAAAAAAACGCAGGGCACATAAGCTTTTGCCAGAGTTAAATTTAAAATCACAAAACCTACCCACAAACGAATATTCATACCATGTGGAACTCTGTTCGTAATACTGTACACACATTTGAAACACATCTTTGCGCGATTTGGCAGCAGACCGCGCTGCACTGGCTTTTTACGTAAATGGTATGGGTGCCGGTCATTCAGAAAGCAATGGCAAACTACTGAACGTAAACTTGCCAAGACATCAACAACAGTAAAAAATGCTGGTGTTGACTGCAACTGTCCTGTAAAGGATATGCAACTAACTTTAACTTTGGGACTCTGGTGCATACATATAATGACATTACATATATCAGTATGGGAGTGTCGAAAAGAGAGTTCACCAGACTTCAGGAACTCCTGTGCCGTCAACAGGCCATAAAACTCCCAAGCTCCGTCATCTCTCATCAACTGCTAAATTGCGACCATAAAGTTAAAAAAGAATAGGCTTTTTATATTCAACGATTGCTCAAATATACAGGTGTTAGCAATTATGCAGTTCCAACCAATTTTGTGCAGACAGAAAGACTTTGTTTTAAATTTTCGATTCAATCAATCAATCATGTGCCATGCCGGAAAGCGTGGGCGGTCATGACTCGCCATTTCACTCGATCACCAGCGTCGTGGATCAGCTCAGTGTTCCTGTCTCGTCCATGCCATGTGGCCAAGCCATCCAGGTATTTTCCTCTCGGTCTTCCTCTAGGTCTGTTCCCTTCGATCTTGCCAGTTGTCACTAAGTTCTCCAATCCATTTCTTCTCATAACATGTCCAAAAACATTTGACTGTCTACGTCTAATTTCTCTAATCAATTTACGATTTTCATTTGTCTCCTGTAGTACTTGGTCATTGGTTTTTCTGTCTGTCCATGGTTTTCTTTGCATTTTCCTCAGAAATCACATTTCTGCAGCCATCAGATGTTTGTCAGCTTGACTGCTTATTGTCCAAGTTTCACATCCATACAAAAGAACAGGCTCTATGTATCCCCTCAACACTCTTTTTCTCGTTTCAATTGACATCTTTTTATTGGTCAGAGTGTTTTTCATCTTGCCTAAAGGCTACTTTCGCCATGGCGATTTTTGTTCTAATCTCTTCAAGGCATCTCCCATCAGATTACTATTCCGAGATAACTGTACCGATTCACTTGATGAAGAATATTCCCATTTACTTGTATATTACATTGTGGTACTTCATTCTTCCTAGTGACGACCATAACCTGTGTCTTCTTACAATTTAATTCCAACCTCAGCTGCTCACTGTGTACAACAACTGCGTCTACTAATTGTTGTAGATCTTGTGCATTGTCTGCAATCAATACTGTATCATCTGCATATCTAATGTTATTGATGTTTCATTCCTCCAATGCTGATTCCATTTATATCTTCTACATTCCTGAAAATATTTTCACTGTATAGGGAAAAAAGATCTGGAGACATTACACATCCCTGCCTGACACCTTAATAGGTTGATATTGTCCCACTTCATTATCAATCCTTATGGCAGCTTGTTGTTTCCAATATATGTTTTTATAAGTCTATTTCGATTACTATGAGGATAAAACAATTTCCACATTCAAACAATATCATGTGTTTTTTAAAGTATTTCAGCCAAAATATAGTTCAGTCAGCACCTGACAAGATGTAGCAAAATATGCCAAGCAATAAATTGTGCAACCGATTGTTTGTGGCTTAAAGACATGACATGATGGGATAATTTCTACTGAAAGTTTTGTTTCATTTTATTCTGGTTATACATTTTTAAGTGGCCACGTTAGCAAGGTTGATAACGTACTGGGCTGATAATCTAATGAGGACAGCCAGATGCATGTTCGGCAAATAGGCTCGTCGCCTGCAAAAAAATGAGGGGAAAGACTGATCACCTATTCCTCCAAGCATTCTGGCTTACCAAATATCAGGGCACAATCACATCACAAACCCATAGCAGGAAACTGCACCATCATTTTGTTTTAAATGTTATAAATTTTTAATAACCCTTTACTATCCCTTATTACATCAATATAGTTTTGGAAAAACATGTTGCATGCCCTTGTAGAACATTGGAATCAACCCTAGGTTGATTATTTGTGCAATATTACATTCAGTAGTTTGCCATTGCGTTCTGAACGAGAAGTTAATGTTGAAGTCCAACTTAATGTTGATGTAGGGGTTGAACCGCCTACTTCATCATCATCAAACCGGAAGTTTAAGAGCGTGTGTTCTTATCATTTCAACCATGTCGATGCCTACACTTTTGAAAACCAAAGAAAAATAATTAATCAATAACCTTTAACAATACATTAAAGTTCAGAGAGGTAAATCCCGCACAAATCATCATGTCCTTTACAAGTTACATTAGAACACAGGTTCTTTCTCTTAAACAGACTCAGAAACTGATGTCTAAATATAGAAACGCCAAACAATTGAGAGGCTGGAAACATTATCTCAGTCCCAAATGTGGTCCACACAATCATGGTCTTAAATGTATCCATGAAAGGTGTCTTTGTTCATGAACGCTAAGTAGGCGGATAACTCCAACACATTGTCTATTTACACAAGAGGCCAGGACTATGCCCCGGGACCTGACAAGCAAGGTCTCTCCCATTTCTTCAGATGAAATGTTTGCTTTCTTCACACATTTAACATTGACCTAACACCCCCTCCCTTTCCTGGAAGTCTTGACCAAGAGCTTAGACAACAAAACAAGCTTCCCACAATGGAACACACAGAATGGGCAACATGTCAACACTGGTCACAACTTCTGGCACAGAGCTCTAACTAAGTCCGTGAATACCATACATTGGCACCTTTCCGTCTTGACAGACGAATACCACCGAATTAAGTTACAGTCAAGTCAATCAAATACTACACAGAAGTAACCAAATATTAATGGAGAATGCAGATCTTCATAATCTTTTAAAAGACTGTCTCATCAACAGCATATCTGATCAACAGGATATTCACATCAACTATGTTACCAATGACAGACCTAATATGGACCACACAGGATGTGTAACAGGCCAACACAGATCACAACTTCTGGCACAGAGCTCTGACTATGTCAGTGAATACCGTCAGATGAAGTAACAGAAGGCTATCAAAGACTACACAAAAGCAACCAAATATTAATACACAGAGCAGATTTTCTTAAATTTTTAACAGGTTGACTCGTCAATAGCATATCTGATCAATAGGATATCCATAACAATTCTGTTACCAATGGCAGACCTGACATGACTAATAACAGGTCAACACTGGTCACAACTTCTGGCGTAGAGCATTAACAATGTCAGTGAATAACACTGTAAATACTTCACCTCGATACCGCAAGGTACAAGATGAAGTAAAGAGAAAGCACCAATGAAAGACTATACAAAAGTAACCAACTATTAATACATAAAGCAGTTTTTCATGTTTCAGCTGGTTCTTTCATGGCTGAGAAAAACCACACAGAAAAGACAAATAATCTATGGTACATACCAATAGAAAATGTGGAACAGAGAAAGTAGCTTTACGTGAGAGGAGAGAAAATACAAGACAAGAGAGGCAAAGAAAGATGTGCACGGGTGTATGTGGAGAGCTTCAATAGCTGGGTAATAAATAATAGTAACACCAACTTCATCAAAATATCACATGACAGAGCATTTAGAGAATCATGATCGTTGACAGTTGCTCCAGAACAGAAGAAGAAGAAGAAGAAGAAGCCATGATGGCATAGTTTAATCACCTACATGTGTGGTAATCCTGAGTTCGAACCAGAAATGGGATGCTTTACTGATGACATGACTCGAGGTCTCTCCAGCCTCGTACAGGGGATACTCTATATTTGGGTGGGGAAGGAAGGTGCAGATTTTCTGTCAAGTGGCCTGTGGTTTATTGGGCCCCATAGGGGAAGCAAAGAATTGTAACACTGCAATCTACCATACATGTCACGAAAGGCAACTAAAGATTGCTACAAAATGCCATGAATCATGAACAAGTCTACAAAGAGCTTAGCATGTGTTAGTTGAGAGGCTATGTCCCATTGGAGATTAAAGGTAGAAGGAAATAAGTGACTGGTGTGACACCAACTCAACCTCACCCTTCAAGTGCTGTTGGTAAAGAAGGCCTAATATAACCCAAATAATGCACAATGGCATGAAAATAGAGTAAGTTATTTTACTCAATTTGTAGATGCCTACGTGACAAAAGATGATGGAAAAGCAAGTAGTAAATGTAATGGATCCAGTAACAAACGTCTGAAACATGGTTATACATGACAATCAACAAAACAGTGAAGTAACAACAAATGACGAAAAAGCAAGGCAGTAACAAGTCTGAAATTTGAATATATAGAGCAGGAAACAAACCAGACAAATGGTGATGGAAAACAAGGCAGTAACCACAGTATGAAACTTGGTAAAACACGAAAAGCAACAAACACAAAAACTAATGAGACAAAAAGGAAGGATAACAGCGTTCAAGGTTACAGTTTTATATACCATTGCGACTAATAATTTTCTATTGCTGCTTTTCGCCTTCATCAATACATAGAAAAACAAACACAGGACATTATTTTTAGAACCAAAACGACCGAGGAATTCCACAACTTGAACTTGAACCAGCTACCCAGCATTAAGAGTCACAAAAGTCCAACCTGACAACCAATTGAGATAATCACACTGGCCGGCTGCGTTGGATTCATAATTTGCTTATATACCACTGTTTCATAACAAGCCCCTCCTTCAACTATTTAACATCCCTTGGTTACATCAGAACAAAAAGGTCATGGCAATCCCACAGCACATAAGCAGCCTGGATTAAAATTCTTTCATCTAGAAAAATCTCCATAATTAACACATGGAATGTTCGAACTATTTATGAATTGGAAAAGACTGCACAAATATCAGATTAGTCTTTTAGAATGGTGTGGAAAAAAAAACTTCTAAACACAGTTGAAATAATGCTGTTCTCAGGCCGAATCGAGAAAAATGCTATCTACAGAAGCAGAGAAGGCACTAATAGGATGAGAAGCAGTGAATCCGAGAACAATAACAAACATTTTGAACCACAAAAGAGCTGGTAAACATGAATGTGTAGTGTTATGCTGTGATGAATCAGTTAAGGAGGATTTTACACAAAACTTCAAAGTACTATAGGTGATCAAAGAAATGGCAATACCATTTTGATGAGTGACCTGAATGTCAAGACAGGATCAGATAACATGGATTATGAAAAGATCAAGGGGAAATGCGGACATGAGATAATGAGGAACATTAATAACTATTCACCAATTTTTGTGCAGTGAATCAAAATTCCACAGGAGAAAGTGTTTTCCACATAAAAGAATGGGGATAATAAAGCAGTATGGGGATCACTAGACCACTATACAGAATGATTTTTTATCAGATAGATTATATCTGTAATAACAAGAAATGTAGATCATCTCTACACGATGCAAAAGTTCTTATTAGGTGCATATTTGGTTTCAGACCACCATCTGCTGATATGTAAAATTAAGTTGATACTCAAGTGATACATATCATATAAACATGGAAATCAATACAATGTAGGATATCTCATAAATCAAGAAACTAAGGAACAATTGACAGTCACAATCCGTAATAAGTACCAGGTCCAGCAACATCTAGTACAGTGGTTCTCAACCTTTTTTGGCCCGTGCCCCCCCCCCCTTACCACATTTTCAGAACGTCATTTCCCCCTTTCGTATTTCCTACCTAAAAATTTGCCCCTGCCCCCCTTCACCATATTTTCAGAACGTCACACCTCCCCCCCTTTCATATTTCCTACCTAAAAATTCCCCCCCCCCCCCCACCCCTTTACAGTATACGTAATAATGGAAGCTAATTTTAATAGCACATATTAAAACAAGTCTAGACATCCACATAAAACATGATTTGTGGGTCTACTTACTATATAAAATGAATTTTAGAAGCGTGAGATGTACAGAACCGTAAAGTATGAAGGGAAAAACAATATCAAGTAATCGGTTTTTGTATTAACGTGATCTTGAAATAATCTTAATTCCCCTCTAGAAACCCTAAAATTCCCCACAGGTTGAGAACCACTGATCTAGTAGAAGAGGTCAGAATGGAAGACTCCTGGTGACAGGTTAAAAGCATTTGAAGCTAATCAAGTATAGATGTAACTCAAAAAAAGGGAATGAAAATATGCAGCATGAACAATAGCAACACCATTGCTAATAACGTCAGTGTCATGAAGAATACACATAAGCTTATATATAAATAAGTTGGAAAGGGATACATGACAATATTTAGATGGCGTAGCGGAGGAAAAAGTAGGTGCAGTGAAATGAAACTTCTTAAACTTGTATAACACCACAATTAAAATAGCAGGAAAATATAATCAACCAAGTAGACTGATCAAAAATAGTAATGGGAAAGTTCTCAGCAACATTAAAGATTCAATTAACACATTGGTTGAAGACTTTGAGGAACTTCTGAATGGGAAAGTCTTAAAGAAACCCCTACACCTAGATATCCAGCCTTTAGAAGCGAAGTTCTACACCCACACAAAACAACAATAAACAAACAAACAAAAAGAAAGAAATGATCAAACTCCTTAAGGATGGGGAAGCTGCTGGTTCAAAGGGTATCCCAGCAGAAAATCATCATCATCTTATAGCAGGTCCTTGACAGAATGTCGCTCTCATTACATCCCACTGAAATGTTACTTGATTTCTTACCATTTATCCTGCCTCATGCACCCACATGCCAAAAACGTCAGCAATGTCCTGTGTCTATTTCTGTGCTGATCAAGCCCTGCCTCATCTTCCAGGAACCATGCCTTTCATCACTGTTATTTCCAAACCATGGTGACATTTAATATGGCCAAATATTTCAGTCTCCTAGACACGATGCTGTTTATGAACAAGTTTTCTTTCATGTTCAGATCTTGTAGAATGTTGATTACGACATGAAGATATACAAATTTTGTGACATTTTCAATTTGTTAATTGTTGATTATGATCTTTGGTTGGCACACAATTTTGTTCATGAATATTATTTTTGTTAGCTTTGTCCGTTTGTTTTTAAATTACAGACAAAGATTTTATTTTCACTGAGCCTCTTAACTGACTGGATCAATTGTTTCCAATCTCAGGCCATAATATATTAAATAAGAACATACAAGGCACTTGTAATCTACACACAGCTCACAGAGGACAGCGCATAATGCTTAATGATTGAGAAGTAAACCTAAGTTGCCCATAAAGGTAAGAGAAACATATTTAGATTGTTGCTGAATACTTATTGTGTTTTACCAAAAACATATTCTCATCAGCTTTTGGCTGGAGCATTTTAATAAAGAGTTTATTCAGCCTGCTGCCCCCTTTACGCATTTGTGAAAACAGTTTTCTCTTGCACTGTTTCTAAGAATCTGTTGGTCTGTTCTCATATTTCTTGTTGTTATGTCCACTGCAAATTTAAACAACTCTCTGCCATCCTGTAATAAGTCTAACCGGTTTGGGAACCACTACTGTCATTGTTCACTATGGTTTTAATCAGATGGCGGTGGGAACAATTAGTAGTGTGACTTTTTTCACTGGCTGTTGAACAAGGGGACGGAGCGCGTATGGAATGTCCTGAGTGTAGCGATGTAGGTTCATAGCTTAACTCAACTCAAATGTTCACTATGGGAATCACTGCTACCACAAATAGACTTACCTAGTAGTGCCTGAAACAGCCGACTTTTGAAAATCCGGATAACACGTTCTATAGCTATCTTCAAGGGACGATCCTGGGGTTTGGTCAGTCTGGTGTGGTAGTCTTCAAGAAGTTCAAGGGCTCTATGTGCATCTGGACATAGATGTGATATAGTAATTGAATTTAAGGCACTATATGACAATCTGACATAACATTCTTACATACAATTAATATCTACATAAAGGTATAATATGACAGTCTGCTGCTTACATTAACACTTGTCGTTCATTGTCTCGGATGGCTGTGTGAGGTGCACCAAACTTGGATCTTCCTAGCCAATGCAAGTTCGCTGTCAACACCAGCATCTTTCAGCTGTATGTTGATTTCTTAGCAAGATTACGCTCAGTAGTTTGCCATTGCTTTCTGAGCGGCCGGCTCAGTTATCCCGCAAGTCACCAGTGGGGGTCGAACCGCTCCCTGTTCTCACGAGACTCTGCGTGATAAACGGGATTACGGAGAAATATCTATGAACCACACCATCCCTTGAATGCCGACTGGTCTATACAAATATCTATGAACCACACCATCCCTTGAATGCCGTCAGGTCTATACAAATATCTATGAACCACACCATCCCAGGAAGCAAGGCAGACGTTTTGAGAATGTAACCGCATCGTGCAGCTAGGGTTGTGGTTTGAGCGGGCAAAAGAGCAAATGTGTACGACCGCTCGACAAAGTCTCGATAAGCACCCACTCTCTCTATCTCGATGAGTAGTGGGCCTGCAGTCAGTAAGCTGGTATAGCTTTTCAGTCAGTCCTGCCGGCGTAGCTTGAAAGCTCATCGTAGGCTTCCAGTGGTTTTGCATGCATCACCTTGTACCGGGAGGGCGTGCTTTAGCGATGCTACTCTTGGCCTGCGTGTGCATGAATAGTCCGTCTGTCCGATAGATATCTGGTTGATCTTGGTTCTATTTTGTTGGTTTTCGGAAAGCTCGTATCTCGGCAATAAGCAGGCCTCGACTGCCTGAATAATGGTGCATATGAGACAGGTTAGTTTTACCCTACTGATGACAGGTCGTTGCTACGGTAATCCTGCTCAGTACGAGAGGAACCGCAGGTTCAGACATTTGGTTCACGTGCTTGGCTGATAAGCCAATGGTGCGAGGCTACCATCTGAGGGATTATGGCTGAACGCCTCTAAGTCAGAATCCCGCCCAGATGTGCGACGATATTCTTAGCACCACTGCATCTTCATGAGTTTCCGGTTTGGGTCAAGATGGCGGGACGTGTTTTCTTCTAGCTTGACTCAAGACGGTTGATCGACGGCTTGACAAACCGCCATCATAAAACTCCCCGTTGTCACAGAAACAGATTTCTGGCTCCAAATGTTGGACGCTCCGCACAAACTTGTTGAATTCCTTGCAGGGCCCATTCGGAGGCCAGGTGAACAATCCAAGAGTTGCAACGGGTAGCGGCGGGTCACCAGACATGGAGAGCCATGACGTCTGCCCTATGCGCCGACTTAGGCTCAAAAGGAAAACTAGAAACAGATACCACGTACATGCCAGCATCTGTAGTGTAGGGGTAGTGAATGCGTTTCAAAACCCCGCATATATGGCAGGCGATTTAGACGCAGATTGCTTTGTGTTGATTTTTAACAATGGTTTGAGTGACAGTCGTTAAAAAAAGCGATGGCAAACTACTGAAAGTAAACTTGTCTTAAAAACCACAAACAGCCAAATAATGATGGGGATGACAGTGACGTCCTGTAAAACCATGCAATTAATTAACCATGTCATCATCATCAAGTGCCTTGTCAGCTAGCGTGGGCGTTCATTTCTCTCTACAGAACGTGGTCTTTGGTGTTCTGGATCAACTCTGCTGATATTCCTCCATGTTACCGTCTTAGTCCATCCAGCCCTATTTTTCTTGGTCTGCCCCTGCCTCTCTTCCCTTGATCTTTCCAGTCGTCATAATATTCTCCAATGCGTCTCTTCTCATCACATGACCAAAGAAAGCTGTCTCATTCTTATTGTTGAATACAATGCTCTAGTTTTGTTAGCCTCTTTACCATGTACACCAAGGTATTATATGGCAGCCTGCTTGTCTTTTATAAACAGATCGCCTCTACATAAAAGTATATTATAGCATTTGAAGGAGCACAACAAGATCAAACAGAACAAGAAGGCGTTTTATTAAGCCTATTGAAAAACTCAACCAATAATGAGATAACTACTGCTACATTGAACAATCAAAACCGGGAAGGTTAACCCGGTCAACAAATACCCGCAGAAGTTGGATGTGTCTGCCTAACGGCGCAAGAACGCAGCTCTGCTGTAAACAGGCACAACGCAATCACGTCCAAAAAACTCTCCGGATGAACGAAGAAGAAGAAGAAGAAGAAGAAGAAGAAGAAGAAGAAGAAGAAGAAGAAGAAGAAGAAGAAGAAGAAGAAGAAGAAGAAGAAGAAGAAGAACAACAACAACAACAACAACAACAACAACAACAACAACAACAACAACAACAACAACAATCAAAACAGATGATTGTGTTTCAACTCAGGACAGGACAGGACAGAATGGACTGTGAACTGTCACAGACTGAAGTTGGCCTCATCACCCTGTTCACATGTGGACTGGCAGTCAGACACCTGAACATACACTTCAAGATGACCATGTTTTATTAACTGTGGGGTCAAGATGTGAAAGATAATTTGCACACAACAGCTAAAAAAGTAAGATCTGATTTAAAATACAGAAAAATTTGTTCATCATTATCATCATGTGCCTTGTCAGCTGGTGTAGGCATTCATGTTACATCACAGATCTCAGTCCTTGATCATCTGGATCAACTCAGCTGATGATATTCCTCCATGCCAATGTCTCAGTCCATCCAGCTACATTTATCTTGGTATATCTCTTCTACAACTAATCTTTCCTGTCATCACGTTATCACAACGTATTCCAATGACTATCTTCTCATTGTATAACCAAATAACAATGTTTGTCTCTTTCTAGAAGTTTCTTCTTCTTTCGTTCGCTTGAAATATATCTATAACTGCAATGTTCTACTTTTGTTAGACTCTTCAGGCAATTGTTGTCAGATGAGACCATCATCACTCGGGGCAACTTTTTACAGCTCTGTGCATATCTGATGGGAGATGTGTGCAGAGATTAAGAGCAGAATAGGTCAAGCAAAAGCTGCATTTGAGAAGATGAAACGAATCTTATGTAATAAGGTACTCTCATTAAGTATCAGAAACTGAATACAGAAATGTTATACGGAACGTGTTCTGCAGTGAACCTTGGAATGCGAATAGATACGAAGAGCTTGCAAGCAATGGAGTTGTGGTTTCTGAGACGAATGTTGCGAATATCTTGGACTGCCATAGTAAATAACGAGTGCCTGGTAAAACTAATGAACGAAGAATATTAAATGTGACTGTAAGAAAGAGACCAACTATGTTCTTTAGTCACATAATGAGAAGCAAGGCACTGGAAAGATCAGCAGCACAAAAGATAGAGGCAGACAGAGATCAATTTTGCTTGATGGCCTTAGTCGGTGGTATGGCAGTACACCAGGGACAAAGATTGATTGATTGATTGATTTAGGAATCGACATCACAGCATTCGGGGCATTCCCATAAGTGCTCCGTCCCCATCCTCAGCAGCCAGCGAAGAGTTCCAACACTAATAGTACCAGTAGCAATCTGATTATAAGTCCGTCTCGCCTTTCCTCTGAGCGTTGAGCGTCGGCCAGATCCCTTCGTCACTCCTCGTTGTCTCATTCTTGCCAGACCATGGTAATCCATTTGCTCCTCCGAGGTGTGCACGTGCTCCCACAAGGCCGCAACCACGTCTGCCTTGTCATGTATCAATACTCCACCAAGTTCTGCAGAGCCAGCCAATCTGTCCGCCTGTTCATTTCCCAGCACACCGGCATGCCCCGGAGAAAAGATCCAGGCGATGCTTGTCACCCGTGACCTCCGAAGCGAAGCAAGCCACTCCGCACGAAGTCTGCCCGTCCTCACCCTCGTCAGCATGCTTTCTGAGTCAGTTACAATCACGATGTGTGTGTGTCGTATTCTCCATCCAGCGGAGAGCCGCAGTGACTGCCTCCACTTCCATTCTTAAGCTGGATGTTGTGGTATCATATGCCAGGCTCTCCTGCCCCAAACATCGACCATTAGCTTTGGCTATGAACCCCCAGCCACTTCTCTCACCTCTTGACACCGAACCATCTGTGTAGATAATCACATCACTCGAGTGAGCATTGTCCTGAATTAGTTGCTGGATTTCCACTTCCGTGGCCCCTGCTGGCCACTCCCTGCACTCCCGGCTTAATGTGATTATAACTCTGCACAAGTCTGACTGCTCCGCTGGCACTCTGACCCACTCCTCTCCACGCCTAATGTTCTCCAAGGGGCACACCTGTCTGATCGTATCCTCCGCCTGAGCCATCCATGATTTCCCTCTTATCAGTCGCTGACCCTTAACTGCGTCCAGCGCCTCATGCAGTGGGTGGTCTGTGTCTGCAGCTACTCTGAGGTATGCCTTCGCCTGCATCACCTTGAGCCTACCAGCAACAGTCGGCAGACCAAGGATGTAAAGCATACACACTACTGGGGTGTCTCTAGTGCATCCCAGAATGACCCTGCATAGCTTCATTCTGTATGCGCTCTAACTTCACCAGCTGACTCTGAGACAGTGAGCAGACCTAATCCATAATCAATTACTGAGAGGATCAAGTGCTGGTATAGTGTGAAAAGCATTCTCTGCTCTATGTCCATTGCAGCCATAGTTTTAAGTGCATTGAGTCCCTTTTGAGATCTTGTCACGACCGTCTCCACATGGTCCTTGAAGGATAGGCTCCTGTCAAATGTGATCCCCAGATACTTCAGTTTGTTCTTTCTGCTGACATTTCTACCATCTATCGCGAGGCTTGGGACATCAGCTCTTACAATCCTGTTGTCCAGAGAGCACCATAAAACAGCCGCCTTTTCCGGGTGGACAAAGATATATACATCTCTCCAACACTGTGCTTCTACAAAGATATATACATCAACCCCAATACCATTTGGTAGTACACATGATGATAGTGAGTTAACTTTTAAAAGTTGCTTAAAGTCCAGAGGATCAACTTCAATGCACCGGGTTTAACCCCATAGGGTTCGGTCTCTTTCCTCAGGGCAGCCTGCTGAAAGCGTTGCACAGAGCACAAGCTCCGTAGCTCCAGTGAGTTAACTACCGCTATAGAGGCTGGTAGAGGCAGTTTCAACTTATCCTATGTCACGCTGATAAATGTGTACGCAGTCATCATCTCACACGATCACCCATCCTGGATCAGGTCTGTGTTCTTGTGGCAATTATGCCCTGTGACAAAACCATCCAGGTATTTATCTCTCAGCCTTGCTATTTTCTCATCAATTTTGCCATCTGTCTTTAAGTTTTCAAGTTTAATTCTACTTATTATGTGCCCAAAGAAATCTTGACTGTCTATGTCTAATTTCTCTAATCAATTTTTAGGTTCCCTTTTTTTTTTTTGAAGGACTGTTTATTCACTGTTCTGTCCTTCCATGATATTTTTGGCATTTGCTTCAGGAAACACATTTCCACTGTTCTTAAATGTTTCTGAGCTTGCCTATTTGTTGCTCAAATTTCACAAGCATACTATTACTACAGACTATGTTCTAAAAATAACTTCAATACTCTTTTCCTCAATGCAATTGACAGTTGTTTTTTCCATTGGTAAGTATGTTTTCCATCAGGAAATAGGCCACCTTTGCATGGTAATTTTTGTTAATATAATAATCTAATAATCTCTACACACCATCTATCAGATGTTATGACTGATCCAAGATAGTTGTATCTATCACCTGTTTAAGAATTTCCCAATTTACTTGCATGTTACATTATAGTATTTCTTTCTTTGTAAAGATGACCATAATCTCTGTTTTTCTATAATTTATTTGTAACCTTAGTGGCTCACTGTGTACAATAACCACATCTATTAAATGCTGCCGACCCTGTTCACTGTCTGCAATCTATACCTGCATATTTTGTATTGTTGATGATTTCAACTTGAAATGCCTTAAAAAATAATACCCCATTGTAACTCCTGTACCATTCTTATCAAGTTGCAGATACTTCACATCTTTCACATCTATTCCACAGACCCAGTTTTTATGGTGATTACTGGTTGAATGAAGAAGATAATGGCTTCATATTGAGTCCATAGAAACACATTCCCTGTTCTGGAGAAGAGGTCACTATGTTTATTTTCAAAAAGACGTGGGTATGGGGGAGGAGAGAGAGAAGAAGACAGAGAGTGTATCTCTCTCCCTCTCAGGTCACAAAGATACATTCACAGAAGATCACTATGCTTATTTTCTGGTGAGGTTCACTGGGATACATTATCTGCTAATTACAGGTACTGACACTACAGGCCTAATTTCTTTAAGTTTTTAAGCTTCCACTATCATCATATGATGTCCTGCATTCTATGTCTTCATGATTCCCTCCAACACTGTGCTTCTACATTTCCGTCAGGTATGTGTGACTTCACTACTACTAACTCACATGTAACAAACTGAACAAGGTCATACAGTAGATGCATTCTTAGGTCAGATGGCTTCTGAGTGTGACCCACAACACTCTCAGGTTTGGGTACAGTTCTGAGTATTACTACTGCCTTCTTGAGATCATTTTGGCATGGTCAGAAATAGACAAGAAAGAATGTTATAAAGTTATAAATATGATAAATATAACTCATGAGTATATTCCAGTCACCAGTGGAAACTGCACCTTTACCTTAGGGGGCTCACCAGCAAGGATATACATGCAGGCACTCAATGCCCCTTACAGCACACTGTGAAAGCAGGGTCACGAAGATAAGATATTGCTACGAATATTTTTTTTTGTTTTCAGGAGAGACCATATGTTAGAAATTTGTTCTACAATAAGCAAACAATAACTGCCATGGTGATCAGTGCACCTTCACTGTCGGAGTTCAAACCCTATACCCCCGGGAAGGTTAACCCGGTCAACAAATGCCCGCAGAAGTCGGATGTCTCGGCCTAACGGCGCAAGAACGCAGCTCTGCTGTAAACAGGCACAACGCAGTCACATCCGAAAAAAAATCCGGATGAACGAAGAAGAGGAAGAAGAAGAAACCCTACACAAACTCCATCAGAGATGGTAACTTTCATATATGCTTTATTTCTTCAAATAAAGATACATGTTTTAATGTGAATGTCACTAATGACGCAGTTCAAACACATGTTAGTCACATTTTAATTCAGCTAAGTATTTTGGAATATGTATCAAGTGAAGAAAATTGAGTTGTGTTGAGTTGAGCTAAGAATCAACATCACTGCACTCAGGACATCCCCATACACACTCAATACCCTTGTTCAACAGCCAGCAAAGAGTCACACTATTAATTGTTCCCACCGCTATCTGACTGAAAGTTTTCCTGGTTTTCCCTCTCAGTTTTGAGATTCTTCCAGAACCCCTGCCGAACCCCCGCAATCTCATTCTTTCCACATATGGTTTCTCAGTCTGCTCCCCCACCTTCTCCACCTGGTCCCACAGGTGCACGACCACCTCTCCCTTGTCCATAGGTAATCTACCACCAAGAGGTGTATTCTCTGCCAGCCTATCAGCCTGTTCATTCCCTCACACTCCTGCATGGCCAGGGCAAAAAATCCAAACAATTCTCACAATCTGTGTCCTCTGAAGTGAGGTGAGCCATTCAACATGAAACATTCCTTTCTCCACCTTACTAAGCATACTCTTTGAGTGTGTAATGAATACAATGTGTGTTGCAATGATCTCCTCTAACCAACGGGTGCCGCTGTTACTGTTTCCACCAATATGCTCACGCCAGAGGTCAGTCTCCTATGCCAGACTCTCCTTTTTCAAGAATTGTCCATTGGCCTTCGCAGTGAAACCCCAACTACATCTGTTTCTCACCACTGACC
The DNA here is from genome assembly GCA_014155875.1 of Cepaea nemoralis. NCBI lineage: Eukaryota > Metazoa > Mollusca > Gastropoda > Stylommatophora > Helicidae > Cepaea > Cepaea nemoralis. Next base: position 418,526 of record JACEFZ010002737.1, read on the forward strand.
CATCGGTGTAGATCACTATGTCACCATGATGTGTGTTACTCTGGATCAGCTGTTACTTCTCAAACTATGTGAGGCCTGCTGCCCATTCTCTGCACTCACGACCCAGTGTTACTATTACATTGTGCCAGTCCGACTTGTCTTCCGGTACTTTAACCCACTTTTTCCACGACTGATGGTCTCTAGATCATACACCTGACTGTCTGAAGAAAGTTATAACACGGTAACTCCGCGTGACTGGAAAATTATTGATAAACCACTCACATATAACATTATATCCCACTTCTACATATGGCCACGAATCTGTGATTTGTAAATAAGCATGAAAATCCTTTACATCCACATAAATATGATTTTTATTAGATTATTTAAAATGCAGTGTGAATAGCACAAATCAGTGATGTTTAAATAAAAGAGGACAGGGCATAAACTATTGACATCGTTGTGCTCAAATGATTATATAGATGGAGACCAGCAAATCACAAATAATAACAACATTCTTCTGGGCACTCTTCCGAACGACGGTCCCAAATTATTTTGTGTAAAATGCATCCCTTATAGGGCCTCATTAGGTCATTTCTGGGGCGATGTGTTGTCAATCACTTATGTTTGAGTGTATCGTCATCTGCTAGACCAATCGACGTTTGAGTGTATTGTCGTCTGCTAGACCGATCGATGGATACAAAAAAAGTGTATGGACCCGGTGGGCCCTCACTGTCGTCAGAGTGTATATCCATATCTTGTAGTACCGATGACAGTGAGGGCCCTCCAGGCATCCATCGATCGGTCTAGCAGTCTACAACACCTGAACTGATCGACAACATCACCTAATGAGGCCCTGTAAGGGATACTTTTTACACTAAATAATATGGGACCGTCGTTCGGAAGAGTGCCTTCTTCTGAGAGCATGTCATGAGAAGAGAAAGATCACATGCATTTTCATGAAACTGAATATAAAAGGCAAAATAAAGAGAAAATAAATTAAACAATCTAGTACCATAGAATAGAACAATACCAGCACGTAAATGTACAATTTTATTTAACACTAGTAGATTCTATTATTACTATCAGTATCGGTATCATTGCTGTATGAACAATTACATTTACATTATTAATTACTGTTTTGTTCAGCAGAGAAGAGCACTGGTCGTGAGAGTGCATATATATATATATATCTCAATCATGTGCCATGCCGGAAAGCGTTGGCGGTCATCACTCGCCATTTCACACGATCACCAGAGTTGTGGATCAGCTCTGTGTTCCTGTCTCGACCATGCCATGTTGCCAAGCCATCCAGGTATTTACTTCTCGGTCTTAACCTTGGTCTGTTCCCTTCGATCTTGCCAATTGTCACTAAGTTCTCCAATCCATTTTATCTCATAACATGTCCAAAAAATGTTGATTGTCTACATCTAATTTCTCTAATCAATTTACGATTTTCATTTGTCTCCTGTAGTACATGGTCATTGGCTTTTCTGTCTGTCCATGGTATTCTTTGCATTTTCCTAAGAAACCACATTTTCAGTTTGACTGCTCATTGTCCAAGTTTCACACCCATACAAAAATACAGGCTCTATGTAGCACCTCAACTCTCTTTTTCTCGTTTCAATTGACAACTTTTTATTGGTCAGTATGTTTTTCATCTTGCTAAAGGAGTAAAGGCAGGCTACTTTCACCACGGCGATGATTCTTGTTCTAGTCTCTTCAAGGCATCTCCCATCAGATGTTATGACTGCTCCATATCTGCTCCATATATATATATATATATATATATATATATATATATATATATATATATATATATATATATATATATATATATATATATATAATATTATAGAAGGAAACTGGTGTATGTTATTCTGATTCTCGAACAATCGGTTACTCCTGTCGATTAGGTAATTTATAGAACCCTGAAAAAGACATCACCATCACGCGAATGTTAAATTATATACAACGCATCTATATAACATAAGACGTTATGAAAATTCAAGGAAACATTCATACATTGTAACGTACCTTCTTTTCGTACCGGCATATTGAGTCATCAACAATCGCCGTGGTATAAAATAAATATATATTTTTATTGTAATTTCCAATTAATTTGTGGGTCCGGTGAGATCTATGAAGCAATGCTCACTTATTCCTTGTGATTCCTCGGCGAGTAGATAATTATGAGATTTCTAATGCAAATTTCTGAATATCGCAAAGGCTGAAGATTGGAGAATCGTAAACTACGCGCCGAATGCTCAGCGAGAAAACACAGCGATCAACAACAACATTGTCGTCTGGCCAAAAACATGGCGTCAAGCTAAACAATTAGTCACGTGATATGGGACCGTCAATTGTTACTTTCGTGACGTCCATGAAGATGACTGAAATCAAATACCAAAATCGACTATTATCATTACACACTAGAAGACCTTCAAGGGTGCCCAGTGATTGCTTTACTTAAGTGCGAAGATAAAGGGATTATGTTACCAAATCTTGAGGGCAGACAAAATAGAAATCATTATTATAATAACTGATATGATACATGGGGGGGGGGGGGGGGGGGGGGGGGGGGGACACATAAACATAGAACGAAAGAAGAGAGGCAAAACATAACTGGTGTTGTTATGAACTGTTACGAGAATATAATGACATTACAATGCTGACTACACTCTACACTGTTGATTGAGTACTACTTGTCGAAAAATTAGGGTGGTGATTCTGGGGTAGGGTAAGAGGTATAGCTATTGCTGAGCTGGGTGGGATATATAATGTATTTATATGTTCTATGAAATAATTCTGGGTTATAACTGCGATACATATTAGTGAGTGTGGTATGTTAAGATGATATGGGAGATAGATATCTCCAAATAGTTTATGCCGGCTACTAATTGAACACCAGAAATGGCTCGCATCAGACACATCTGGTAGGATTCCACTAAGATATCAGGTAAGGTTTTCTAGTAGAAGGCCAAGAGAGCACAGGAAAGGCACTGCCTTCAGAGAGGAGAATGCTATTTCTTGTAGGAGTGAAGATGAGTAGTATCCCTGCCACACAACTCTCCTGATCTGCATCCTCCAGATAGTGTTATAGTACTATCACTTTAATATTTAACACAGTTAAACACACATAACTATGCCAAATAATTAACTAACTTCTTCTTGGAAAATTTAAACGACTATAATGGATGATTTTATGACTATAGGCACAACGGGCGTCAGAAATAACACATTAATTAACACAATGAATGTTAATTGTCAGTATTGGTAATACTCCGTTGTAATCCACACGCAAACGCTCTGGCCTAATTAAATATGATAGTTTGGTTGATTGTTCACGAATGATTCCAATTTTTAGTTAAGGCTATTGGCAGTTTGTTAGTTTGTGGTACTCATCTTTCAAACAAGGCTTGGGTGGTACATTTGCGCTCTTAGTGGTCAATGGCTGATTCATGGTCGTCACTCTTCACTGCATTAGAAAGGTGAGATCCATCAACCTTCACTGGTAATCTTCCTGGTAGGCCAAACGTAAGCACCCCGTATATGCACAAACATGTAGGCCAATCAATCACCACTTGTATTTAAAGACACGAATAATAAACATGTACCCCCACCCCCACCCCCCCACTCATAAGAAAGAGGGGTTTCTTACACCATCTGCCGTTGAATACGCTTCCATCCCAAGGTCAGATCCTGTCGTCCCCTGTTTCAGTCTAAAAAGTATGATGCGATGAATACACACATATATATGTAGGCCTATATGATATATGTAGCCAACATCTAATGCCTGCAAGACATATCCCATCATATTCATTCAATGAGTCTCTCAATCGTCCGTATTCCGCAAATGTTCCATCGCATAGTTTACTGTGCGCATCTAGATAATGATGATATTCTCACCAAGTTCTTGTGATACCTCTTTCCAGTGTATATGGTTGTACATACTCATAACATACACATATTTAATATCATTTGTAAAGTAATAGTAATAGAATATTAAGCACATTGTATTAGGTGATTATAAATAAGCACATTGATTAGGAGATTTAAAAATAGTGAAGAATATATTTTGGTAGATTCTCTCATTAAGTGAAGAACAAGCAAAGGAGAAACTGAAGTAACTTATATTACTAATTTAGTTTAGTCGACGGATCAACATCACGGCACACATGTGCAACCCATAATTACTCCGTTCTCCTCCTAACTCAAACCAGAGTCTGGAGAAACTCAGCTCAGTGCACGAACTTCGTAGCACCGGCGAGGATCCTGAAATACTTTGGGTAGATTTTTAACTCGAAATTTTGCCCGGGCAGTACCGTTAGGCTACTTTTTTCGATTTCCATCTGCCAAGGGATTTTTTACGTGCGCAACAATACACACGGGCGTCCGATCTCACTACCCAGAGACCAGGGAATATTGTTACTAGAAGTCCACATGAAAAAAATCCCAGTCCTCACAGGGGCTTGAACCCGGGACCTCCAGCACTCGATGTGGACACCATACCTGGAGACCACGCAGCCCCCTACTTATGTTACTTCTTAGAAGAATTATATCTCATTAACTGTAAACTAAGCAAAGGAAATAACAAAGTAATAAATACTTCATTAGACAGAAAATCTTCGTAGGAATTCATTCCGCAAGACAAAGTCTCCAAACCATATTCTAACATATAGAGAAGTAATTAATGGGTGTCACCAACTGGCTAGGGTTAGATCCCAGATGGGCAACCACTCAGCCAAATTCATTTTCTTCTGCTGGTGTTTAGTTCTGGATGCAGTTTAAGATCCCCTAACTCTGTCAGAAGGGACTAATTACCACCCCAGATCCCAGAGAGAAAACGTGGAACAAATGTCTGTTATGCTGATTTAAGACACTGTCCCTGATACTCAAGAAAACAGCCAAGAAGTGGCTCGTTGAAGATAGAATATATCTATATAGTTTTGGTTGTACTTGGTATCACCAGAAGTGAGAAAGGAGGAGTTAAGACATGCAACGTAATCTGGTTACTTATGACTGCATAGGCAAGATACCTCCCGGACATAGATTCCCACTTCTGGACAATATGTGTGAACCCCCACTAAATGATACAATAATGTGTGTACTTGATTACGCTACACAAACATTTATAAACATTTAGAATTATACGGACAAATTGAGTTTTAAAATACAACAACTGTGTTTATTATTTCTAGTCTTGATGATCATATGATGATGATGATGATTATGGTATACGTAACTTAAGAGGTCACATAGGTCATGCTTCCCCCAGTGAGACGCAGTTCACTGTCAGATTGAAGGAGTCCAAATTGGTCCCTCACAAGGCTAAGTCACTTCCTGATATGGGTTGTTGACTGTCCATTGCTCCTAAGAGATCTGGAATGAAACGAACGGAGATGGGTAGTATCTACGTCTACACATCTCAAACACATATGTCTATACATTCATTTAAACATACATTCAAGTCATAATATATGATGGTATGATGATATATATGATGGCATGTTACATAAACATATATCAGTTCTAAATAAATAAATAAATATATATGTATATATTAATAAAACTATTTAGAACATCTATAGCTCAAAACATACATATTCACATACATTTATGTAATGGAGTGTTTCCCATATAAGTTCACCTCACTTACTCTCCCTTTCTGATTCATTCATTACTGTCTTGTCGGAAGGACTGGTCGCACAGTACCTGTCGAACATTAAATGCCTTCCCTGAATCTGTCTGGGATATTGAATGTCCTAAGTCATGTCTGTCCTCATGCAGACATCATGCAGACAAGGTGAACTGGTGCCATTCCTCAAACCAAGTGGTTTCACCACTAATCTTGGTAGGCACTCAAAGTGTTGGTCCAAATAATCAATGTTAATTGGACGCTATCAAGAGACTGGTAGCTCTCAGGAATTTCACCTAAGTAGTCAGTCTCCCCAATGTTTAACATCATACAGGATGAATCTAAATGTATCTCCTGTACATGCATAATCCACACGCTCATGTAGCTTGGATAATGGATTTCTCCAAATTATCACATACAACAAATCAGACAACCAAGTAGTGAATGAAAGAAGAAGATAAAGTTCACAGTGTAATAGTAAATCTAGAAACTGGAACATTAAGTACAAAGAAAATCCACGAGTGTAAAGTTTGGAGAATAAACAGAAACAAGAAACTATAAGGCCTTCAGACTAGCAGACAAACTCAGAATAATGGTATTACCTGGGTTATAGCTAGGAAATCCTGTCATACGACTTCGTACAGAAGTCCAACAGAACGAAATGTTAATATTTCTCCAGTAGGTATCCTAAGAATGCTATTGTAAATGCGTCTGAGGATTGCTGTCACTGCTCATAGTTTTATTCTCTCCGTTCCTGGCTAGTTTCCACGCTGGTTAATTAATATGTCTCATATTAATTAACTCCGCCTATTTTTCCATGTACGATGTCGGGATGGATTAAGTCCCAAACTTTTCTCACCCCTCCTCCTTTCCTGTGAAGGGTAGTTTCATCTGTCAATCAAATTGACCGATGCCCCATCATGGCCTGAAACAATAAAACATGCTTCGCTAGCGATGCAATAGACGTTGCGTCATAACTACATACCAATCTGTTGGTAACACCCGCCTTCCTGGGTTGCTGGCAAAATGTGTCAGCCATGTGTTCCTACTTTGCCGCCCGTATTGCAGTGAGGTGTTAAGCATCTGGTCCTAATTGCTCCTTTGTGGTGGCATGTTTTATTTCAGACGGGTCTGGCTGACCCTCTTATCTCCCATTCGGCCGTGGCTGGTTTACACATTAGGTCATGTTAACCGTAAGGTGTTAGGTGTCAGTCCCCATTCCAACCGCAGGATTCTAAACTAACACGTCAATCTCAACTGACTGGCTCCGCGATGTATCAACTGAAAACAGTGAGTTTTCAACCTTTGATAGCGCCCGCCGACTGGTGCCGTGGTGTCTGGGTGTTACGTTTGATCTGGACATCAAAGCTTTCTCAGACCTAGCATTACAGAAATGATGGGGCGTGCGTGGTCAAAATGTAATTTTCTCTTGTTTTCAATCTCTGTTAGTTTTTCCTTATTCCTTGGTTGGGGACTAGATTATTTTATGGTGGACAATTATTCTTTTACTTAGAGAATGATAGAATAATTCTTGTGGGCTCTTTAATTCCTTTCAAACTTGTGTAATTCGGATGCTGCCGGGGCTGTCCCGTCACATAGCTCCCCAATTTAAGTAGGTTCAGCAATGAAGCCTATAACAGAGCCTCGGCAGCATTCAAGAATGTATCTAAGTTATCTCCCTTCTAGAACTGCCTCCAAGTCTGGGTTTCCAATATTCCTTGTGGCAGTGGGTTGTCCGGTGAGTCCAAAAAGACATCCCATGTCCATCATCCCAGGATAATTCTTGCAGATCTTTGCTCCTGGTTTTATGTTGGATTTCCGTGCTATTGCTCGGTAATGTCCTGTCCTCTGGAGGTTTTACTTTTTCCCAGCCGGGAAATTGCAAAATGTATAACAAGATTCTCCTGCGCCGCAGAGAGACTGTTATTGTCCACTCAATTTCTGGCCCTTGTCCTATAAGCAGAGGAAGTGCCATCAGTGTTTTCTTAAAAGAATTGGTCGCAGTAATGTTGCTCCATTTTCTTTTCCTCCGTCGGCCAAAGATCATAATAAATCCTTTAATCTCCTCCTTTTGGCAGGAAATTTGCTAAACATCATAATTTTATGATGTGCATTCAACTCATACTTGCCTCTTTCTTGGTAGGGCGTCCGTTTACTCCCTCCTGATTTAAGAGTTTTCTTCCCTCGATAATTCTTTATCCAGGTGAGTTCCTCTTCAACAGAGTTCCATTTTGAATCTGTGTTTGAAAGTATAAGGCTAGTAGAAGTTGTCCAGCTTTGAGAAATCATGTTGTTCCCCAAGAACTGTGAATTTGTATCACTCCTTGTAGAAGTATACATAAACAGCTGTTCTACACATCCAACATTGGTTGAAGTGAAAGGTAAACAAGGTCCTGAGTGTTGAGTATACCAACCGCTCCTGGCTTGTTCCGCTGCAGAGTCCATCAACTGTGATCCCCTGTTAGCTTCAGCTGTGTTGATGATAGGTATTACCTTCATCTTGTCCAAAGAAGTATTTTCTTCTTTGTTGGTAGCAAACATGTTTATCGTCCCTGAATCAGAGTCCGTAGTATAACCTACATGAATGCTTTGTATATCTTGAATTTCCTTTTGGAAAGACTCCAAGATACTGACATCGTAAGAATTCTCCTCCGTGTCTTGATTGTCCTCCATGGCCGGGCTCTCTTGTGCCAAGTCCAATTGAGGTATTCTCTCCCTGGTCTGGTTTTCTTGTGCCAAATCCAATAGAAGTGAATGTTGTAGGGTGTCATTTTCAATGCCATCTCCCACCTGAGATAAGTAATTCAAACTGATAATTATTTCATCTTGTGTGGCCACACCGTGAGAAACAATGGAATCCTGTTTTACATCCATTCCAGTCTCAGCTGAATTCATTTCCACTCCTAGTTTCTCTGAACTGAAGGGAATAAAAGAGTCGGGTAAGGTCTCGCCTTCGATCTCTTTAATAGTTCTCCTCAGGTCCTCCTCCTCCTGGATTTTTCTCCTTTGGGAAGTCTTAGGAAGCTCCTGAGATTGCTGGGTTGCCAAGCCAGCTAATCCGCTTTTATTGCGGTGTAAACATTTATCACGTTTGTGACTGTTTACTGTACGCTTGGTACATTTATTCCTATTCAGTTTATTTTTCGGAATTGAAGTGGGAAGCATCTGCCTTTCTGTGCCTAAGTTTTTGTTTTTCTGAGCCATGGGGATTTGCGAAGGAATGCATGCCTCTTCTTTGTGACGGTCAGCTTCCCTGCTTTCTATCAGAGTTTCGGCTTGAGTGATTGGCTTTTCCTCAGCCGAGCTGGTAGATTCCTCCACGTTCAGTATTTCAATTTGCTTCTTCTTAATCTCATCTTCTTCAGCTTTGTGACGCATATCTGCTTCTAATTCTGCAAGTCTTTTCATCATCTGTTCATCTTCTTTGTCCCACCAATCCATTTCATCTCTAATAAATAGTTCTAGCTTCTCTCCTATTAAGCCGAGCCTTATGCCCCATCCTCTAGCGGACTCTAAGAAATCTGTGCGTGCATCCATGATCTCTTCTCAGCTTAAACTCAGGTAAGTGATTATATTATTACCCTACAGAGAGCTAGTCAGATTTATACTAGAGCAGGATAGTGACAAGAGGAACTGACACTGCTATGAGAATGATAGTAGTGAATTTGAGTGAGAAAGTTGATGCAAAGCAGTCTGTCATACACTGAAGTAATTATGCATTATCAAATTATTCATGATTAAATCAAATGATAAAGCATGTAATCAAAAAATCATCAAGTAAATCATCAATAAACTAATTAATATCACTAATTAATGTGATTATTAATTCTACAGTGGTGAATGATGTAAATTAACTCATATGATATTATCCGTTATTAACTTTTTAACAAGTTATTTAAATTCTACAAACTTCCCTAGAAACAAATTCCTAAGTTAATACTTAGCAAATGTAATGGGTGAAGAATGAAAGAATGGTTTATGAAAATCAATAGTCTAGAATTTATTCTCTGATTCTATCATGGATGAGAAGTCCTAATGTGTCAAAATCTTGCCTACAATCAAGCAAGCTATTACATTAGAAATAAATTATAACTAACTAATGCTGCTAAGAATGTAAGTGAGAATGACCTAGGTTCTATCCATGGGCAAGACCGGAATAATACCAGACTAACAGATTTGAAATAGGTTTGTTCCTTGGAAACGAACCAGAGTGTTCTAGGGTTTACTCACGGATTCTATAGCGGACGAGCAGATCAATAAGTCGGAAGCGAACCAAAATTTTCTAGGGTGTACTCCCGGATTCTATAGCGGACGATCAGACCAATATGTCACCAACTGGCTGGGGTTAGATCCCAGATGGGCAACCACTCAGCCAAATTCATTTTCTTCTGCTGGTGTTTAGTTCTGGATGCAGTTTAAGATCCCCTAACTCTGTCAGAAGGGACTAATTACCACCCCAGATCCCAGAGAGAAAACGTGGAACAAATGTCTGTTATGCTGATTTAAGACACTGTTCCTGATACTCAAGAAAACAGCAAACAAGTGGCTCGTTGAAGATATAATATATCTATATAGTTTTGGCTGTACTTGGTATCACCAGAAGTGAGAAAGGAGGAGTTAAGACATGCAACGTAATCTGGTTACTTATGACTGCATAGGCAAGATACCTCCCGGACATAGATTCCCACTTCTGGACAATATGTGTGAACCCCCACTAAATGATACAATAATGTGTGTACTTGATTACGCTACACAAACATTTATAAACATTTAGAATTATACGGACAAATTGAGTTTTAAAATACAACAACTGTGTTTATTATTTCTAGTATTGATGATCATATGATGATGATGATGATTATGGTATACGTAACTTAAGAGGTCACATAGGTCATGCTTCCCCCAGTGAGACGCAGTTCACTGTCAGATTGAAGGAGTCCAAATTGGTCCCTCACAAGGCTAAGTCACTTCCTGATATGGGTTGTTGACTGTCCATTGCTCCTAAGAGATCTGGAATGAAACGAACGGAGATGGGTAGTATCTACGTCTACACATCTCAAACACATATGTCTATACATTCATATAAACATACATTCAAGTCATAATATATGATGGTATGATGATATATATGATGGCATGTTACATAAACATATATCAGTTCTAAATAAATAAATATATATATATGTATATATTCATAAAACTATTTAGAACATCTATAGCTTAAAACATACATATTCACATACATTTATGTAATGCAGTGTTTCCCATATAAGTTCACCTCACTTTCTCCCTTTCTGATTCATTCATTCCGTCTTGTCGGAAGGACTCGTCGCACAGTACCTGTCGAACATTAAATGCCTTCCCTGAATCTGTCTGGGATATTGAATGTCCTAAGTCATGTCTGTCCTCATGCAGACATCATGCAGACAAGGTGAACTGGTGCCATTCCTCAAACCAAGTGGTTTCACCATAATCTTGGTAGGCACTCAAAGTGTTGGTCCAAATAATCAATGTTAATTGGACGCTATCAAGAGACTGGTAGCTCTCAGGAATTTCTCCTAAGTAGTCAGTCTCCCCAATGTTTAACATCATACAGGATGAATCTAAATGTATCTCCTGTACATGCATAATCCACACGCTCATGTAGCTTGGATAATGGATTTCTCCAAATTATCACATACAACAAATCAGACAACCAAGTAGGTGAATGAAAGAAGAAGATAAGTTCACAGTGTAATAGTAAATCTAGAAACTGGAACATTAAGTACAAAGAAAATCCACGAGTGTAAAGTTTTGGAGAATAAACAGAAACAAGAAACTATAAGGCCTTCAGACTAGCAGACAAACTCAGAATAATGGTATTACCTGGGTTATAGCTAGGAAATCCTGTCATACGACTTCGTACAGAAGTCCAACAGAACGAAATGTTAATATTTCTCCAGTAGGTATCCTAAGAATGCTATTGTAAATGCGTCTGAGGATTGCTGTCACTGCTCATAGTTTTATTCTCTCCGTTCCTGGCTAGTTTCCACGCTGGTTAATTAATATGTCCCATATTAATTAACTCCGCCTATTTTTCCATGTACGATGTCGGGATGGATTAAGTCCCAAACTTTTCTCACCCCTCCTCCTTTCCTGATTCCGCAAGACAAAGTCTCCAAACCATATTCTAACATATAGAGAAGTAATTAATGGGTTCAAATCCCTCCATATTGTCCTAACCATTACTGATGTTACTACAGGTATATCTTACCCATGTTCCAGACGGGCGTTTCAATTAATCCAAATGAAAGAATTAAAAGTTACCACATCACTGAAACTCCACTTAGTGCTACATTCAATTGCCATAGGATGAAATTCTGCATTCAGTTTATAACGAGTTTGAGTTATTCCCCCTTACCTAGTTAATTGTCCATTTTAAACCATAGAAATGTCCGGACTATAGATCCACGGGTTAAAGCAACAATCCTCGGACAGTGATCGTCATGTTACCCTGTCGCAGTTCACACATCCTGTTTACCCAGCCTGTTTGTATAGCATTCCATTTAGGCGCCATCTATTGTTTTGATACTTCGTGTGAGGAAAGAAATTATTGCGTGTTGAATGGGGGAATTTCGAATTAACTCGGACAATTCAGTTTGATGAGAATGTGATGAGAACGTCGTGGTACGAACGTCCTGTCACAGTGATAAAAACGCCATCGTGGAGCAAGCACAACATTGGATTTCTGATTGTCAGAAGTGGTTCCCCCCTCCAAGAATGTTTCGGCCCTTTACCTTCTTGACACTCTCTGGGGAAAGGGCGCGTCTGCCTGGGTCATGACTCCGGTTGTCTTTCCCCTGCTGACGAGGAGTGAATTACAATGTCAGGTCGCAATCAAAACTGTTGGATCACTGCACCACGGCCCTTCCGATCAACAGTCAGCTCCCAATCTATGCGCCATTGAAAAGCAGCGCAGTCGTCCTTGTCTCTAACGAAGTAAATCCGCATCGGCCTCGCTCTTACCTCTCTGTTCGCCCTCATTCTGCCTTCATCCACTATGGCTGCCAGCTCAACTTTATTATGGCGCCATGTGTATCGACCTTGGCAAAAAGGGCTTCTAGACGGGCAAAAACGGGAGGGCGAGGTTCCTTTTTTACAGTATAGTGCAACCTTCATGAGACGTGGTTGTGCCCCAATCCACTTTCTTATCCATTGGCTTACCTTCATCTCAGTGGCATCTACTGCGCCCGTCATTATATTGTATATCAGCAGAGGCCCTGGGATTCTCGGAATTAGTATGCACTGAGGACACCAGATCTTGAATTTGCCTATAAGTCTGCTTTTCTCGATGGACCATTCACGGCGATTTCGTATATTTCTATTATCGCGCTCTTGTCCGTCAGGGCGGCATCGTACACACGACCAAGACTCTTTAAGAGTTCATATGTCACCGTGGGAATTGCCTGCTCGACAACCTTTATAAACCTTATCGCTACTCTGCCCTTCACGATCCACAGGCTTCTTGACTTCCTTGGTTTGAAGCTCATCATGCACCAGCGAATCAATTCATCTAGTCCAAGGAGTATGCTGTGGGAATTGCTCTCCTTCGGTGTCTGGGTCGTGGCATCCATGAATGCTTTCACTGGCGACATGTTCTGTTCATCGCTGCGTCTCGGTCATTGTGCGTAGCCGGATGCCGCACCCAGAACCACCTGCATGGCCATGACGGAACATATCGGCGAAATCATACATCCAATTGCAATACCCACCTGCAGATCGATCCATCCAGTCGTAAACGTCGCGGTCGAGAAACGGAGACAGAAGCCCTAGAAGTACTGCATTAGTATTGTTCTAATCTCTTCGGGCACATAATACGTTTCGATCGCACGCCACAACATCTGATCGGGCACTGACTCGTACGTGTTGGCCAGATCCAACCATATCACGTGGAAGTCTTCCTTCTTCATCTTCGCTCTCTAGATGGCTTTCCAGATCATAGCGCCATGTTTTAAACACCCAGGGACTCCAGATATACCCCTTTTTGAACCGTTGTGTCGACGCACTTGTTCCTCATCAAGGACTTCGTGATTCGGCTGGCCATGATTAAGAAGAATATTTTCCCCTGGAAGTTCAGGAAGATATCGGACTGAATTGGGTAAAGCTGTTTGAGTTTTGCTCGTTGGAAATGTATATTCTGTTGTCTTTCTTCCACCTCGTGCTGACGTGCGCTTCCGTTGGCTTTCTTCCACCCAGCGTGACATATATTAAGAAAATAGTCAGTGTTCAATCTCTACCAGAAAAAAAGAGGGGTGGGGGAAGGGTTCCACCCAATACGGCTATGGGATCGACCCTCCTAAAGAAATTGATATTCCCGAACGTCAGCTCAAGATGGTGCACACCTTTTGGACAGACCAGAACACATTTTTTGTTTGTGTTTGTTTTACGCTCACTTGCTTTGAACTCAAGTGTAGTCTATACACGCTACTTCTTGTAGCACTGGACTGAATTTTTGCGTGTGGATTAGCTTTCCGTATTACCAGTGTTCCTCGCTATCAGGAGAACCCACTCCGACATCATAGGTACTTGTAGTTTACGTCCCCAAGTCAAGGACGAGAGGTCAACATTTTAGTCTAACTGACACGTGTAAGACTGAACCTCTTACCTCAGCATCAGCACACCGGATGTTTAAGAACGAGCGCCCTTATCCATTCAGTCATGCTGACCTCCAACAACAGTCATTATCTATCGTCTCAGGAAGGACACAATAGATTACGCAATTACGTGTATACACAATTCAAGATTGGTGAATCAGCCATGTACACATGTGGATTGGCGCTGCAGACAGCAGAGCACATACTCCAAGACTGCCCAAAATACAACATATCTAGGCAAACCTTCTAGTCTAGAGAAACAACAGTGGAAGATAAACTCTATGGACCGCTGAGTGAAATAATAAAGACAGGGAAATGCATACAAGAGAAAACATTGCAGATACTGTCATGTTTCAAGCGAAAGAAAGAAGAAGAAGACAATTTTCAAAATGTTCTGGGAAGAAAAGGCAACGAGGAAGAAAACTGGACCCCGCACATCTTATATCGCGGTCTAGAATATGTTAATGCAGAGTACTTCACGCTGCAACGACAGTATATGTTATTGGAATACCTTTACGTTTTATTGTATATTGTTATATCAGATTATAAATATTTATACAACATTATACTTTGTGTTATTTCATAATTTGAAGCCACGGAAGCCGCCGGGGGTCAAGAGTTCGAATTCTCATCAAAACGAATGTTTAACATTGACTTGGGCTTGCTTCCAAGTAGATCCAGCCTAAAATGAGTACAGGAAATATCTTGGGAAGGGAAGACTTAGGATTCTCATTGGCCACATCACCACTAGACTGTCGATTGACCTATAAAACTATGGATTTAGCACCATATGCCCGCTTCCCCACAGACGTGTAAGAGTGTCCTTTACTTAGATTTGACTATTTCGTGTAAACTTAAAATTAAGATGTACATTAGATCTGTGACACTAATTCTCTTCTCCGTGTATTTCTGGTAGATTTATTTTTTTGTATGCTCTGTCCGTTCCAGAAGAAGAACTTTCTAATTATACTATTATCAGATTGACAATATTTCATTTCTTCAACCTCCTATGCTGTTTTTTTTTTTTTTCTTCTTAAATCGTATATATTTATAACATTCTAGGTACCAATTCTGGACATTTTCATAGGTGAAAGGAAATAAGTTGGCGATCTGGACCCCATGCGGCGATCTTGGCACCGTGTCCTAACTCTCATAAAAAAGACCCCCCCCCCCCCCCCCCCCGCTCTACACCATGTCATCTTATTTGGCTGTTGTTCTTTTTTCATTCTCTTTAGACCAGCGCTGTGACGAAGGTGTTACGAAGGCAATTCGCAATCCCGCATCCTCTTTCGAAACACACAGCTGCTGGCGAATTTGAAGCAGACCGCCTTGCGTTGGTTGTCATTACAATGGTATGAGTGTCGGTCGTTAAGAAAGCAATGGCAAACTATTGAACTTAAACTTGCCAAAATATGTGGGATTGACTGCAACGTACTGTAAGGGATATACAACTAACTTTAGACTTCATGGCCGTATGGATTTAGCGGCTAATCTTCTACGGAATCGGGTAGCCGGTCCAAGCCGACCCTTACTGCTTTAGAGCACCACAATAAATACCAGCACGCAAAAGCCAAATTTCAAAGGGCCCAGCTGCAGACTAGACGGAAAAGCTGGCAGGAGAAAACAGTCACTGAACTTTGAAAGAGACACAAGAAAGTTATGGAAGCTAATAAAACAGCTTAACGATGAGGGCACAGGGAGAAACTCAAAAATTGCACTACATAAAGACGGAAACATCTTAACAGGAAAGCAAGCAGCTGACCATTTTGCGGACTCATTCGCACAAGATAACAAATCGAAATTAGTCCAGAGAAACAACAAGAGATTCGAGAGAAATGGCAACATACAGGACAGAAGGAAATTGTACATGAGGTTATGGACACTGTCGTGTGTCCGTTTAAAGTGTCGTCCCTGGAGTGAGGGGAGTCAACACCGACATTATATTTACCCCCTTTTCAATATCCTGGAGAATCCACTAGCTTCCGTCCACCACACTCCTTCGGTTCATGGACACCTCTTTCTCTCTCTCTATCACTCTACCTGATCATGCCCGCTCTCATTCTTCGCCCAACGCAACATACTCAACAACTCTTGCTTCCAAAAATTAATAACAATTAATTTATTAAAAGAAAAGTGTAACGTATGTGAGACGTGTATGCGAAGAAAATGTATGACGTGTTCTATAATGTGTGTAGGATCGGACCCTCAGATAATAGCACAGTTAGTTCATCCTTGCAAGGACACACCACAGCACGTTAAGTCAGAACAAGTCCATCTCACCCAGTGCTGTATCTCTCCTACCGGACACTGACTGTCATCTGTAGCTACCTGGTAATCCATCTTCCTGATCATTCGAAATCGATACAGTTTATAATTTACGGCTGATCATGGACCGGTTGCACACTACACATTATAAGTTCCTATCGTTCCTAAAAAATGTACGAATCCTTTGTACTGTGAAATTCGGCATCACTGGTATTGTTAATATACTTGATCCTAACTAGTGTCTATATAGTCTCAAGTATAAATCTTTTGTAATATTTCGCTAGAATCTATCACACCATGTGAATGTTATATTTAACGTTCTCGTTTAGTTAATAATGGTTGTATGATGTGTGATGCATCAACAATCATCACCCATCCTAGGTGAACCTTAACACACAGGAATCGTTATATTGGTTTGCTCTTCTGAGCCATGTTATGGTGGACCCTCCTGATCATGAGTCCAGCGTAAACATTATACCACCTGTCTTCTCGGGCGTTATTCGTTTTCCGTAAGAAAGCATTTGACTGTTCAACTGGTGTTCTTCCTAATTGGAATTGAACTTCTTCAAAATCAGTGTTGAACTTCCTCGTTACTGGCAGGGAACCTGTTAGAGAAACAACACATCTGGTGATAGCATTAGTCACTGATCCTACCGGCTGAGTGTAAGCCTATTGCCTTGCTCTGTTATTTTTCAGCTAACTAAACTCTGTCATAGAGCAGATTAGCTACTCACCTAGGTCCGAATCAGGCTATGACAAGGAAAGACCAATAAACAGAGTGCAAATCCCCAGTGGGCAAACCACTGAAAGATCCCCCCATTGGACACTTTCCCCATCTCCCAACCCATCTTAAATCTCTCCAAATATCACCCCGCTACACTATTCACTCTAGCAAAACTACTTCTCACTTCACTACTCTATTTTCAACTAACAAAGCTAATCATCACTGTCAGAGTCCAACAGGGGACAGCGATGCAGGGACATCGTTACGACCGCCAGGCGACTTAGCTCCCAGTAAGGGATGCAACAACTGCGTTGCGCCGCCAGGCGAATAGGAGTTACCGGCCTGCGAGATCGCTGGCTGACCAGCGGTCAGGCCGCCAACGCAAGACGCACGCCTGCCACGTGACGCCACGTCAGGCAGGAGGCAAGTTGCGAACCAGGTCCAGACAGCTCTGGGGACACGGAACATGACGGACGTGTCATTGAGAGAAAGGCGTTGTATGGTTTCTGTATTGAAAGGCGAGTGTCTGGACATCTTGCGAGTCAGACTTGTGAACTGTATTGTGGATGTAAGTTGTAAAGTATCCATTATATATATTTGTGATCATCGTTCTGTATTTGATATGTTAATAAATCCATCGAACGATGTGTCGTTGAGTCTTACGTCAAATCACGTTGTATTTGTACTGTCTCACACTTGTTAGGCAAGCGAGCCAAGTTTAAGACCCTGACATGTGTGAACGTGGAGGGCTCGTCCCGCTTTAATTTACTTATATTTGAACGTGAGTAGCTCGTCCTTGTTGAACGTGCAGGTCTCGTCCAGCTTTAATTTAGTTAGATTTGAACCTAGATGTGATCATAATTTACTTGGATTAGAGTTAAATGTGTTAATGTGATCATGGAAGGCTCATTTTGATTTATTACTACATTATTTAAACATGTGTAAGATCATTTGTAAACGTACAATGCATACATTTTGTTTGATCCTGTAAGCGTGTAAAACATTTGTGATTTGTGAAACTTGTCACCGTTTTGACCTTGTCGACATTGTGATCTTGTCGCCATTTTGACCTTGTCGCCATCTTGTAAACTTGTAAACTGAATGTCATCTTGATGTAAGTGATGTATCATCAATGTTGTAGAGTGTTAAGATACTTGTAGATTGTCTTGGTGCATTGAGTTTGTGGAACGCGAAAAGTGTTTGGAAAGAAAGTAACGTGTATTGTAAAAAAAACTGTTGACGGACAAACTTACGACATACAACTACACTCAACGCCATACAAACCTAATCAACACTTAGTGACAAGCAGGCACACACCAACAAATAGACGCTAATTTATCTTCTTCCAAAATAAAAGCAGGTTTTTCCGTACCATCCGAAACCGTGCCGTAGAGGTCATTTGTAGTCTGAAGTAGCGACCCTACAGTTCCTAGCCTGATTTTCCAACCGTTCTTCACCGCATCCAGGGCACTTGAGTATAATTTTTTTTCTTTTCACATACTTTAAAGATGCATTTTTAGGCACATATCGTCCATATAAACAGATTGTAAATTGTTGATTACTAACCACTTATAACATATTGTGTGTGGCTGGTATTTCATTGACATTTTTCCATCATGTCTTCATTATTTGATTTCATTGATATGGGCATAAAGTTACAGTTACATGGTGATGAACTAACACAGTGGAGTGAGCAGAAGTACGCTGAATACCTACTAGTACAGGAGAAAATTACAGAACGCGAAGAAAGAGCAGCTGAAAGAGCTCTAAAGCAAGTAGAGGCAGAAACAGCCTTAAAGCAAGCCGAACTAGAACTGACAGCAAAGACAAAGCAAGCTGAGATGGATAGTGAACTTAAGAAGGCAGAAATAGCAGCTCAGAGTAAGAGAGAAGAACTGGAGTTACAGTTGAAAATGAAACAACTGGACACTGAGACTGCGATTAACAAAGAGTCTAAGAAATCGGAAAGACTGGAGAAAGAAAACCAGTATAAGAAATATCAAGGTATTGTACGTAATTATACCTCGGGTGACTGCATTGCAACCTTTACCCAAAATTTTGAAACTTTAATGGAACATTATCAAGTTCCACTGTCTGAATGGAATATTGTGTACATGAGGAGTTTGTCAGGGGAACCTCTTAAAGTTATTGAAACCATCCCCAAAGACCTCAGAAAAGATTACCATTATCTGAAATCTAAGATTATGGCACATTTTATGTTAGATGAGGCAGGTTACAGAGAACAATTCAGTAAATTGAGCCCAAAACCGACTCAGACGTTCTCTGATTACCTCTGCTTAGTCCGAGATATTTTCACCAAATGGACTTCAGCAGCCAAAATTGATCATAATTATCAGAGATTAGAAGATCTAATCATTAGAAACAAAATTGTATCATCTATTCCTTCAGCCTTTGCTAAATTTTTGTTAGAGAATGAATGCTCCAGTGTGGATGAGATTGAAAGACGTGGGTCGGCTTACTACACAGCCAACAAACATTGCTTTGCTACTGAAGATACGAACATTAACTTTGTAGCAGCGGCTAACTATGACAAACAACCCTATAGTAGGCAGAAATCTCATAAGCCTACCTCTGAGAAATTTAATCATTGCATTTATTGCAAATATTCACATCATCAGGGTGAAATGTGCGATCAGAACCCAGGGTACCATACTTACTTGTTAAACATGGTAAACAGACAAGACAAGGAACGTAAATCTTTCAAAAACGTGCGAAAATGTTTCCTCTGCAAGGAGTGGGGACACCATCGGAAAGATTGTAAGGGCAGGCATATGACCAACAAAGCAAATGCCGCCTTGTTTGATAGTTCGTCTTCTGATGAAGAAGAGCCAGAGAAACATCCTGTGAACTCAGCACAGGCTTTTGACATTTTCAGCGCAAACAAATGCTCTGTTTGTAACACCTTCTATGAAGATGGTATTTTAACATGCGGGCATGCCATCCCTATTGCCAATGAAGAAGCTAATTTGGTAGTAGACTCAAAAGGCAGAATAAACATCCATCACGGATATGTAAATGGCAAATCTGCTACAGTCCTTCGCGACACGGGCAGTTCACTCATTGGCCTGAAGAAAACGTTCATAATGCCTACAGACTATACAGGCAGGCACGTAACATGTAGAACATTCTCAGGCAATATTGAGAAATACCCATTAGCATGGGCATATATTGAAACACCTTTCCTCACTGGGAAAGTAAAGTGCGCTGCACTAACCAGTCCAGTTTGTGATATAATTATTGGTAATTTACCTGAGGTAAATGATAAACCTCATGACATAACATCTGTATGTATTGATGATACCATAACATCACCATCAAATGTCATCATTGAAAATGTCACACCACCTATTGATTGTAAAGTAGCTAATGTAGCACTAAGTTCTCATGACATCATTGAAACTGTTGGTCCATCATCATCTGACATCATTGAGTGTGTGAACGCAGTAACTGCTCGAGTGCAAGATGAAATAAATCAAACTGAGGCGATACAATTACTCAGCCCAGTTTCAATATCTACTAACACCATGAAGGCAGCATTTGTAACAGCCCAAAAAGCTGATCCTTCATTGTCAAAATACTTTGACCTGATCGGCCGAAAGCCAAAAGTAACCAAGAATGCAAAATGGCATTTTGCTATGAAAAATGACATACTCACCAGGTATTACACCAGAGGTGACAATACCACAGAGCAAACTGTTTTGCCAACTAGTTATCGCAAGCAAGCCTTACATCTTGCACACGATATACCTCTTGCGGGACATATGGCATACGTCAAGACCAGATCAAGGTTATTGACACAGTTTCACTGGCCAAAATTTTGCAATGACATTAAAGAATATTGCAGAAGTTGTGACACCTGCCAGAAACTGGTTAAAAAAGGTAAACACCCACAGGCAAAGTTACAAGTTACCGACTTAGCCAGTCGACCTTTTGAAAAGCTATCGGTTGACATAGTGGGCCCTCTTAGTCATACAACAACTAGAGGGAATAAATTTATTCTAACTGTCATTGATCAATGTAGTCGCTGGCCAGAAGCTATTCCGTTAAAGAACATAACTGTCAATGACATAATGGAAGTGTTCTTCCATATTTTTTCTAGGATAGGTTTTCCAGATACTATCCAATCTGATAGGGGCACTCAGTTTATTGCCGCATCCACCCAAGCTTTCACCAAAATGTTGGGAGTGAAGCAGTGTTTCAATTCACCCTACCATCCTCACAGTAGCGGAGTAATAGAAAAGTTTAACGGGGATCTTAAGCACATGCTTGCAAAAGTAACGCAAGAACACCCCAATAACTGGGATGTATATCTACCAGCTATTCTTTTTGCTTATCGCGAGGTACCTCATGCTAGTACAGGTTTCTCTCCTTTTGAACTTATCTATGGTGCCAAACCACGTGGCCCATTGACCATTTACCACCAAATGTTAACTGACTCTACTCCAGTACTTAAACCCATATCATCATACTTATATGTTACATCATTGCGTGAAAGAATCATCAAATCTTGTGTTATTGCAAAGAATGCACTAAAACTATCTGGTGCTACTTATAGACAGTATGCTGACAAAGGTAACAGGACGATAACATTGACACCTGGACAGGACATTCTTCTGCTACTACCTAGTGACAGACATCTACTGACTGATTCTTGGCAGGGACCTTTTAAAGTGACGAGACATATTTCACCTGTAGACTACGAAATCCTTATAAAAGACAAACACAAAATATTTCACATAAATATGCTAAGACCATACCACAACAGAGACAACGAACAGGACGATACGACAGCTTGTACAGTGATAATAGATCACGAAGATGACGATGCTAGTGACGAAATTCCAACACCTGCATTAGACACGACAGACTGCTTGAAGGAGATCAAAATCAACCCAAATTTAACTCAAGCAGAGACAGACAGGTGCAAACAACTTATACAACAGTACAACACCATCTTTTCCAACAACCCAGGACAAACAGAATTAGTACAGCATCACATCACACTCACATCAAACACACCCATTAGATGCAGACCATACACCATCCCATTACATTACAAAGAGCATTTACATCAAGAAATCATCAACTTAGAGAAAAATAACATCATAAGACGATCCCAATCAGACTACTCATCTCCCATGGTCATAGTACGCAAAAAGGACAATACAATAAGACTGTGCATCGACTACCGAAAACTGAATAAAATAACTGTTCTAGATCTTGAGCCAATGGCAAACACTGACGATCTTTTGACAGAACTGACAGACGCTAGGTTCTTTACGACGGTAGACATGACGAAAGGTTATTGGCAGATTGCTGTAGACGAACAGAGCATCTGACAGCATTTGCCACACCTTGGGGACTGTACGAATGGTGCAAAATTCCATTTGGGCTTGTTAACGCCCCAGCCACATTTGTATGGATGACACGACTACTTCTAGTAGACATTCCTAACATAATCTACTATATCGACGACATATGTATTCACACAGAGACAATGACTGAGCACATTAAGACTTTAGACCAGACATTTGAACGGATCAGACAGCACGGACTGACAGTGAAGCCTGCAAAAGTAGACATAGCCTACCAGGAAATATCATTCTTGGGTTACAAAATATCCAATGGCTTTGTCACGACAGACGATAAAATTGTGTCCAAGATACTAAAACTCTCACTTCCGACTACTAAAAAACAAGTCAGAAGTTTGTTGGGCTTAATAAATTACTACTGGCAGTTTATTCCTGATTTTTCTGAACTGACCGAGGTATTTACTAATCTACTAACAAAAGATAAAACAGAGAGAATTGTACACGATCAATGCCTAAAAATTGCATTTCATAAAGTTCTATCATGTTTTTCTGATAAGAATGAACGCAATCTTATCCTTAAATTGCCCGATATCCGTTTACCTTTCAGATTACGCACAGATGCTAGCTCCGTGGCGATTGGAGCAGTCCTGTTGCAGGAGTATAACAACATCCTCCACCCCGTTTATTTTGTATCCAGGAAGCTGAAGGCCCGAGAGCGGGCATGGTCCATTCCTCAATTGGAAGCCCTAGCTTTAGTAGTAGGTATTACAAAATTATCTAGATTTCTTCTAGGACGCCATTTCATCGTAGAATCGGACAGCAGCCCCTTACGATGGATGAATTCAGGGGTGCCTTCGAACCATATGGTAGCGCGTTGGTCTTTGAAACTTCAAGATTATAGCTTTGAGGTTCGACATATCCCAGGCAGAACCAATTCAATTGCCGATCTTTTGTCACGTTGTCCGACCGACCCAGTGAGCACCAATGTCTGAGTGCAGTATGTAGAAATACACTCAGACCGACACAGCCATTTAGCAGTGAATAGTGGTTTTTCATTCACAAAAAGCTGTGTAATGTCTACAATATTGTGATAGGGATTACTCCCATTATATATAGTGTTCTTATTTTACTAGTTCATGTAGTGATTGTCGTGTATAAATGTGCAGTATGTGGTAGAAAGCGAACTTTATTAACTGTATATATTACGTACAAGAACAGTGTCACATTCGCACTTACCTGAAGCGAATTAACCAACGTGACAGTGACAACTTCGTGTGGAATCTTCCAGGAACATTTTAATTACGAGTGTGAAAGTAAAAACTGAACAGTAACGACTTTTCTACACCTCTGCAGTGAACCGAAATCTTTAATGTTCGACTGAAACATCTAACACATGAACATTCGATCGTAATCCAGAAGATTGTGTAGCAACATCCAACACGAACTTTGAGAACATTGTACCTTCCTTAAACTACATCAAACCGGAACAGGTGTGTTCTGCAAGCTTTACCATCAGCTGATTTTAGTGTTCGTGTGTATTTCCGGATTAATTAGAAATTTAGAACAAAAATAGCAGACAACATATAAAAGGTTAAAAAGTTTTGACGATTCTAAAATGTTTAGGATTCTATAAAATTGAATACACGAATTGTGTGTTTATTTATTTCTCTAATGTAATCTTAGAATCATATCTTGATTAACGTATTCATATTACCGACCTTTTCTCGTTAATAGGAAGAAACGTCAAGCAATGACACTAAGAAATTAAATAGTTATTGTAAATTATTGTGTTTCACTAATGTTAAAATTATTTCCCTTTCATTTATTGTTATTACATTTTCACACAAAGGGCCATAATTTGAAATGTATATGCTAATGTGTTGTGTGTAATATAACATGTTGTTGTTAAAGTGTTGACACCACAGGCAGGCATCTACTGGGCATGGCAGAGTGTTGCCAACATTGTATACCAACACAATAACTCCTGGCCAAGTAGGGACAGGGTTGGAGTGTTTTATACGACTTATATAAAGTCGTATTTCAGTCTGGCTAGATGGTTTTTGTTCCAAGAACCATATTATTATTTTTTTTAAATTGCTGCGAGGTAGATGCGTGAAGCTGGAACTACTGATCTGACTGGGTGATAATACAATTGAGGTAACCAGCCATCGAGAGGGTGAAGCCTGATATGTGTTAAACATGAAACACCACATGTCTTTGTACCCAACTCCCAGTTCTTATATATTTCTATGCCATGTGTGTATTTTTGATAACGTTGTGTATAACAATAGAAAGGTAGACTCTGACAAGGGTATACTATTAACCCAACAGGTACAGACATTATACATGAAAGACGACATCTTTCATGGATTTTACCGGGGGAGCGTGTCAGAGTCCAACAGGGGACAGCGATGCAGGGACATCGTTACGACCGCCAGGCGACTTAGCTCCCAGTAAGGGATGCAACAACTGCGTTGCGCCGCCAGGCGAATAGGAGTTACCGGCCTGCGAGATCGCTGGCTGACCAGCGGTCAGGCCGCCAACGCAAGACGCACGCCTGCCACGTGACGCCACGTCAGGCAGGAGGCAAGTTGCGAACCAGGTCCAGACAGCTCTGGGGACACGGAACATGACGGACGTGTCATTGAGAGAAAGGCGTTGTATGGTTTCTGTATTGAAAGGCGAGTGTCTGGACATCTTGCGAGTCAGACTTGTGAACTGTATTGTGGATGTAAGTTGTAAAGTATCCATTATATATATTTGTGATCATCGTTCTGTATTTGATATGTTAATAAATCCATCGAACGATGTGTCGTTGAGTCTTACGTCAAATCACGTTGTATTTGTACTGTCTCACACTTGTTAGGCAAGCGAGCCAAGTTTAAGACCCTGACAATCACACTCTAGTTTTAACAAGGCTACTGCCTATATTAATTAGGCCTAAATAGACTATATTTGGTACCTTAAGCAAACCCGCCTCATTCCTGGACGGCATCTATAACTTGTCATTAAGACATATGTTATTTTAATGTTGCTTACATCTAACACAATAGATGCTCTCCGAATTTCCTAACTGCGGTAACACAACACGTCAATCCTAGTCAATTTCCTTGGCCACACTAATCTACACAAGTCTTGTTTTTGTAAAGAGCTGATAGTGTTCTAGTCAAGTTCTTTTGATGTCACGCAGGTGTCTTTCGGGGGCACTAACTAACCCGATAATCTTATCTCCCTTGTGTTTAATCAATGTCACCAGCTATTCCCCTTGTTGCGACAACCCAAAACAAGGTAGCGAGTTCCTACATTTTCCCAATGTTCACAATAACAAGTCTACAACTTTCTGTCGTGTGGTGACAATCAAAGCCGCCATTTCGTTTGATGTCGGGGAATTCTCAGGGTCCCGCGGGTGTCCTGATCTCACCGACTAGAAGTCAACAACTTGCAGCTGTGAACACAGACTGTTTTCTGTAATTTTTATCATCTGATGTTGACGACAGTGGATTTCATCACAGAGACGCCTATCACATTTAGTGAACTGGAGCTAGCCATATCAAAACTTAAAATGAGAAAGTCACCACGAGCTGATGGTATCTCCAATGAAATTATCAGGAACCTAGGAACATCGGCCAAAGCAAAGCTGCTACAGATCTTTAATAACACATGGACCACAAGTCTGGAGAGAAGCAATCATAATAGCCCTCCTAAAATCTGGGAAAGACAGTTCCATTGCCTCCAGTTACATACCCATTAGCCTCACCGGCTGTCTCTGCAAAACAATGGAACGCGTCATCAATCACAGACTACAGTGGTACATTGAAAGTGAAAACATCCTTGTGCCACAACAGGCTGCCTTTGGGCAGTGCTACTCTACGGAAGATCAGACAACCTACCTCTCTCAAGAAGTTGAGGATGCATTCCAAGAGAAGAAGCTGGTACTTGTGGCTTGGATAGATCTGAAGAAAGCCTTTGACAAAGTCTGAAAAGAAGGTCTGATGAAAAAACTGAGAAACTGTAAAGCCAATGGAAGAATGTACAAATGGGTGAAAGCATACTTGCACAACAGAAGAGCCCGAGTAAAGATAGACGGTCTCAAGAGCAAGAAAGTACTATTGCGTCACGATGTTCCCCAGGGCGGAGTCCTGTCCGCAACACTTTTTCTAATCTTCATCAATGATCTTGTTGCTAATCTACCGTATGGAATTAAAGCGGCAATGTACGATGATGACCTTGTTTTGTGGAGTGCAAATGAACATGCATCAGTGGCCACCATATTGCTACAGAGAGCTGCAGATACATTTGTTGCATGGGCGGATAAATGGTGTGTCAGCATAAACACTGACAAGTGCAGCACCACTCTATTTACCCTTTCTCCGAAACAAAAGACAGGGATCATTCAGATAAATGGAACACCCCTAAGAGAAGATAAAGAACCAACATACCTTGATGTAACATTCGACGACAGGCTGACATGGAGAAAACACATAAAAAAGCAGTAGCAAAAGCCAGAAGGAAAGTAGCCATCCTGAGAAAGCTAAGTGGAACCACATGGGGAGCCAGTACGAAAATACTTAGCAAAGTTTACCAACAGAGCATACGACCACACCTGGAATATGGGTCAACTGCGTGGTGTTCAGCATCAAAAGCCACACTACAAGAGCTGGACAAGGTGCGAAATCAAGCTCTTAGAGTCATCACAGGAGGGATGAGATCAACCCCTATAGTAGCAATGGAGAAAATGGGGAGGACACAACCTCCAAGAGAACGCAGAAATACAAAAACACTAATACTAGCAGAAAAGTTCTTTAGCTTGCCAGGCCACCCTATGAAGAACCGATTTGAAAACTTAGCTATGGGGCGGTTGAAAAGAAGTAGTTTCATCCACCAGGCCAAACAATTCTGCAGAGAAACCATCGATATTCCCACAGTTGGTATCCCCCTGACAACTATTCCAGAGCGAGCCCTGTGGAAAGATGAACATAGACTATCGATACAAATCCAGACAAAAGTGAGAGGAATATTTGACAAGGAAGAACAGAACAGTGTACAGCGCAGAACAGCTACTCTCAGCTTCCTTGATGACGAATACCCACAGGATCTCTGGATCCGAGTCTACACAGATGGGTCAGCACAAAATGCTGGTCGAAATGGAGGAGCGGGAGTGTACATAGAATACCCAAATAATACTAGAGACACGACCAGAGTTCCAACAGGAAAGTACTGCCATGAATATGATGCTGAAATTGAGGCAATCAAGATAGCCACAGAGAAATTACAAAATACCAGCCATGGTACACAACCTGTGGTGATACTGACAGATGCAAAATCCGTAATAGAGGCGCTCCTGTCTGGGAAATTGCCAGTTCTAAGGACACTACTTTCTGAACTTAGCAGTCAGCGTAAGATCACCATACAGTGGATACCATCCCACCGTGGAGCCCCCGGAAACGGCAGAGCTAAGGAAGGAGTAAAAGAAGAACAACCTGATGTGCCCATTACATACCACCAAAAGAAAAGAATGATCAAATCAGTCAGAAGGCCACCAAACCTTACTCAAGAAGACTACCACGTTATGGACAGACCAGAACAGGTCATTTTTCTGCACCTCAGAACAGGACACAATAGATTTCGGAACCACATGTATACAAAATTCAAGATTGGTGACTCAGCCACGTGCACATGTGGTTTGGCGTCGCAGACAGCAGAGCACATACTCCAGGATTGCCCAAACTACAACATATCCAGGCGAACCTTCTGGCCTAGAGAGACAACAGTAGAAGATAAACTCTATGGACCGCTGAGTGAACTAAAAAAGACT
Source organism: Cepaea nemoralis (assembly GCA_014155875.1). Classification (NCBI taxonomy): domain Eukaryota; kingdom Metazoa; phylum Mollusca; class Gastropoda; order Stylommatophora; family Helicidae; genus Cepaea; species Cepaea nemoralis. Next base: position 446,913 of record JACEFZ010002737.1, read on the forward strand.
GTTAGATTCATACAAAAGACAATATTGCAGTTATAAACATATTTCAGGCGAACGAAAGAAGAAGAAGAAGAAGAAGAAGAAGAAGAAGAAGAAGAAGAAGAAGAAGAAGAAGAAGAAGAAGAAGAAGAAGAAGAAGAAGAAGAAGAAGAAGAAGAAGAAGAAGAAGAAGAGGAAGAAGAAGAAGGAAGAAGAAGAAGAAGAAGAAGAAGAAGAAGAAGAAGAAGAAGAAGAAGAAGAAGAAGAAGAAGAAGAAGAAGAAGAAGAAGAAGAAGAAGAAGAAGAAGAAGGAAGAAGAAGAAGAAGGAAGAAGAAGAAGGAAGAAGAAGGAAGAAGAGGAGAAGAAGAAGAAGAAGAAGAAGAAGAAGAAGAAGAAGAAGAAGAAGAAGAAGAAGAAGAAGAAGAAGAAGAAGAAGAAGAAGAAGGAAGAAGAAGAAGAAGAAGGAAGAAGAAGAAGAAGAAGAAGAAGAAGAAGAAGAAGAAGAAGAAGAAGAAGAAGAAGAAGAAGAAGAAGAAGAAGAAGAAGAAGAAGAAGAAGAAGAAGAAGAAGAAGAAGAAGAAGAAGAAGAAGAAGAAGAAGAAGAAGAAGAAGAAGAAGAAGAAGAAGAAGAAGAAGAAGAAGAAGAAGAAGAAGAAGAAGAAGAAGAAGAAGAAGAAGGAAGAAGAAGAAGGAAGAAGAAGAAGAAGAAGAAGAAGAAGAAGAAGAAGAAGAAGAAGAAGAAGAAGAAGAAGAAGAAGAAGAAGAAGAAGAAGAAGAAGAAGAAGAAGAAGAAGAAGAAGAAGAAGAAGAAGAAGAAGAAGAAGAAGAAGAAGAAGAAGGAAGAGGAAGAAGGAAGAAGAAGAAGAAGAAGAAGAAGAAGAAGAAGAAGAAGAAGAAGGAAGAAGAAGAAGAAGAAGGAAGAAGAAGAAGAAGAAGAAGAAGAAGAAGAAGAAGAAGAAGAAGAAGAAGAAGAAGAAGAAGAAGAAGAAGAAGAAGAAGAAGAAGAAGAAGAAGAAGAAGAAGAAGAAGAAGGAAGAAGAAGAAGAAGGAAGAAGAAGAAGAAGGAAGAAAAAGAAGAAGGAAGAAGAAGAAGAAGGAAGAAGAAGAAGAAGAAGAAGAAGAAGAAGAAGAAGAAGAAGAAGAAGAAGAAGAAGAAGAAGAAGAAGAAGAAGCCTCTTACAACAACCATGGTAAGTTAACGTGTAATAATCTTTGCTTCCCCTGACGGCCTCGATAAATCACATGGCAGATCGCGCACACGCAAACACCGACACACACAAGTGTAAAACTAAATTTACACAGTAACTAAAAAAATATTTTCCGCTCTGCAAAACGTAGGCCCCGAGATATATGTATATATTGATCGGATATTACCGGGCGTCACTAAGTGATACTGATTGTATGTTATGCTCTATTGATTCTGTCTGTGATTTCCGTAAGTTGTGTCCCAAGTCCGCAACAGAAAGTTTTTTTGTTTTTTTTTTAAATTCGCATATCCTTTACAGGACATCGCTGTCAACAGCAGCATCTTTCAGCTGTCTGTTGATTTCATGGTAAAATTACGCTCAGTAGTTTGCCATTGCTTTCTGAGCGGCCGGCTCAGTTATCCCGCAAGTCACCAGCGAGGGTCGAACCGCTCCCAGTTCTCGCCCGCTACGAGACTGCGTGATAAACGGAATTACGGAGAAATTGGTGCAACCCCTCGGCCAGAGAGACCGACCAACAGAAGGTGGTCGTCCAAAATACTCATATGGCAGATCATTAATAGCTTTTAATGGAGCCTAGGTATGTGACATCATTGTAGTGTTGTGTTAAGAAATTACTAAAAATAATAGTACACTTGAAACTTGGATATTGATTAGGATATTTTTGACTGTTGAAATTCGAACAATTGTTTGTTTGTTTTTTTCCCCCTCAAGGACGGATAGACAAACAGTCAAATAATAGACAGACAGACTTATTAATCGACCGACCGACAGACAGACAGACAGACAGACAGACAGACAGACAGACAGACAGACAGACAGACAGACAGACAGACAGACAGACAGACAGACGACTGGGTGGGTGGATGGATGGATGGATGGATGGATGGATGTATGGATGGATGGATAAGACATACAGATAAACAGAAGGAATGAACGAACTAACGAACGAACGCACTTTATTTTCAAAGGGTAACAAATTGGGCACGCAGGCCCGTCTTACATTCGGCCCTTCCAATCATTCATCTTTCGCCCATCAATAATGCATAATACATTTACATAGGGAAAAAACATTGTCAAATAAATGTTGTAAACATAAACAATGCATATTACCATGTTATGAGACACATACTCCACCCATCCCCATCCACCCACACATCCCCTACCCAACCACACACACACCCCAGGCACACACATTCCCCCACCCATCCACCCACCCCCCATCCACCCATCCCCCACCCACTCATACATAAACCCCAAGGCACACATACATGCACTCACCCACCCATCACCCAACCACGCATCCCCCACCTACACACACATCCTTCACTAATCCCATAACCCATCAACACTCACCCACCCACATATCCTCTACCACACACGCACAGACCCCAACCACCCAGTTAAACACATCCCCAACCACACATCCCCACCTACACACATACATATCCTCGCCAACCCACACATCAAGCACCTACCCACACACAAAACTAGCATCCACCCACACATCCCCCACTTTCACACATCCTCCACCCACACAATCTCCCCCACCCACCCACACAATCTCCCCCCACCCACCACACATCCCACGCCCGTACACACACACTTCCTCACCCCCCCCCCAACCTACACACACTCACCCACCCACACATCCTCTACCCACACATCCTCCAGCCACCCACCCCCAATCACACATCCCTTAACCACACATCCCCCACCCACACACAACCCACCCATACACTCACGCACACAACTCCACAACCATGTACACCACACACATCTTCCCACCCACACACACACACACACATCATCCACCCATACACTCATCTCCCACATATATCCACCCACTCACGTACTCATCCCTCAACCACTCACACCCACACATACCCCACAAACCCATCAACACATACATCTCCTATCTACCCACCCACACTCACACAACCTATCCACCCAGACATATCAATAGTAGTATAGGTTGCGTAACCGCGGAAATCGGATGATATGCTACGAACAAAGAAGGAGTTGTGGGAGGTGCCGAGAGGTGAGGCAGTTTTTAGTAAGCGCAAAGAATGATGTGCGGGATATAACTCATGAATAAAAAATCCAGTGTTTTTGCACTGTTACCTCACCTTTTTGTTAGTTTTTAATTCATTAATTTATTCATTAAAAATTTTAATTTAAGAAATTACGGTTACTACTGGTTGTAGTGGGTATGGCTTAGTGTCATTCGTTGTTAAGGGGCGAGTGAGTGGGATTATCTAGATAAATGCTTCAGAAAACTATCATCATATGGGTCACAGCTCTTTAAATGAACACCTTAAAAGCAGAGATGGTTGGTATTTTTGGTTCTAGTGGATATGGCTTAGTGAAATTCGTTGTTAATGGGCTAATGAGTGTTGGAGTATCAAGATAAGTGCTTCCGAACACTATCATCATAAGGATTACAAACCTTCAAAAGAAAACCTTAGAAAAGTAAAGATGTCGCTAGAACTGATTGTAGTGGGTATGGTATAGTGAAATTCGTTGTTAATTGGTGGGTGAGTGGTGGAGTATCTAGATAAATGCTTCAAAACACGATCATCATTCGGATTACAGCTCTTCAAATGAAAACTTTTAAACATTAAACATGGCGGCTAGTACTGGTTGTAGTGAGTATGGCTTAATGTTAAGGAGTGGGTAGCGGTTATTAATGATCTTTAGAGGGTCGTAGTGGTTTAAACACTACATTCATACGGGTTATAAATGAAAACCTTAAAAAAGTAAAGATGGCCTTAGTACTTGTTGTAGTTGGTATGGCTTAGTAAAGTCGTTGTTAAGGGGTGGTTGAGTATAGGACAGCTAGATAAGTGCTTCCGAATACTATCATCATACGGTATCAGATCGTTGAATTAAATCTTAAAGAAAAAAGTAAAGATGGTCGTCGATGTCCTGGTGGATTGCGGGTTCGAATCCCAGTGGGGAGGACTAGTGGTAGAAGAAATATTGATTATGTTTTAGTTAATTAGTTGTGATGACGAGATCTGGTGTTATTAATCAGGCTATGTTTAGAAACTGAGAGGTGGTGTGTGTCAGGGTCCTGTATGTGTGTAAGGAGCAATAGTCGAGGTCAAGGACAGTAGGAGACGCCACGGCTTGGCTGACGGAAGGTCAGGCAAGAAGCCCGTGGACAGACCCACGTGATAGGGGAAGGACGAGGAGGAGAAAGGGCAGTGTGTATGAGACAGCGGATAGAGATGGACGTATTGAGATACGGAAGAGATAGAACGAGAGAACTATAGTGCTGTGACGGATAGATGTTTCGGGCATTTGTGTGTCTCTATTCGAGGAATGAACCAGCTGTGATATGTGTGTGATGGGAGAGACTGTGATAGCGAATGGTTAGAAGGGCGACTGTGTACATATCGCCCAGGTGGATGCGAGCGAGTGTTTGGCCACCTGTGTGAAGTGATTGCTCAACCGTAAGCGTGGATTGTGAGGATGTCAAAGGTGTAGCGAGTCACTGTGTGCTCAGAGTGCTATTACCCTTTTAGTATTATGTAATAAAGGTTGCACAGGAGACAGTTCCTGTGAGTTTCTGATTGCAGTCATTGTTGCGGTTGTATGTGAACTTTCTTAATGTTGTATTTTGCCTGTCCGAGTCCAGTGAGCAAGAGTGAGAAGATAGTTAGGACTCTGACAGTGTGCAGGGTGACGACTGTGTGTAGTTGGTACCCCAGCCACTGCCGAAGTGACATGTTGGAATCTCGGTACTTTGTTGTTGGTAAGATTACCAGTCATCAGCGTGTGGGGGTGTCAAGCTGGTCATACGGGTTAGGGGTAGGATTCACTTTTACCGTCCGTCTCGCCGTGCCCACAAGTCCCACCGCAGATGAAGAACAATGGCATCCGACTTCGCCGTTGGCCTTAATAGAACGTACAAAACAAACACAATACAATACTCCCATAAACTACCCCACATGTTACAAAAGTTAATAATATTCAACAGTGTATATATGACTAATCCCTTGATCCCAGGGGCTTATCTTCACCGTTATGAATGAGACGTGTTATTAATATTACACCCATTATTGAGCTCAGGCGAATAATTCGATAGAAGATTAAGAAGCGCTATACAGTCATACAAAAGCACAGGTTATATGTAGTGCTTAAATACGCTTTTTCTCATTGCAATTGACAGCTTTATATTAGTCGGTTTGTTTTCCAGCTTGCAAAAGACTACCCCCATCACAGCAATTATTGATCTTCCTTATTAAAACTATCCCCATCAGACATTGCTGTTTTTCTTTGGTCAATGATTCTTGTCTTTCTTTCTTGTCGTCTCTTGGCGAGTGTTTCCCCATTGCAAGTTCCATATCTCTACTCTTATGTATTATGGTGTTATAAGTAAACCAACATCTCACAAGACAGACATATGTTACCACAATGTATAAAAAAAAACAAGCAATATGTATAGACCCAATATATAAATATAGTACTAATGCTGTAGTTTAAATAATTCAAATATATTATCCTGAAATTCTGTCTGATAGCCGTTTATATGACGTCACAACAAACTTTAAAGGAGATGAATTTTCATATTTCACGAGTGGGGCTACCTAACTGCTTCCTGTTTTGTATAATTAAAAAGTTAAACATTAAGTCCTAAAAGTAATTGTATATACGAGGTAATAATAAAAATAGTATGTTTGATATGTAAAATGAAAAAAGTAAAGATAGCGGCACGGGTTAGGAGGTCTAACATCAACAATTTCGATGCATATTTGCGAATCCAATTGTCAGAAGACTTTGGTTTTTTGCATTATATATTTAATGAAAAGTGACCAACTGTGTATTATAATGGCGGTTATTACTGTCTGCAATGGATGGGACCTAAACACTATCGGCATACCATTGGCTGTGTATTAGAGATACAATCCTCGTCCTCGGTCTGTATGACGATGTACACCCAGTCAAATGGTCACATGTCTAAGGAATACATCCGGGACACGTGGCAATGTCTACAACCGGACCACGTGGTGGAGCTATATACAACAGGTCATATGCATCATGATACACCCGGGATACGTGAGTAATGGTTACATCTGGTCAAAGATGTCGTTACATCCGATCACACGTGTAATGGTACTTCCGTGGCACGTGGTTAAGAGATATACTACAAAAAGGGGGTTTCCTATCTGCTGTCGATTCAGGGGACCTAACTCGTGATGACCACCATGTGACGCCGATATCTCGTCAACAGAGCATCGGAAGTTTACAATGATCTCACTTCTCTCTCTCCCTCTCTTTTCTATATCCGTTAGGCTGGTCCACAGAGTAACACCAAACGATACCCTGGCCTCAATACACCACAAGGCAGTTTTAAATGTAGTATACGCGAGTGTAACCAAGTCATCACAGTGTCCAACTAAGTCTTGCTCGTAGTCATAGAGGAGAGATGTGATCACCGATACAATTATTGGAAGGTGTACCTTTAACTTAACAGCTAGCGGGTCATACATTGACGAGTGTTTAGCGCATTTTATCGCATGTATAATATTACACACGAACACAAGTTGCTCCGGCTCAATCTTAGGCTTCTCATGAAACATGACATACCACATGCCCGTTGTCCCGAACAGTGAAATTATTACGTATCCGATCAGACATTTACACTTTCATTACTCTTCTGTCTGGCCAAAGGTGTCTTTGCATCGTTCCCCTGAAACCCATTTCCAATGCTAATATATGTTTTCAATATGTCTGCTCATTGCCACATTTTACGCTCAGACAAAAGTACAAGTTCTATGTGTCACTTCAACAGTCAAAGAAGACACCATGTTAGCCAAATTATTAAAAAAATGATAGCCAAATACAGAAATATATAGACCAAATTTATAAAACGTCGGAAAATTTGTTAGCTAAACTAATAAAATTCTTGGTCAAAATATGAAATATCCCAATCAAGCTTATAAAAAAGTAGGAAACATGATAGCCAATTAATGAAAATGTCGGCCAAAATAGAAAATATATCAACAATGGTTATACATATATCAATCAATTAGGACAGAATGCTATGCAAACTAATAAAAATCTCGACTAAAGCAAGAAATATTTCAACCAAATTTATAAATATACCGATCAAGTAAAAATAAAAATGCTAGCCAAACTAATATAATGTTGGCTAAAATAAGAAATATGTCGACCAAACATATAAATATATCGATCGAAATAAGAAAATATGTTAGCTAAGTATTTAAAATGGTGGCCAAGTTTAGAAATATCTCAACCAAACGTATAAATATATCGACCGAAACAAGAAAATATGTTAGCCAAATTAATAAAAACTATGGCAAAATTAAGAAATACCTCGACCAAACTTATAAAATGTAAGCAAATATGATTTTCAAATCAAGAAATATGTCGACCAAAGTAATAAAATATGCACAACGAGGGTCACACTAAGAAATGTGTTTGGCAATGCAATAACAATATTTACCAAAGTGAGAAAAATTGATGGTATCTTTAGACAATATGTTAGCCAAGGTAAGACAAGCTTATGACCAAAACAAGAAAGATGTTAGCCAAATGAGGAAAAATAATTGCCTAAGAAATATGTATGGGAAAAGTATGGAAAAGTTGGCCAAAATAAGAAATATGTTAACCAAATGAAGAAAATTATTAACCAAAGGAAGAAAAATGTCGACCAAAGTAGGAAACTGTGTTAGCCAAATGGGAAAACAATATGGGCCAAGTAAAAAACTATTTCACATAAACTTAAATAAATATCTCATCCAAACTTATAAAAAGTAAGAAAAATTGTTAGCCAAATGGGAAGGAATATTGGCCAAATAAGGAAATATGTCAACCAAACTTATAAATATCTCAGCCGTACTTATAAAAAGTAGTAAATTTTGTTTGCCAAATTGGAAAATGTTGGCCAAATACAGAAATATCTCGACCAAACTTATACAAAGTAGGGGAATAAACGTTGACCAAGCTAAGAAATATCATAACCAAATTTATAAAAAGTAGGAAAAAATGTTTATCATTTCAACTAAAAGGATGACCAAACTAATAAATATTTCAGCCAAGCTTATGGAAAGCAGGAAACTGCGTTAACCAGATGTGGAAAAAAAATATCGATCAAGTAAACACATATTTCAATCAAACTTATAAATATGTCGTCCAAACGTATAAAAAGTAGAAAAATGTGTTAGCCAAAAGGGGAAAATGTCGACCAAAGTAAAGACATTTTTCAACCAAATTGATAAATAGCTCGTCCAAACGTATAAAAATTAGGAAAATGTGTCGACCAAAGTAAGGAAATATGTTACCCAAACCAAGAAGGATATTTATCAAAGTGAGTAGAACATCAACCAAACTAAGAAATATGTATGGGAAAGTAAAAAAAAAAAAAAAAAAAAAAGTCTGCCAAAGTAATAAATACGTTAGCCAAATGAAGAAACATTAACTAAAGTTAAACAAATGTATAGCAAAGTAAGAAAGTTGCTCTCACAACTTGTCGAATTGCCCTAGCAACTTCCCCATTTGCTCTCATAACTTATCGAATCGACCTATCAACTTGACCAATTAACCTCACAAATTGTCCCCACCGACTTTCACAATTTGTCCACTCTCCATTATAACGTGTCGACTGTCTCTCACAATTTACCCACGGGGGTTTACTATAGGTATTATATATCCACACTCAAGTGCTTTCACAGTCACAAGAATAACGAAATACTGGGATTTAAGAGTGTTCTTTTATTCAACTTTGTTGTTTGCAGTCAAAGTATAGAAATTCTGCCAACCACCTTGTTGTCGAAGTATCCAATGACTTGGTTTATCAGCCATATATTGACCTACAGATTAAGGGAAGAGGTCTTCCAGGTCTTGGACTTTCACATCGACAATTTAGGTCGATTCGATATGTTATGAGAGCAAATGGGGCATTTGCTAGGGCAATTAGACAAGTTGTGAGAGCAATTTTCTTACTATACTATACATATTTCTCATTTTGGTTAATATTTGTCTTCATTTGGGAAACGTATTTAGTACTTTGGTCATTTTCTTACTTAACCATACATATTTCTTAGTTTAGTTGATATTCTTCTCACTTTGATAAATATCTTTCCCAGCTTGGATAAAATATTTTCTTACTTTGGTGGGCAAATTTTCCTAATTTTTATAAGTTTGGACGCGTCATTTATAAGTTTGATTGAAATATTGCTTTACTTGGCCGATATATTTTTTTTCAATTTGATTTACTGATTCAGTGCCAATCGCCACGTGATTGATAACATGTCTCAACTTTGAGGCCCTTTCCCCACTTTATTGAAAAGATCTTCGCAGTTCTTTTGTTTGTTTTCGTTGCGTAGCTTCCTTAATTTTAATGCCATGAAATGACTTTTTACTCCGGAAGAAGGTTTTTCATTTACAAACAGCCTAACAATACAATGATCATATCTAAATTTTGTGGTGAAATACTTAGTTATAAGTTGTAGTTACTTTTCTGATTTTAGAAATGGCAACGTTCTTTTAGTACTGGTACTCGGATTTACATCAAATCTAGCAAGATAATTGTTTCAAACGATTTTAAACCATAGTGATTATGATTTAAATGACTATATGGAAGATTCTGATAGTGAATCTAGTGATTCTGCACGTGGTGATAGAGTAATCAACAATTATAGTAGAGGTTTGTCAACAACTGAGGTATCTGACAATGAATAGCAGGATGGAATAATTACTAAACATGACATGCTTCACAATGTGCAGATACAGTTATTTTTATTGGTTTTAAGGAGCAATTCTTATTATAATGGGGTAGAAATGTGGTGTGGTTATTATTATTCAGTAAATTAAACAGGATGGTCTGCAGCAGATTATCAAAAACACATTGGTAAGTGAATTTTATTAATAATTGTCACATCTTTAATTTAAAATTATTTTAAAAATTATATTATTATTATTATTATTATTATTATTATTATTATTATTATTATTATTATTATTATTATTATTATTATTATTATTATATTTCAAAACTCTCCCATAATAATAACACTGACATGTTCCTTCTGCAATTCCCTTTAATTTGATATATAATAAAATGTATTTGCTACCATTTTAACTATATATAGATCATTATTGCGAGACACCCCTACATCCTTTTTCTGCCATCAATTTCTGCTTGAGCCAAATCCACTTTTTGTTTGGCACTGAATCATTTAAGCCACTTATTTTCTACTTTTCATAAGTTTGGACGACATATTTATAAGTTTGGGTGAAATAATTCTTTACTTGGACGATATTTTTCCCATTTCGCTAACAAATTCTCCTACCTTTTTATAAGTTTGGAGGATATATTCATAAGTTTGATTGAAATATGTGTTTACTTGGCCGATATTTTTTCACATTTGGTTAATAAAGTTTCCTGATTTTCATAACCTTGGCCGAGATAAAAATAAGTTTGGTTGAAATATTTCTTTTTTTTTTTTTTTTTTTTTTTGGCCAATATTTCTTTCCCATTTGGCTAACACATTTTCTTACTGTTTATAGGTTTGATGAGATATTAATAAGTTTGGTTGAAATATTTCTTTATTTGGCCAATATTTTTTTTCCATTTGGCTTACACAATTTCCTACTTTGATGGGCATTTTTCTCACTTTGGTTAATAAATTTCTTCCTTTAGTTAACATATTTCTTATTTCGGCCAACTTTTCCCATACTTTTCCCATACATATTTCTCACTTTGGCCATTATTTTTCCTAATTTGGCTAACATCTTTCTTGTTTTGGTCATCAGTTTTTCTTAATTTGGCTAACATATTGTCTAAAGAGACCATCAATATTTCTCACTTGGTAAACATTGTTCTTACATTGCCGTACACAATTTTTTAGTTTGACCACAATTTTACATATTTTATTAATTTGGTGGACATGATTCTTGATTTGACTATCGTACGTTCTTGCTTTTTATAAGTTTGGTCGAGGTATTTCTTAATTTTGAAATCGTTTTTATTAATTTGGCTAACATATTTTCTTGTTTTGGTCGACATATTTGGTTGTGATAATTCTAAATTTGGCCACCATTTTTAATACTTGGCTAACATATTTTCATATTTCGGTCGATATATTTATAAGTTTGGTCGACATATTTCTTATTTTGGCCAATATTTTTATTAGTTTGTCTAGACTTTTTTCTAACTTGATTGATATATTTATAAGTTTGCTTGAAATATTTCTTGCTTTGGTCGAGATTTTTATTAGTTTGCATAACATTCTGTCCTAATTGATTGATATATTTATAACCATTGTTGATATATTTCCTATTTTGGCCGACATTTGTATTATTTGGTCTATCATTTGTCATACCTTTTTATAAGCTTGTTTGGGATATTTCTTGTTTTGACCAAGAATTTTATTAGTTTGGCTAACAAATTTTCCGACGTTTTATAAATTTGGTCGATATATTTCTGTATTTGGTCAACATTTTTAAGAATTTGGCTAACATGTTTTCTTATTTAACTGTTAAAGGGATACATAGAACTTGTACTTTTGTCTGAACGTGAAATGTGGCAATGAGCAGACATACTGAAAAACATATATTGGCATTGGAAATGGCTTTCTGTAGACAGATGCAAAGACCCCTTTGGCCAGACAGAAGAGTAATGAAAGTGTAAATGTCTGATCTGAAAATGATAACATCGCTGGTCAGGACTACGGGCATGTGGCATGACATGCTACGTGAGACGCCTACGATTGAGCCGGGGCAACTTGTTGTGTTCGTGTGTAATATTATACTTCTTCTTCAGCGTTCCGAGACATTGAGGTTCTTTGCTGCAGATACAATCCGTCTCCATTCGTCTCTCTGGTTGACCTTCACATGCTAGTCGTTGATTCCAAGTGCTTGTAGGTCTGTATATATATTATTTCTCCACCGTCTTCTTGGTCTACCTCGGGGTCTACGGTCATTTATTTCCTGAGTGTAAGCGAGTTTTGTTTCCCTATAATTTGTGTAATATTATCCAGGTGATAAAATGCGCTAAACACTCGTCGGTGTATGTCCCACTAGCTGTTAAGTAAAAGGTACGCCTTCCCCGAGTGATATCGGTGATCACATCTCTCCTCTATGTCTACGAGCAAGGCTTAGTCGAACACTGTGATGGCTTGGTTACACTTGCGTATACTACATTTAAAACAGTCTTATGTTGTATTGAGGCCAGAATGTCGTTTGGTGTTACTCGGTGGACCACTCAAACGGATCTACAAAAGAGAGAGAGAGAAGTGAGATCATTGTAAACTTCCGATGCTATGTTGACGAGATAGCGGCGTCACATGGTGGTCCCCGGAATCGACAGCAGATAGGAAACCCTTTTTGTAGTATATCTCTTAACCACGTGCCACGGAAGTACCCTTACACATGTGATCGAATGCAACGACATCTTTGACCAGATGTAACCATTACTTACGTGTCTCGGATGCATCATTATGCATATGACCGGTTGTATGATGCTCCACCACGCTGTCGGGTTGTAGATATTAGCCATGTGTCCCGGATGTATTCCTTAGACATGTGACAATTTGACTGGGTGTACATCGTCACACAGACCGAGGACGAGGATTGTATCTCTAATACACAGCCAATGGTATGACGATAGTGTTTAGGTCCTATCCATTGCAAACAGTAATAACCGCCATTAAAATACACAGTTAGTAACTTGCCATTAAATATGTAATGCAAAAACCCAAGGCCTTCTGACGATTGAATTCGCAAATATGCATCGGAATTGTTGGTGTTAGACCTCCTAACCCGTGCCGCTATCTTTACTTTTTTCATTTTACATATCAAACATTCTATTTTTATTGTTACCTCGTTTATACAATTACTTTTAGTACTTAATGTTTAACGTTTTAAATATACAAAACAGGAAGCAGTTAGGTAGCCCCACTCGTGAAATATGAAAATTCATCTCCTTTAAGGTTTGTTGTGACGTCATATTAACGGCTATCAGACAGAATTCCAGAATATATTTGAATTCTTTTAACTACTGCTTATTTAGTACTATATTTATATATTGGGTCTATACATATTGCTTCTTTTTATATACAACGTGGTAGCATATGTCTGTATTGTGAGATGTTGGTTTACTTATAACACCATAATACATAAGAGTAGAGACATGGAACTTGCAATGGGGAAACACTCGCCAAGAAACTACAAGAAAAAAAGACAAGAATCATTGACCAAAGAAAAACAGCAATGTCTGATGGGGGTCGTTTTAATAAGGAAGAACAATGATTGCTGTGATTTGGGTAGTCTTTTGCAAGCTGGGAAACATATCGACTAATATAAAGCTATCAATTGCATGAGAAAAAGAGTGTTTAAGCACTACGTATAACCTGTGCTTTTGTATGACTGTAAAACGCTGCTTAATCTCTTACCAGATTGTTTCCCTGAGCTCAGTTATGGGGAGTAATATTAATAAAACGACTCATTCATAACAGTGAAGATAAGCCCCTGGGATCAAGGGATTAGTCATATATACTGATGAATATTATTGACTTTTTTAACATGTGGGGTAGTTTATGAGAATATTGTATTCTGTTTTTGTTTTAATGTTCTGTTAAGGCCAACGGCGAAGTCGGATGCCATTGTTTTTCATCTGCGGTGGGACTTGTGGGCATGGCGAGATGGACGGTAAAGGTGAATCCTACCCCTAACCCGTATGACCAACTAGACACCTCCACACGCTTACGTCTAGTAATCTTACCAACGATAAAGTACTGAGATTCCAGCGTGTCACCTCCGCGACGGCTGGGGTACCAACTAGACACAGTCGTCACCCCTGCACACCACCTCTAATTTTCTAAACATAGCCTGATTAATAACACTAGATCTTGTCATCACAACTAATAAACTAAAACATAATCAATATGTCTTCTACCACTAGATGTCCCCACTGGGATTCGAACCCGGCACCCACCAGGACACCGACGACCATCTTTACTTTTTTCTTTAATGTTTAATTCAACGATCTGATACCGTGTGATGATAGTATTCGGAAGCAATTATCTAGCTGGTCCTATACTCAACCACCCCTTAACAACGACTTTACTAAGCCATACCAACTACAACAAGTACTAAGGCCATCTTTACTTTTTTAAGGTTTTCATTTATAAGCCGTATGAATGTAGTGTTTAAACCACTACGACCCTCCAAAGATCCCTATTAACCGCTACCTACTCCTTAACACTAAGCCATACTCACTACAACCAGTACTAGCCGCCATCTTTACTTTTTAAAGGTTTTCATTTTAAGAGCTGTAAAGGGTATGGTGACAGCGTTCTGAAGCATTTATATAGATACTACACCACTCACCCATCCTTTAACAACGAATTTCACTATACCATACCCACAACAATCAGTTATAGCGCCATCTTTACATTTTAACGGTTGCATTTTGAAGAGCTTTAATCCGTATGATGATGGTGTTCGGAAGCACTTGTCTAGATATTCCACCACTCACCAAACCATTAACAACGAATTTCACTAAGCCATACCCATTACAATCAATAATACCAACCACCTTTACTTTTTTAATGTTTTCCTTTGAAGAGCTGTAACACGTATGATGATAGTGTTCGGAAGCACTTATCTAGGTATTGCTCCACTCATCCACCCTTTAACAACGAATGACACTAAGCCATTCTCACTACAACCAGGAATAACTGTAATCTTCACATTAAAACGTTAAAGAAATTAATTAATTAATTAATTAAAAACGGGGAGATAACCGTGCAAACCACTCGATTATTTAATCATGAGTTATATCCCGCTTATCCTTCACTGTGCTTACTAAAAAAAACACGGCCGCGCCTCCTTCTTTATATTTAGTATATCATCCGATTTCCCTCGAGTACGCAACCTACTACTACTACTACTACTCATATCTACAAAATGTATTCTGTCAAACGTACGTACGCACGCACGCTCCCGCACACACGCACACACACACCACACACACACACACACACACACACACACACACACACAAGACAGATTACATAGACAAGTCGCTAGGTAGGTAAGTAGGTAGACAGACGACAGATCGGTCACAATATTCTAGCAGAGTGTACATTTCCTATCATTCCAGAACTAGACATTTTCTATCTAACCTTGAAGGTTCTTGACAACATAAAAGGGGACAACACATTTCAACAACACACGTTCACTGGCAGCCAACGGGGCTAGAAGAAATTGTTAAAAGAATAATTGCCTGAATGACTTTCAACGATCAATACCTCCTTTCTAACGTGATATGTGATATTAACTCAAGGGTGCCTATGACGGATCTGAGCCGTGTGATTTCTGGAATGTGCTGTCACACTTTACGTTTTGGTCGTGTTACGTGGATTACAATATGAATTCTGTCAAATAATTATGATGTTGTGTTTGTGAAAATAAATATTAAAATATGACTTAGACGAGATTGTGTTTTATCACCAAATAGTTTCAGCATGTATAGTGATGCAGTATTAAGAATAAACAACTTACGAGCGTTAAAGTCGGAGGGCTAACTAGTTAACTATAAACATTACGAGATATGAAGACGACAATTTTATACATATGGGAGAAACTTGTTAGCTAACCATTCTATGCAGTATGATGAAGGGAGAAAAGAGAAGGGATCATCATTAAGAGTCCGATAAACTTAATTCCTAATAATTTTCTAAACAAATTCCAAATCCGACAGTTCTATACATATAAATTGTATAACAAAAATAAGACGGTTCAATAATTTAAATATCTAAGCTACATGGAGACATCCGGAGGAGAATGTTGCACAAAGATACACAAACATGAGTTATATTTATAATGTTAGAATGTAATGAAAACTATATCACGACAATCAGGGAAAACCCCTCATTGAAAGGTTATGCGTGATTTATACATCTGTGTGGGCGCGAACTTTGGGCAATCAGTATTGAAATGATAATCAGAAACTGTAGACCATGGAGATGTGGTTTTCATTAATCATTAGAAGAATGTTCCAGAATACCGGGAAGAGGGGGAAAGACAAACGTTATATGAAGAAGCTGCGCGGGTTTCTATATCACCCAACAAAACAATATGAACAAAAGAAAAGCAATTTATTGGACATGAGTTCAGTTAGTTTGTTTGTCACTTACATGACGTCGAAATCAACCCCTGCATTTATTTACTGTTTGCGATCTTCTAGGCAATGTTATGTTCAGTGGGTTGCCATTGCCGACTCCGTGACGTTGGTCGTTCAGAAAGCAATGGCAAACTTTTAAAAATGTTAGTTGCATATCCTTTACAGGAAGTCGCAGACAACCTTAACATTTCTTGGCTGTTCCTGATCTCTTGGCAAGTTTACTTTCAGTAGTTTGCCATTGCTTTCTGAACAACCGGCAGTCATACCATTTTCATTTTTAAAAAAAAACAACTCAAGGTGGTCTGCTGCCAAATCGCCCGCAGCTTGTTTCAAACGCTATATGCGGGATTACTTAGTCCGTAACCCTTTTACCACAGAGCCGGCTGTAGATAACAAGCAATAACATATATATGTAACACATGAGCGACATGTTCGTCTGATGTTATAATGTGAGAACGACAAAACACAGATTCCTTGAACTAGTCTTGCCTACAGCAGCCCGTCGTTGACAAATGTGTTTAGCAAGAATTATTCAGTGTTAATCCGCTTTAGAGGGGAAACAATCCTCCTTCGATAAAAGCTACCAGAAAACAAGATAGTCAAAAACGCTCTAAAAAAAAAAAAAAATCAATAACGGAATCTTAATATGTTCCTATTTGGCTGGAGAGCCATACCAGCTCTGAGCAATGTCAACCCCAGACCTAGTTTATGTGACACCTGACACATTTCGATAATGATTTTACAACACGGGTATAGCGCGTCTCAAATCGATTTATTGTGTGTACGATAGTGCCTCGGCTTAACATTTGAGCAGGGTTGTGGTTCTTCCTTAGTGGCACTCTTCCGACAATCAATCAATCAATCATGTGCCATGCCGGAAAGCGTGGGCGGTCATGATTCGCCATTTCACTCGATCACCAGAGTCGTGGATCAGCTCAGTGTTCCTGTCTCGCCCATGCCATGTGGCCAAGCCATCCAGGTATTTTCCTCTCGGTCTTCCTCTTGGTCTGTTCCCTTCGATCTTGCCAGCTATCACTAAGTTCTCCAGTCCATTTCTTCTCATAACATGTCCAAAAAATTTTGACTGTCTACGTCTAATTTCTCTAATCAATCTACGATTTTCATTTGTCTCTTGTAGTACTTGGTCATTGGTTTTTCTAGCTGTCCATGGTATTCTTTGCATTTTCCTCAGAAACCACATTTCTGCAGCCATCAGATGTTTTTCAGCTTGACTGCACATTGTCCAAGTTTCACATCCATACAAAAGAACAGGCTCTATGTATACTCTTTTTCTCGTTTAAATTGACATAATTTTATTGGTCAGAATGTTTTTCATCTTGCTAAAGGCTACTTTCGCAATGGCGATTCTTGTTCTAATCTCTTCAAGGCATCTGCCATCAGATGTTATGACTGTTCCGAGATAATTGAACCGATTCACTTGTTGAAGAATATCCCCATTTACTTGTATATTACATTGTGGTACTTCGTTCTTCCTAGTGGCGACCATAACCTGTGTCTTCCTACAATTTAATTCTAACCCCAGCCGCTCACTGTGTACAACAACAGCGTCTACTAATTGTTGCAGATCCTGTGCATTGTCTGCAATCAATACTGTATCATCTGCATATCTAATGTTATTTATGTTTCGTCCTCCAATGCTGATTCCATTTAGGTCTTCTAGATTTCTGAAAATATTTTCACTGTATAGGGAAAAAAGATCTGGAGACATTACACATCCCTGCCTAACACCTCTCTTAATAGGTTGATATTGTCCTACTTCATTATCAATCCTTATGGCAGCTTGTTGTTTCCAATATATGTTTTTTATAAGTCTAATGTCTTTCCCATCAATTTGTAGATCTGCAAGCATATCCACAATGTTGACATGTCTAACTCTATCAAAAGCCTTTGTGTAGTCAATAAAGCAAAGTTGTATATCCTTGTTTACTTCTGTTAAATAGTTCTGCAGTGAATAAGTGATTAGGGTTAGGGTTAGGGTTAGTGTTAGTTATATAAAATTATTCACTGCAGAACTATTTAGACCCGTCTGTCGGAAGAGTGCCCTTACAGTTATTACATTTTGACATTTTAGAGTGGTTCATTCTAATTATAGTGTTGGTTGTGTATTTATAAATAGAACCACACGTGTTTATTTGATGACTGTGAAAATGTGGTTTCTGAGGAAAATGCAAAGAATACCATGGACAGACACAAAAAAATATCAATGACCAAGTACTACATAAGACAAACGAAAATAGTACACTGATTAGAGAAATTAGACGTAGACAGTCAAAAATTAGATACGGTAGATACATTAATTAATGGTGTAGGTAACAAACAATATGGTTTGGACATGTTATGAGAAGAAATAAATTAGAGAATTTGGTGACAACTGGCAGGATCGAGGGAAAGAGAACAAGGGAAAGACAGAAAAGTAAATACCTGCATGGCTTGGCCACGCGGTATGATCAAGACAAGAAGACAGAGCTAATCCACGACTCTGGTGATCTAGTAAGATGGCGAATCACGACCCCCCCCCCCCCCCCCCACGCTTATCGGCATGGCACATGATGAATGAATAAATACTTGTTAATTTTGTTTTAGACTTTAATATCAACATTTATTTATGCATTTTAATTTTCTTTCATGTGGTTTTTTTTAGAATACATTCTACTGTTTTCATTTTGCAGTTAGCTGCCCAAAATACAACATAATGTAGGCAAACCTTCTGGCCTAGAGAGACGACAGTGGAAGATAAACTCTATGGATCACCGAATGAACTAAAAAAGACAGTCAAATTCATACAAGAGACAACATTGCAGTTATAGACATATTTCAAGCGAACGAAAGAAGAAGATTTTGCAGATAATAATAATTTATGATGAGTTATATATGCTTTGGGGCGTACTGAGTATATGTAGCTAGCACCATATTGCTATAGACAAATCGGCACTTGACTGGTGGCGTATATCAATATGATTGCCTTTACTTCCCAGAACATGTCCTGATATGTATGTTAGCCTTGGTCTTCTGTGAGTCCGGATACATTGAAAATAATGCCCTCCCGGGGGTATTCGAACAACGTGGCCATCGGGCTTTATCACTGAACTGATACCGCGGCTCTTCTATAGGCCTGTAAGGTGGATAAAGGCCTCGTTTCTACGTCATCGTGGCGCGTTGGGGATTGGTTTCCTGTTCTGGCTTTGATGCTTGGTCAAAGATCACTTTCGTTGTCCAGGAATACCCCCATACGGGCGTCAGTCTCCTCACGTATATCATACACAGGCAATCTCAGCGCGGTGATCGAACTCCGCAGCGCCGGTGAGGTTCTCAATGTGTGTATAGCTGAATAATGCATGCTATTGTGGGTTTCCTGGGTATGTAGGCGGGTAGGTAGGTAGGTAGATAGGCAGGTAGGTTGGTGGGCGAGTGAATGAATGTGTGAATAGGTGGGTGGGGAAATGTGTGAGTAGGTAGGTGGGTGCGTGACAAGGTGGGTGGGTGGGAGAATGTGTGAGTAGGTGCGCAGGCTCGGTAGGATGGTGAGTAAGCAGGTGGGTGGGTGAGTAGTTAGGTGTGTTGGGCTTGGTAAGTAGGTAAGTGTTTGAGTAGGTGGGTCGGTGGGTGAGAAGGTGGGTGTGTAGGAAGGTGGGTGGGCGAACGTGTGAGTAGGTGGATAGGTTCGGTAGGATGGTGAGTAGGTGGGTGGATGGGTGAGTAGTTAGGTAAGTGGTGATATGTGAGTGGTGAGGAGGTGGATAGGTAGGTGGGTAAATGTGTGGGTAGGTGGGTGAGTGGGTGAGTAAGTGGATGGGTAGGTAGGTGGGTGGGTGAATGTGTAAGTAGATAGTTTGGTAGGCTGTGTAGGAAGGTGAGTATGCAGGTGCGTGGATGATTAGATAGGTAGCTGGGTGGCCTGGATATGTGGGTGGGTAGGTAGGTAGTTAGGTGGGTGTGTGAATATATATGTGAGTAGGTAGGTGGGTGTGTGGCTGGATAGGTAGGTCGGTAGATACATTAATTAATGGTGTAGGTAACAAACAATATGTTTTGGACATATTATGAGAAGGAATAAATTGGAGAACTTGGTGACAACTGACAATATCGATGGGAAGATAACAAGGGGAAGACAGAAAATTAAATACCTGGATGGCTTGACCACGTGGCATGGTCGAGACAGGAACATGGAGCTTATCCACGACTCTGGTGATCGAGTGAAATGGAGAATCATGACCGCCCACGCTTACCGGCGTGGCACATGGTGGATGGAACAAACAATCACATGTACACAGATCATGAGCGAAATGCATGCTTATTGGATGGGCTGGGTAGGTAGCTGGGTAGGTAGGTAGTTCGGTGGGTGGATGAGTGTGTTAGTAGATGGGTGGGTGGATGGATGCTAGTTAGATACATTAGCTAATGGTGAATGTAACACACAATAACACGCGAGCAGTACACGAGAAAATGTACGCCTGGTGGTATAATGTGAGAACGACAAAACACAGATTCCTTGAACTAGTATTGCCTACAGCAGCTGGTCGTTGACAATTGTGTTCAGCTCAAGTATTCAGTGTTAATCTGGTATAGAGGGGAAACAACCCTCCTTCGATAAAAGCTACCAGAAAACAGATAGTCGATGACGCTCTAAAAAAAAAGAAAAATCAATAACGTACTCTTAATATGTTCCTATTTGGCTGGAGAGCCATACCAGCTCTAAGAAATGTCAACTCCAGACCTAGTTTATGTGACACCTGATACATTTCCATAATAATTTTACAACACGGGTATAGTGCGCCTCAAATCGATTTATTGTGTGTACGATAGTGTCTTGGCTTAACATTTTAACGACAGGGTGTTGTGGTTCTTCCTCATAGTTGGCATATGTTGGGATTTTAGAGTGGTTCATTTTAGAGTGTTTCTTTTTAGTATTCACTGTGTAGTAATAAATATAAGCAGGAATGCCCGAACGTCATGGTCGGTGTGAAATCTAATCAATCATGGCCTCGCGATCTCATCTGCATCCTCTTTGCTGATCCACTTTGTTGTCTATCAATACTGTATCATTTGCATATCTTATGTTATTGATGTTATGTTCCCCCGATGGCGATTCTCATAGCCTGTAAATTTCTCATAATATTTTAACTACATAGTGAAAAAAAGATTTGGAGACATTAAGCATCTTTGTCGCACACGTCTCTTGATAGGCTGGTATTGACCTATTTCATTATCAGTTTTAATAGCAGCTTGTTGTTTTTAATATTTAAAAAATAAAATAAAATAACATAAAATACGTAAACTGAAATATTAAACCTGAAAGGCATGGTTCCTAGAAGAATAAGCAAGAGTCTATCAGAGCGAAGTCGGACACGGAGCAGTGAAGACATCTTGGGAATGAGCATGCATGAGACAGGGGAACTGGCTGTTTCGGAGCCCGTGATGAGAGTAGCAGTCTGCAAACGACATGTTACATTATTATTAATATTATTATTACTAATATTTTACAGGGGGAAATTACAGCATCATCTCACTTGAACTCCATCATTAACCAATTATTATTATTATTATTATTATTATTATTATTATTATTATTATTATTATTTTACTAGCAGAAATTACAGCACAACTAACGTGAACTCCACAACTGATATATTATTATTATTTTTATTATTATTATTATTATTATTATTTTACACGCAGAAATGACAGCATAGCCTCACGTGAACTCCACCTTTGACCTATACAGAGCTTGGGACGATAATATCTAATACAACCACTCCAGTACCAAACAAATAGGCTGAATAACGTAATTGTGCAGCTAGGTGATCTATATTCATAGGATGCACAGATGTGTGGACAACCAGTGATACTTGATCATTTCGTTCATGGAATCAGACACTCATATCGTAAGAGCAATTTTGAGGCAGAACGAATTCCTGTTCCGGCGGCATCTTGTGCTGTCCAGGTCTGTGCTTGATCAAATGAAGGAAAGTGGGCTGATATCTGACGTGTTGAGAAGGAAGATTTTGGTAAGAGTGTCGTTGTGTGAGATCCATGACCAGATTGAATGTACTCTGAAATAATATTGATATTACAAATATGTTTATATTGTCAGCGTGTCTTCTTCTTCTTCTTCTTCTTCTTCTTCTTCTTCTTCTTCTTCTTCTTCTTCTTCTTCTTCTTCTTCTTCTTCTTCTTCTTCTTCTTCTTCTTCTTCTTCTTCTTTTTCTTCTTCTCATTCTTCTTCTCATTCTTCTTCTTCTTCTTCTTCTTCTTCTTCTTCTTCTTCTTCTTCTTCTTCTTCTTCTTCTTCTTCTTCTTCTTCTTCTTCTTCTTCTTCTTCTTCTTCTTCTTCTTCTTCTTCTTCTTCTTCTTCTTCTTCTTCTTCTTCTTCTTCTTCTTCTTCTTCTTCTTCTTCTTCTTCTTCTGCTGCTGCTGCTGCTGCTGCTGCTGCTGCTGCTGCTGCTGCTGCTGCTGCCAATCCTCAACCGCTTCCATTTACTTTTCCTCCTCCCCTTTTATAAGCTGTTTTTCGTGAGGTCCTTTCAATGACTGCAGAGCATCATAATCCTCCATAACCTCTTTCCCACGTAGACAACACATGCACCTTATTCATCATTCACTCAAATGATAACTATACATATTGCTTAAGCGTAGGTAACTCATTCCTATAATACGTTATATAAGTCTCGAATGAATGCACGTGTATTTATCTCACATAATAAGTTTTTCCATTTGTCACTATAGGTTTTTAATGGACGTTATGAAGTAATTTAATATTCAACATTTTCCTTTATCGCTACACACACACACATACACACACTAGTCAGCCCCCGCCTTATCTAGCTCTCAGAATCGCTATGGCAAGGACAGCCATTTTACTAGATGGAAAACAAAATGGCCAATAAAAAGATATTTGCAACGAGACAAAGAGTGATGAGTGCTACATAGATTCTATACTTGTGTATGGATGTGAAGCGTGGACAATGCACAGGCAAGCTGAAACATATCTGATGGCAGTAGAAATGTGGTTTCTTATTAAAATGTAGAGAATGCTATAGGCAGACAGAAAAACCAATGAGCAAGTCCTACAAGAGACAAATGAATAACGTAAACTAATTAGAGAAATTATACATAGACAGGCATAGGATATGTAATGAGAAGAAATAAACTGGAGAAATTGATGGACAACTGGCAAAATTTAGGGAGGAGGAGGAGGGAACAAGGAAACGACAGAGAAGTAAATATCTGGTTGGCGTTGTCATATAACATAAGCGAGACAAAAACAAAGCTGATCCACGACTCTGGTGATTGTGTAAGATGGCGAAACATGACCACCCATACCTATCGGCGTGACACATGATGGTGATGCTATTTTCATGCTACCATAAAAATTTGCTCAGCATCTTTGCTTTCTGAGGTTCTCTTTATCTTTACCATTGGATCTTGCGAATTGTTAAATCAGCGTCCAGTCTTTCTCAACTCTTGATGTATCCATGTGGTCACTTACAACTTTTTATATATTAAAGTTTCAGATATCTGTGCCAGATCCTGCCCATAGTGTTACTCTAGCACAGTGGTTCTCAACCTTTGTTTTGGCCCTTGTGCCAAGAAGTGTTTTGCTATCTTCATTGACAGTATTGGCTCGTCTCTCTAATTTCAATTATATTATAAAATGTCCACAGTCTCACATTAATAACAGCTCACACTGTTGGCTCTCAAATGGATGTCAATGGACCAACTGGTCAACATAAAAATGTTTATAAAATAACGCCGGACAAGTGAGTCCTAATCTGTTCTAGTTTTATTGAGGTGCAGTTTCAACGATCCCCACAACATGCTGGACAATTCAAATAATCATCCATACTCGCATTTCCATTGTGCCTGTCGTTCTGCTCTCGCAACCAAATACAAATTATCATCAATCTTGCCATTACTATTTCACACTCACCTATGTTGGACGTACATATCGATATTATTCATGCCCCAGCTGCTTATCGGACGATTCTGTATACATCTTCTCAGTAGTTGGTTAACTTCAACAATGGCGCATCAGCCCTGCTTGACCTTCGTGCCCAATTCCTCTGTTATTAAGTTGTGTATCGTGCTCTATATTCTCTCCATTGGTTTGCTGTAACTATCTTCATATATTCCTTCATCTTGTACTCAAACTATCTCTTCCCGATGTTAATATTTCAAAATAAGCTCTTAGAATTCTCTTGTGATGATCTATCTTCTTGCCGTCCTTCCTTGATCTTTCGCCGTCTCTATCTGTCACTCTCTGACGTCCTTATCTCCAAGTCAGCTCTTGTGCGTTCAGTGTGCGCTATACTTTTCTATTTCCCGATAATCTATATGTGTACGAGCACTTGCCGCATTATTTGCCTTGCGACACATGGCACCACGCACCCCTTCACCATATGTTCAGAATGTCACCCCCCCCCCCCGCTTTCGTATTTCCTCCCTATAAATCTCCTCCCCCCCCCCTCAAAAACCCCTACACAGTATACGTAAAAATGGAAGCTAAATTTAAGAACACATACTAAAGCAAGTCTAAATGTCTACATAATACGTGAATTGCGGGTCTACTTACGTTATAAAAGGA
This sequence comes from Cepaea nemoralis, assembly GCA_014155875.1. Classification (NCBI taxonomy): domain Eukaryota; kingdom Metazoa; phylum Mollusca; class Gastropoda; order Stylommatophora; family Helicidae; genus Cepaea; species Cepaea nemoralis. Next base: position 471,857 of record JACEFZ010002737.1, read on the forward strand.
ATTTCAGAAGAGCGAGAAGTACAGAACCGTAAAGTATGGAGGGAAAAACAATATCAAGTAATCAGTATTAATTAATTTTTAATTATTATAATTAATATTTTTATAATTAATTTATAATTTTAATTTTAATTAATTAATCAGTATGTAATCAGTAATTAACGCGATCTGGAAATAATTTTAATCCCCCCGGAAACTCTAACCCCCCCCCCCCCCCCCCCCCCCCCCCCCCCCCCCGATTCCCCACCCGTTAGGAACCACTGCTCTAGCTTCCAAAATTCTGATTCCATCAGTCGATTCCCTTTTATTTCTCAACATCTTTGCAGGCTGAACCAGCCCACCAACAAGTGCCGCTACTCCTGCATTCGCTAGAAAACAAATCATTGCATTCGCTGAAGAAGTTCCTTGATGTACTCAAGAGCACGGGGCACGGGTGGATGGTGGATGTCATCTTGGATACAGACGTCACACTCGGTGGCCAGGTAAACTATGGTGGAACGCCGACATATGTCAGAATTTGAATAACGAAGACACTAACAATAGATTGCACAATTTATGGCCTGGCATATTTCCCCGCATCCCGTCAAGTGCAAACTGCAGAATTTGCACAACATAAACTAAAGCAATAACTAGATCAATCCGTCACGTCGAAATATACAACACACATATTTCCACAGTAACATAATTTGTCTGATACGTTAATTCTAATCATGTATTTGTTAAACTTGACGAGATGCGGCGAAATATGCCAGGCAACAAATGGCGCAATCTGTTGTTAGTATCTTCATTATTTTTATTCATTACGCAAAAAACAATGTTTTGAGTATGTAAGAATGACAGGGGAAAATTGTATGTTAGAAAGACGGACAATAGTAATGGTGAGCTGAGTGACAGTATGACAGAAAGAACAGAAAGAATGGCAATACGAACATGGCAAAAATAACAGAACGAGTGTCATTACTAAATATGAGTAGGGATTTGGCCTTCTTAAGAAGCAGCTGTTACTATCGCAGCTGTTGGAGTTGGTATTACTACTATTTTTTTTTAAAATATCCTTTTCACAGGACATCGCTGTCAACACCAGCATTTTACTGCTGTTGTTGATGTCTTGGCAAGTTTACGTTCAGTAGTTTGCCATTGCTTTCTGAACGACCAGCTCCCATACCAATTCATTAAAACCCAGCGCAATAGGTCTGCTGCCAAATCACGCGCAGCTGTGTTTCGAACGCGGGTAAGCGGGATTACGAACCGCGTCCATAACCCCGTCGCCGATTACTACTATTACCATTATGAATACCATTTTTACTACTGATGCTACCATCACTTCTGCTGCTGCGGCTGTTACCACCACCATCACTACTAATAGAACTACTACCGCTGCTGCTGCTACTACTAATACTATCACTACTACCACTAAAACTACCGTTAACTCTACTACTACTATTATCTACTACAATATTACTATCACCACCACTACTACTGCTACATCTACTACTGTTAATAATGACAACGTTACTACTACCACCACCCTGCTGACAAAGCTCCTACAATACAACTTCTCTACTGCAATACAAAAAAAAGAGTTAGTTGCATAACCTTTACAGGACGTTGCAGTCAACACTAGCATGTATTGCTGATGTGATCTCTTGGCAAGTTTACGTTCACTTTTTTGCCATTGCTTTCTGAACGACCGCACCCATACCATTTCGTAAAAAAACCAACGCAACGCGGTCTGCTGCCAAATCGCGCGCAGCTGTGTTTCAAACGCGGTTATGCGGGATCACAAACCGCGTCCGTAACTCCTTTGCCCCAGAGCAAGCTACTGCAATACACTTTTTTGGAAAAAGCAACTATTCACGCAGTTTTTCCTGTTCACAGCTACGCACCAAAGACGACATTGGATACAGTGTCCGCTTCCAGTCAACCGTTCACAGGCCACCAGCACAGATTATAGACAGCAGCCGGAGACCAGGCTACCTTGCACTGAAGCCAGACTATCGCAAGAGCGTCACTGCTGGAGTAGCGACTTCTGGCGGGCCAGGAAGCAATGGCCTCTCTTTGCGTGCACTACTAAAGTCCAGGTGAGTCTTTCCGTGTCTGTCTTTTAAGCATTAACGGAGGGGGGGGGGGGGGGGTTGTGAAATTGTTTGTCAATAAGTCTTCTTGATATAACACAGCGAAAGGTACAGTAGACCCCACTCCAGTGCGTTATTGGACCCTATATGGAAAGCAAAGAATAGTAACCTACGATGCATGTTGCAAAATGCTTAAAAAGGTGACAAGAGGATTAACACGAGACTGGCTGCTTCAAGCCGTAGAAAGATTTAGATGCAAAACGCAATAACTCGTGAACAAATATATAAAGACTAGTTGGTGGATGGCCTATACTCCTATAGGAGATGAAAGACAGAAGGAGAAGGAGAAGACGAAGAAGAAAATATTAAATATACCCCCGAAAGTCCGACCACTAACGATTATATCATTGCACGCTGAAAATAGCTGGTCACGAAACAATTTGCACATAAACGAAATAAATTATGAAGTATAATATTGCAGTACATAAAGGCATACTCTCATGAGCTAATTCTAAACGATGTGCGCCAAGCGACCCCAAAACCCAATTGAATTAATACATCGCTTGCGAATTCAGAATTTCCACGGGTTTTAGAATCACCTGGTCGGATTCATTGGTTGGGTTTACAATTTCAACTAAACGGTCTTCGAACTATTGTATTGTACACCGACTTTCAGTCTCCCAGGCATCTATCATATTGACACAACTGATGGTGGTTTTGGAGCTATTTCTTTGCAGGAAACATTCTGCGGACGAAAATATGCTCACACAACAGTGAATGTTTTTATTTAGCCCTCAACGCGACATTTTAAGACGACGATGGTGAAGCCAAGGACTGATGAGTGGTAAGCGACCAGAACCGCCTAGAAAGCAATGGCAAACTACCAAACGTAAACTAACTATGCTGCTAATGATGACAGATAATCACAGGATATAAAGACAACCTGGAAATGAAAATACACGAGGCAGGGAAACTGGCGAAGAATCGAGAACTGTTCGAAGTTCTGAGATTGATTAGAGTGACCATCTGTGATTGATTAGAGCGACGATCTGGGACTGATTTAAGTGGCGTTCTGTGACTGATTTGAGTGGCGATCTATGACTGATTAGAGCGACGATCTGTGATTAGAGCGACGGCCGAATGGATGAGCTTCCGCTCTTAAACTACCGATGTGCTGATGCCGAGGTAGCGGGTTCAATTCCCACACAGGTCAGTTGGATTAAAACGTTGACTTCTCGTCCTTGACTTTGGGATGTAAATTACAAGTACCTCAGAAGTAGGAGTGGGTTCGCCCGATGACGGGGGAACACTGGTAATAGGGAAAAGCTATTCCACACGCAAAAATCAATCCAGTGTAATTAAAGCAGTAGCATGTCTACGGTCTACGCTTGAGTTTAAAGCGAGCGAATACAAAAAATAAATGATGATGACAATGATGATTAATATGATAATGATGATGATTAATACGATAATGATGATGACAATGATGATTAATATGATAATGATGATGACAATGGTGATTAATATGATAATGATGATGACAATGATGATTAATATGATAATGATGATGACAATGGTGATTAATATGATAATGATGATGATTAGTACGATAATGATGATGACAATGATGATTAATATGATAATGATTTATATGATAATGATGATGACAATGATGATTTATATGATAATGATGATGACAATGGTGATTAATATGATAATGATGATGACAATGATGATTAATATGATAATGATGATGACAATGGTGATTAATATGATAATGATGATGATTAGTACGATAATGATGATGACAATGATGATTAATATGATAATGATTTATATGATAATGATGATGACAATGATGATTTATATGATAATGATTTATATGATAATGATGATGACAATGATGATTAATACGATAATGATGATGACAATGGTGATTAATACGATAATGATGATGATTTATATGATAATGATGATGACAATGATGATTAATATGATAATGATGATGACAATGATGATTTATATGATAATGATGATGACAATGATGATTAATACGATAATGATGATGACAATGGTGATTAATATGATAATGATGATGATTTATATGATAATGATGATGACAATGATGATTAATATGATAATGATGATGACAATGATGATTAATATGATAATGATGATGACAATGATGATTAATATGACAATGATGATGACAATGATGATTAATATGATAATGATGATGACAATGATGATTAATGTGATAATGATGATGACAATGATGATTTATATGATAATGATGATGACAATGATGATTAATGTGATAATGATGATGACAATGATGATTAATATGATAATGATGATGACAATGGTGATTAATATGATAATGATGATGACAATGGTGATTAATATGATAATGATGATGACAATGATGATTAATATGATAATGATGATGACAATGGTGATTAATATGATAATGATGATGATTAGTACGATAATGATGATGACAATGATGATTAATATGATAATGATGATGACAATGATGATTAATATGATAATGATGATGACAATGGTGATTAATATGATAATGATGATGACAATGATGATTAATATGATAATGATGATGACAATGGTGATTAATATGATAATGATGATGATTAGTACGATAATGATGATGACAATGATGATTAATATGATAATGATTTATATGATAATGATGATGACAATGATGATTTATATGATAATGATTTATATGATAATGATGATGACAATGATGATTAATACGATAATGATGATGACAATGGTGATTAATACGATAATGATGATGATTTATATGATAATGATGATGACAATGATGATTAATATGATAATGATGATGACAATGATGATTTATATGATAATGATGATGACAATGATGATTAATACGATAATGATGATGACAATGGTGATTAATATGATAATGATGATGATTTATATGATAATGATGATGACAATGATGATTAATATGATAATGATGATGACAATGATGATTAATATGATAATGATGATGACAATGATGATTAATATGACAATGATGATGACAATGATGATTAATATGATAATGATGATGACAATGATGATTAATGTGATAATGATGATGACAATGATGATTTATATGATAATGATGATGACAATGATGATTAATGTGATAATGATGATGACAATGATGATTAATATGATAATGATGATGACAATGATGATTTATATGATAATGATTTATATGATAATGATGATGACAATGATGATTAATACGATAATGATGATGACAATGGTGATTAATACGATAATGATGATGATTTATATGATAATGATGATGACAATGATGATTAATATGATAATGACAATGATGATTTATATGATAATGATGATGACAATGATGATTAATACGATAATGATGATGACAATGGTGATTAATATGATAATGATGATGATTTATATGATAATGATGATGACAATGATGATTAATATGATAATGATGATGACAATGATGATTAATATGATAATGATGATGACAATGATGATTAATATGACAATGATGATGACAATGATGATTAATATGATAATGATGATGACAATGATGATTAATGTGATAATGATGATGACAATGATGATTTATATGATAATGATGATGACAATGATGATTAATGTGATAATGATGATGACAATGATGATTAATATGATAATGATGATGACAATGATGATTAATATGATAATGATGATGACAATGATGATTAATGTGATAATGATGATGACAATGCTGATTAATATGATAATGATGATGACAATGATGATTAATGTGATAATGATGATGACAATGATGATTAATATGATAATGATGATGACAATGATGATTAATATGATAATGATGATGACAATGATGATTAATACGATAATGATGATGACAATGATGATTAATATGATAATGATGATGACAATGATGATTAATATGATAATGATGATGACAATGATGATTAATACGATAATGATGATGACAATGATGATTAATACGATAATGATGATGACAATGGTGATTAATATGATAATGATGATGATTAGTACGATAATGATGATGACAATGATGATTAATATGATAATGATTTATATGATAATGATGATGACAATGATGATTTATATGATAATGATGATGACAATGATGATTAATGTGATAATGATGATGACAATGATGATTTATATGATAATGATGATGACAATGATGATTAATGTGATAATGATGATGACAATGATGATTAATATGATAATGATGATGACAATGATGATTTATATGATAATGATTTATATGATAATGATGATGACAATGATGATTAATACGATAATGATGATGACAATGGTGATTAATACGATAATGATGATGATTTATATGATAATGATGATGACAATGATGATTAATATGATAATGATGATGACAATGATGATTTATATGATAATGATGATGACAATGATGATTAATACGATAATGATGATGACAATGGTGATTAATATGATAATGATGATGTCTTATATGATAATGATGATGACAATGATGATTAATATGATAATGATGATGACAATGATGATTAATATGATAATGATGATGACAATGATGATTAATATGACAATGATGATGACAATGATGATTAATATGATAATGATGATGACAATGATGATTAATGTGATAATGATGATGACAATGATGATTTATATGATAATGATGATGACAATGATGATTAATGTGATAATGATGATGACAATGATGATTAATATGATAATGATGATGACAATGATGATTTATATGATAATGATGATGACAATGATGATTAATGTGATAATGATGATGACAATGCTGATTAATATGATAATGATGATGACAATGATGATTAATGTGATAATGATGATGACAATGATGATTAATATGATAATGATGATGACAATGATGATTAATATGATAATGATGATGACAATGATGATTAATACGATAATGATGATGACAATGATGATTAATATGATAATGATGATGACAATGATGATTAATATGATAATGATGATGACAATGATGATTAATATGATAATGATGATGACAATGATGATTAATATGATAATGATGATGACAATGATGATTAATGTGATAATGATGATGACAATGATGATTAATGTGATAATGATGATGACAATGATGATTAATGTGATAATGATGATGACAATGATGATTAATGTGATAATGATGATGACAATGATGATTAATGTGATAATGATGATGACAATGATGATTAATGTGATAATGATGATGACAATGATGATTAATGTGATAATGATGATGACAATGATGATTAATATGATAATGATGATGACAATGATGATTTATATGATAATGATGATGACAATGATGATTAATATGATAATGATGATGACAATGATGATTAATGTGATAATGATGATGACAATGATGATTAATGTGATAATGATGATTTATATGATAATGATGATGACAATGATGATTAATATGATAATGATGATGACAATGATGATTAATATGATAATGATGATGACAATGATGATTTATATGATAATGACAATGATGATTAATGTGATAATGATGATGACAATGATGATTTATATGATAATGATGATGATTAATATGATAATGATGATGACAATGATGATTAATATGATAATGATGATGACAATGATGATTTATATGATAATGATGATGACAATGATGATTAATATGATAATGATGATGACAATGATGATTAATATGATAATGATGATGATTAATATGATAATGATGATGACAATGATGATTAATACGATAATGATGATGACAATGATGATTAATGTGATAATGATGATGACAATGATTAATACGATAATGATGATGACAATGATGATTAATATGATAATGATGATGATTAATACGATAATGATGATGACAATGATGATTAATATGATAATGATGATGATTTATACGATAATGATTATGACAATGATGATTAATATGATAATGATGATGATTTATATGATAATGATGATGATTTATATGATAATGATGATGATTTATATGATAATGATGATGACAATGATGATTAATATGATAATGATGATGACAATGATGATTTATATGATAATGATGATGACATTGATGATTAATATGATAATGATGATGACAATGATGATTAATGTGATAATGATGATGACAATGATGATTAATGTGATAATGATGATGACAATGATGATTTATATGATAATGATGATGACAATGATGATTAATATGATAATGATGATGACAATGATGATTAATATGATAATGATGATGACAATGATGATTTATATGATGATGATGACAATGATGATTAATATGATAATGATGATGACAATGATGATTAATATGATAATGATGATGATTAATACGATAATGATGATGACAATGATGATTAATACGATAATGATAATGATGATTAATGTGATAATGATGATGACAATGATGATTAATACGATAATGATGATGACAATGATGATTAATATGATAATGATGATGATTAATACGATAATGATGATGACAATGATGATTAATATGATAATGATGATGATTTATATGATAATGATGATGACAATGATGATTAATATGATAATGATGATGATTTATATGATAATGATGATGATTTATATGATAATGATGATGATTTATATGATAATGATGATGACAATGATGATTAATATGATAATGATGATGACAATGATGATTTATATGATAATGATGATGATTTATATTATAATGATGATGACAATGATGATTAATACGATAATGATGATGACAATGATGATTAATATGATAATGATGATGACAATGATGATTAATACGATAATGATGATGATAATGATGATTTATATGATAATGATGATGATTTATATGATAATGATGATGACAATGATGATTAATATGATAATGATGATGACAATGATGATTAATACGATAATGATGATGACAATGATGATTTATATGACAATGATGATGAATTATATGATAATGATGATGATTAATATGATAATGATGATGACAATGATGATTAATATGATGACAATGATGATTTATATGATAATGATGATGATTTATATGATAATGATGATGACAATGATGATTAATGTGATAAAGATGAAGACACAGATTATTGATGAGATAATAGCGAAGACAATGCTGTTTAATGTGATAATGATGAAGATAACGATTATTGATGTGGTAATAGCGAAGACAATGATGATTAATGTGATAATGACGATAACAATTATGATTGATCTGATAATGATGAAGACAAAAATGATTAATGTGATAGTGATAAAGACAATGATGATTAATCTGACACTGATGAAACAAGGAAATAAATATGATAATGACAATGACGATTAATGTGATATTGACGATGACAATGATGATTAATGTAATAATGATGAAGACAATGATGATTAATGTGATAATGTCGAAGACAATGCTGATTAATGTGATGATGATGAAGACAAAGATTATTGATGTGATAATGGCGAAGACAATGATGATTAATGTGATCATGATGCAGATAAAGCCAAGCCCATAAAATCACCAATATGATTTTCCATTCACTATCTCAGAGAAGCGGCTGATCCCGAAACGATCCCACGAGGAGTTATCAATGCTCGAACTCTATTGAACGATTCTATTTCCAGCGGTCCCGAGTTTGGCGATCAGTTGAGAATTGTGCCCGGACTTCCTTCCTTCAGCCAACAACCGGTAGGATATCCAAAGTCAATGGAGGAAATACCAATGACACTATACAGCTTAAACCAGGTAGGTGTTCCATGTAGTCCTTCTGCTTCTTCTTCTCTTTTCCCTTTGCCTCTCAGCACCAGGATATAAAGTGAGTTCTGGAACGAGCTCTGGCGTATGGATCATACATCATGATGTTTATTTCCTCAGCTAAGCTAATCATAGCGGGCGCGTCTGTCAAAAAAAAAAAAAAAAACAACAACTGTCATTTACTGCCAATATAGTACCTTGCGGTGTAGAATAGGGGGGTCTTGAGCCTGAGGAATTAAGGCTGCATGGCTGGTGCAGTCACCGCGAACTGTGCAGGTTAGAGTTTTCTTTTGGCTCCGGACAGAAATAACTCCACACCTTACCGAGAATTCGAACCCGAGTCTCCCGAAGGAGAGCCCGGCATTCTAGCCACTCGGCCAGCCGCTCCACAGCGGGCGCGTCGTGGTAGCGATTTTGACGCTATGCTGGCCAATGACATGAGATCGATGGGACGAGTGTTCCATGTCAGTTCTCGACATTCTCAGCGGGAGGAAAGCATAGCCACCTATCCCTCTATGCATTGAGACCTACAAAGTGTGATGGCCGCAGAAGGTTCCTGCAAGTGTTGTTTTTAAATGCCGATCATAATGTTTTGTGAGGACGCTGTTGGCTTTGTTTCCTGTTGTATTTCAGCGGTATTTCCGCGAAGCAGTGTATCGTGGGTCCGATACATGGCCAGACCATTGTTACTTGCATATGTTCATGAAGTTTCCCACCACCCTTTTCTGAAGCAGCCTCTCCAGATATTGATATTCTGCCGGTTCAGGAGTACTCTCCATCCAAGAAAGCCTTCAAAATATCATCATTACTGTACGGGAGGTCTTCGCCGAGAGCAGCAGCGGCAGCCAGCTTATGACATATCCACCTGGCTGCTATACTTATATCCTCACGTAAGTGAATCCCCCAAAAATGTTTGTTGCATATTCTTTGCAGAACGTCACGGTGAACCCCAGCATTTTTTACTGCTTGTCATTTCTTGGCAAGTTTACGTTCAGTTTTTTTGACGTTGCTTTCTGAACGACCGACGCTAATACCATTGTATGAAAACCAATACAATGCGGCCTGTTGTCAATCAAATCGCCCGCATCTGTGTTTCGACCCCTGTATGCGTCCGTAGCCTCTTCGCCACAGAGCGGAATCAAATGGGGAGTACAAAAATCACGTACTTAATTTTAAGAATTGATATCATACCATTCCGGGCAAACTCACAGATAGTGAGATAGACACTCTCCTTCCCATCTCTCTCAACTAATGTAGATTTTGGTCATTCCAGTAACAGACTGGTTGTTGACAGGTCGGATTCTTCCCCTCACATGCCTCTCCTGGCAGGAACCACACTCAGGTCCAAACTGAAGCATCCATCAATATGTTGTTTTGTCAGTTATTGCGTCTCCAACTAGCAGTCGTCAATATATAATTCACTGTCAAGTGTTCCAGCTCTTGAAGTCAGCGGTCCGCTTGCTCAATGCCTCCTACTCAAACATGACATGGACAGTCCATCCATCCATCATGTGCCATGCAGGTAAGCGTGGGCGGTCATGTTCTGCCATCTCACTCGATCACCAGAGTCGTGGATCAGCTCCGTGTTTCTGTCTCGACCATGCCACAAGGCCAAGCCATCCAGATACTTGTTTCTAGGTCTTCCCCTTGGTCTGTTCCCCTCGATCCTACCAGTTGTCACTAAGTTCTCCAATCCATTTCTTCTCATAACATGCCCAAAACATTTTGACTGTCTACGTCTAATTTCTCTAATCAATTTACGATCTTCATTTGTTTCTTGAAGGACTTGTTCATTGGTCTTTCTGGCTGTCCATGGTATTCTTTGCATTTTCCTCAGAAACCACATCTCTACAGCCATCAGATGTTTTTCAGCCTGACTGCTCATTGTCCACGCTTCACATCCATATAAAAGTACAGGTTCTATGTAGCATTTCAACACTCTTTTTCTCGTTTCAATTGACATCTTTTTATTTTGTCAATATGTTTTTCATCTTGCTAAAGGCTACTTTTGCCATGGCGATTCTTGTTCTAATCTCTTCAAGGCATCTCCCATCAGATGTTATTACTGTTCCGAGATAATTGTACCTACTCACTTGTTGAAGAATATTCCCATTTACTTGTATTGTGGTATTACGTCCTTCCTAGTGACGACCATAATCTGTATCTTTTTACAATTTAATTCTAACCCTAGTTGTTCACTGTGTGTAACAATCGCATCTACTAAATTTTGCAGGTCCTGTTCATTGTCTGCAATCAAGACTGTATCATCTGCATATCTAATGTTTTTGATGCATCGTCCCCCAATGTTGATTCCTTCCATATTTTCTATATTTCTGAAAATACTTTCACTGTACAGGGAAAACAGATCTGGAGACATTACACATCCCTGTCTCACACCCCTTTTAATAGGCTGATATTGGCTTACTTCATTATCAACTCTTATGGCAGCTTGTTGTTTCCAATATATGTTTTTTACAAGTCTAAGATCTTTTCCATCAATTTGTAGATCTTCAAGCATCCTTATCATGTTGACATGTCTCACTTTATCAAAAGCCTTTGTGTAGTCAATAAAGCAAAGGTGTAGATCTTTGTTTACTTCTATAGAACGTTCGATTATGGTTCTCAATATAATAGTATATAATATCTATATATAATATAATATCTCAGTTCTCTGTATATACACAACATTTACTGTACCCTTGCCTTCCACAAACCCACATTGTTCTCCTATTTCAGGTTGTATTTTCCTCCTAACTCTTTGCATGATAATTCTTAGCAAAATCTTTGTGATGTGACTCATTATACTAATTGTTCGATGTTGATCACATTCCAAGGCTCCCGATTTCTTTGGGATTGCAATAAATACAGAATTACATAACTCCTGAGGTATATTTCCAGTATCATATATTGTATTAAGCAGACTGGTAACTTTATCTATTCCATATTCTTCTAAAGCATTAATCATTTCTGTTGTGACGCTGTCTGAACCGGGGGTCTTGCCAGATTTCATGTGGTTAAGAGCATTCTGAACCTCCATCTTCAAAATTGCTGGTCCTTCATTATTATTTTGAACATTATACTGTTCGTCTCTGTTATCGTCATAAAGGTTTTTCACGTAATCTGACGATTCATGTAAGATCTGATCTTTTTCTATTATGACTCTTCCATCTTTTGTCTTTAGGCAGCCTGCTGATGTACGTGTTCTTTGATTAGTAAGCTCCTGAATTCTTTTGTGCATTAGTTTCACATTGTTACTGTTGTGTTGTTTTTCAATTTCTCTGCAATTTTTCTCAAGCCATGTTTCTTTTGCCTCCTTACATAAGGTTCTGACTTTTCTGTGAATTTCTTCATATTTGGCAGGATTATTTTTGTTCTGTCTTCTTGTTTCCATTAGTTGTAAAATTTCTTCAGTCATCCATGTCTTACGGCCCACTTTCTTTACTTTTGGAATAGTTTTTTCTGCTGCACAACTGATTGAATTCTTCATCATTTCCCATTGATCATCTACATCTTGAAATAGGATCTCTAGATCAGACAATATATCAAATTTGTTCTTTACTTCTATGTTAAAATTATCTTGTATTTCTTTGTCAGTTTTCAATTTGCACAAGTCATATTTAGGGTTTCCTGCTGTATACTTGACTTTCTTTAACTTTACCCTCAATGTGCCTGTAATTAATCTGTGATCACTGTAACAGTCTGCATTTGGAACTGTTTTTACGACTGTTAACGCATTTCGAAACCTTTTGCTAATCAGGATGTAATCTATCTGGTTTTTAATCCTGCTGTCTGGACTCCTCCATGTCCATAATCTTCTAGGATGCTGTTTAAACCAGGTGTTTCCTACAACCATTTCTTGTTCTTTTGCCCATTCTACAAGTCTGTATCCTCTTTCATTTCTCTCTCCCAAACCATGGTTGCCTACACTGCATCCATCGCCTTGCTGTCCTATTTTTGCGTTGAAATCACCCATTATGATATTTATTTCTGATTTTTTGCAGTTCTTCAAAGCAGACTCCATGTCATTATAAAATTCCTCTATGCTTTCTTCACTGCATTCACTTGTATGCTTGGTACCAAGTCATGCTTCGTCTGTCCCGTTGTGGAAACAGAACCCATTTACCCACTTTAACGTGCAATGGGCCCATGGCGTTAGACCCATATTTGTATAGATCAGTTGGCACTCTATGGGTGACGTGGTCAATATCATGCTGGAACCTTTACTTCCCAAGATATTTCTGGTACTCATGTTGGGTTGGCTCGAGCTGGGAGCTCAAGTCACCACCGACTGACAGGCAAGCACTTAGTTGCTGCGTTACGGAGGGCCCTGTCCATTGTGAACTTTACACAGTACGAACCGAGATCATGCACTATGATTCACAAGAACCACACAATTAATAACAATAACACCATCAGTGTAAACAAAGTGAGCAAACACATGTGTAACTAGAGTAGATATGGAGTTGGCCACATCACTCCTGACTATGATGTCTGAGAATGCCTTACTCTAGGCAGTTATTGTACCACATTTAGAATAAAGATTGTGGCGGCCTATACACTGTTTAAGTGATTGTGCTATATAAACAAATGTGGCACAGAAAAACATGAATGTAGGTAGACAAAATATTACCCTCTAAGTTAGTTAGTTGCATACCCCTTACAGTAGGATGTCGTAGTCAACCCCAGCATTTTTTTGGCTGTTGGTGATTTCTTGGCAAGTTTACGTTCAGTAGCTCTCTAAGTAGGTAGACAAAATATGACCGTTTCTTTTTTCAAAACTTCATCGATGTGCAGGTTTGAGTTTGTCGCCAACCCTTGCTGTAGGAAGTGTAAGTGTATCATATCTGCCCTGGATGTTAAACCAGTATTTTATGTGATCCTCTCCAGGCATTTTCTGACCAAGAACAGAGGAACCAACATGCGTTGGCCGTGCTACAGCAAGAGGAGGTTGCCATCAGACAACTAATGGAGCAAAATGCCAGAGATCAAGGCAACATCAGACGCAAGCAAACAGCCGTACAGGACATCGCCGCCCGCCTCAGTGACATTCACAGCCGAGCCAAAGTTGTATACGAGCCATCTCCAAACCCCAATATTGGGCGCTATAGACTAGCACAACTGAATCGGATTCCATGGTCGATTGATGGGTAATCCACAGACACACATCACGATCTACAGCCAGTTGATGAGTAGTCTTAAAATACAAATATGTGATCCACTAACGAATACTTCTAAGGCATATATCAAAATGTATGGTCAACTTATGAGTAGCACCAGGGGGGTACAGATAAAAATCTATGGTTATTTTATGAGAAGTCGCAACATACAAATCAAAATCCATAGTTAATATAATAATAGTCTCAAGAAAGACATCAAAACCAATGGAAAACGTTTTAGACCAAAGGTACAGATCAAAATCCAACTTATTGGTCCAAAGGTACAGATCAAAATCTATGGTCAACTTATGAGCAGTTCCATAATTAAAATCTAAATCTTTGACTAATTTGTGAGTAATTACATGAGACAAGTCAAACTCTATGGTCAATTTATGAGTAGTTTCATGGTTCCAATCAAGATCTTTGGCTACTTTGTGAGTAATCCCAAAGGACATATCAAAATCTATGGTCAAATTATGAGTAGTTGTATTGTTCCAATCACAATATTTAGTCAATTTATGAGTGAACCCAATGGACACATCAAATCTATGATCAACTTATGAGTAGTCCTGTAGAATAAATCAAAACTGAATACTGTATTAAACTGAATCTTACTAGATTTGCTGAATAAAGTTATTCTTGCAAATGGTTTGAAGCTTTTTGCCATGTCGCACTTTTCACTTCCATGTTGCCAAACCTTATGGCAACTTCACCACTTTTTCCCCTTGGTGATCCATGATCAGGTGTTTATCATTTATTGATTCCCCTAGGCAGTGGGTTGAACTCTGTTAACCATGAAATAACTTCAGAACCGCATATTCCCTTAGTGAATTAACACAGAGGCCACAAACAATATGTTGCTCTATTTGTTGCCTGGCATATTTCACTGCATCTCATCAGGTGCATACTGCAGAGTTATATATCATCCATCCATCATGTGCCATGCCGGTAAGCGTGGGCGGTCATGTTCTGCCATCTCACTCGATCACCAGAGTCGTGGATCAGCTCCGTGTTTCTGTCTCGACCATGCCACAAGGCCAAGCCATCCAGGTTTATATATCATAGGAAGTGAATAATGAATAATCATCATCATCAAGTGCCATGCCAGCTGGCATAGGCATTCATGACTCTGCACAGATCTCGATCTTTGGTTTTCTGGATCAGCTCTGCTGATATACCTCAACGCTACCATCTTAATCCATCCAGCATCATTTTTCTTGGTTTGCCTCTGCCTCTCTTCCCCTCAATATTTCCAGTTGTCACGATTTTCTCCAATGCCTCTCTACTCATCACATGACCAAAGAAAGCTGTTTGTCTCTTTCTTATTGTTGTATATAATACACTAGTTTCATTAGCCTCTGTCAGGCAATCGTTGTTAGTTACTTTGGCAGTCCAAGGAATTTGCAACATTCGTCTCAGGAACCACATCTCTGTTGCTTCCAAGATCTTCCTAATTATTTAATTTAGATTCCAAGATTTACAGCCATACAGGTTCTATATAGCACTTCAGCACTCTCTTTCTTACATTCAATGATAGTGACATATTGCATAGAACACTCTTTATTTTCTGAAATACAGCCTTTGCTTGCCCTATTCTGCTCTTAATCTTTGTTGTGCATGAATAATACTTTGTCTTAATACTTACTGTGATGCGAACAATACCCATGACTCTGTGTTTTAAGTATTTTAGCCAAAGAATTGTTCATCTATTCACTTCATATGATATATAACTCTGCAGTATGTACCGGCCAGTCTCAGTGGCAAAGGGCTTACGGGCGCAATTCGCAAGCTTATCCACGTTCAAAACACTGTGGGACCAATTTGGCAGCAGACCACATTGCGCTGGGTTTTAACGAGTTGGTATGGGAGCCAGTCATTCAGAAAGCAATGGCAACCTACTGAATGTAAACTTGCCAAGACATCAACAACAGCAGTAAAATGCTGGTGTTGACAGCAATGTCCAGTTTAAAAAAAAAATAATATGCAAACAAAAAGTAAGTACCTGATGAGATGCAGTGAAATATGCCAGGCAATAATCGTGCAAAATATTGTTTGTGGCTTGTGTGTTTAAATGAAATAACTCAAACCAGTGGAAAAACAATCAACATGCGCTCAACCCCAGCCAGTTTGTATGTGACGAGCTGTGTGATGATAGAGTTACATTTTAACACGCCTCTCTGCAGATGGAAAGTTTCAGTACTAGTGTTGCACACCCGTCAGGTTTCTGAGCTTGGAGAGGGGAAGGAGAACTCTCCAACAAAGTCCCTGTGGAGATGGCATTTTGGTAACGGGTCACCACACCAATCTCACTCAGACAGATACATGGCCATTTAGGCTTAGACGACCTGATCACCAAAGCATCAATAAGTGAGTAAAGGACAGTCTTACACGCCTTAAGTGTATTGTACATATGGTGCTAGACCCATATTTATATAGACCAGAAGGCACTGGATGGGTCATGTGAGATTCAAGACATTCCCAGGTAGCCATGTTATGCTGGGTCAACCTGTGAGCTCAGATCAATTAAAACATTTGAATCCGACCTGATGTGGATTGACCTCATGACTTAAGAGTAAAAATTTGATTGTTAAGATGATTCATTAATGAACCAACCAATCATTTGATTTGTCACATGATTTACCAATGAACCAACCAATCATTTGATTTTTCAGATGATTCATCAATGAACCAACCAATCATTTGATTTTTCAGATGATTCATCAATGAACAAACCAATTATTTGGGTTTTCAAATGATTCACCAAGGAACCAACCAACCATTTCATGTTGCTGTTTACATATTGCATTTCTGGGACACACTTATTAGATGAATATAATAGAAACATTTTCTGATGTCTTGATGGTGTGGTATCATCTGGCATGTTGCATTTAATTTGTTTTGCTGTGTGTAAACCACTGTAGATTAGATGAACATTGTATTGTATTCAGCAGAATTCTACTTTTGTGCATTACTAGTGACTATAATATTTTAAACAGTATGCATTTCTTCTTTTCCTTTTTATTTGCTTGTCTATATTGTCTCTTGTATAAATACCATTGTCATTTTTAATTCACCCAGTAGTCAATAAAGGTTTTCATCCACTACTGTTTCTCTAGACTAAAAGGTTTGCCTAGATATCTCGTATTCGGGGCACTCTTAGAGTTAATTGTTAATGTATTACCTTAGAGTTAAATTATGTACAACAACCCATTGACCTCATGTACAATCAGCTGCAATAATCACATACTCTAGCTGCAATGATAGCAATTTTTACAAGAACCTATGCTATCTAATGATACTTTTTTAAAAAGTTAGTTGCAAGTCCTTTACAGGACGTCACAGTCAAGCCCAGCATGTTTTTAGTGTTTGTGATTTACTAGGCAAGTTTACATTCAGTAGTTTACCATTACTTTCTGAATGAAGAGCTCATATGATTTTATGATAACCATTGCAAGGCGGTCTGCTTCCAAATCGCATGGAGCAGTGATTCGAACGCAGGATTATGAATCACGTGTGTAATCCCTTCATCATAGCGCTGGCTAATGATATTGCAGATCCCTTTGATCTCATTAGTAGTAAGAATGGAACTTAGCCTTCTCAGATAAGAGCAAAAAACAGGAGATCTCGTATGCAATTTTTTGCACATTAAAAATTCTATGGAAATCGCAAAGAGCCTAATGCTCTGGCAAAATTATTAGAAAAGAAAAACCCACTGATTGGTAGATAGAACCCATGACCTTGGATAGGATCTGCCTAGAGGAAGTCAACTTTACACAAATGCAAGCCGAAGTTAGATCACACTGACCTCTATGGGGCATAACTACATGTGATGCATTCCCCTCACAAGAGGAATGAATAAGAATAAAAAGAAATAATGAAAATGTAAATTGGTTAATGAAACAGTAATTAATAAATAGCCAATGTAATAGGTGAAACACTTAAGAATACACAATATATATAAACATATTGACACAGTGTTTGTTATGCTTTTTATTTCATATTAATATATTGTGTTACTAGAGACTATAATGGAAGCATAGAACAGTAACACCGCCACTTATAAAGCGTGTCTCAATGGGCCACTAAAGGAAGGTTGGTTGGTGCTACCTCATCCCATAGAAAATCTTAGCTGTAGAATCTCATCTAATCAATCTTGAAGAAGTTTTCAACAACAAAAAAGATAAGAAAAGTATTTCAGCAAGGTGAGATGAAACAGATTCTTCCCTTAGAAAAAGAATGATGCAATGTGGAGACAGTAAAAAAGAGACAGGGTTGCTGCATTATGGGAAAGACATGAAGGGAACTACAAGAGATAACGAAGGATTGGAGGTTTAGGCATCAGATGGTCGACAGCCTGTGATCCACTGGGGGATAAAATGCAGAAGAAGAAGAAATTAGGAATTAGAAATATTTACATAATTTATGTTGTAATAATGTTTGCTGAGTCAAATGAAAGTCAACAAACTTCCAGTAAACCTCTAAGTGATCAATCTCCCTTGACAAATAACTTTTTTTTTTTGCTCACTCGCTTGGAACTCAAGCATTGTCCATATACACTACTTCTAGTATGACTGGACTCAATTTTGCGCGTGGATTAGCTTTCCCTATTAATAGTGTCCCTTGCCATCAGGCTAACCAACTCTGACTTCAGAGGTACTAGTAACTTACGTCCCCAAGTCAAGGATGATAGGTCAATATTTTAGTTCAGCTATCCGATGTAGATGTTGAACCACTTTCCTCGGCATTAGCAAACCGGATGTTTAAGAACACACGTTCATATCCACTCGACCATGCTGACCTACTGACAAATAAATGTTTTTTTTTTGCGCTCACTCACTTTGAACTCAAGTGTAGTCCATACACACTATTGATAGTAATGATGGTCTGAATATTTCATGTAAGTTAGCCTTCCCTATTAACATAGTCCCTCGCCATCAGGCAAACCCACTCCGACTTCAGACGTACTTGTAATTTACGTTCCCAAGTCAAGGAAGACAGGTCAACATTTTAGTCCAGCTCTCCTCGTGTAGGGGTTGAACCGCTTACCTCGGCATCATCACAACGGATGTTTAAGAACACATGTTCTTACCCATTCAACCATACTGACCTGCTGACAAATAATTTATAACCATCAACTTCAGAATTCCGTGTACCGGACTGTTGCTTATTATCACAGAAAATGATGTTATTAAAAACACCAAAATCACACACATAATAACCAGAAAAATCATAATATAACAAATTAAATATGCATTTAACACGCCCATGCAGAAAATGGGAAGATCATAGACTCTGAAATGTACAAAGGATCCACAAACTAATTAACTGACACAGTGGCAGAACCCAAGGGGGGCAGTTTCGTCTGCTTGAATGGCTTTTGGGTTTGATGACTGGACAGCGATGCCTGCTTTAGTTTCTCCATCCTCTGTCTCCTCCCAGACACAGACAATGGTGGCAGGATGAGATCAACCTTGGGCGACTTGGGGAACTTGAGAAGGTTGAAGACTTTGTTCAGAATTGTTCTAGGAAAATTACATAAAAATATGCCATTTGTTTAATGATTAAATGTAGTCATGAATTAACTTGAATAAAACAATCATTAGTATCAAGGAATTTGTTAAAAACCATCAGTCATCTGGAGCTATGGAGTCTGTGTTTTGTGTGACGCTTTCAGCAGGCTGCTCTGCGGAAAGAGATTGAGCCATAAGGGATAAAACCTGGTACAATGAAGTTGATCCTCTTGCATTTTAAATGGATTTAAACTACTCTTTGAATGTCCTCCAAAGTGGAGACACTCAAAAAGAGACAGAGTTGCTGCGTTATGGGAAAGACATGAGGGGAAACTACAAGAGATAAGTGTAATGTGTAGGTTGATGAGTGTGTGAATGGGTGAGTGGTGGATGTGTGTGTGTGTGGGTGGGGATATGTGAGTGTGGGTATGTCGGAGTGTGTGTGTAGGGGTGTGGGGGATGTGTGTGTGTATATGGGTAGGGGGTGTGTGTGATTGGGGATGGGGGATGTATGTGTGGGTTGTGGGGTGTGTGGGTTGGAGATGTTTAAGGATGGATGGAGGATATGTGGGTGGGTGGTAAGATATGTGGGGGTGGAAACATGTGTGTGTGTGGGGATGTATGTGGGTGGGGAGATGTGTGTGGTTGGGGGATGTGTGTGTGGGAGGAGGGATGTGTGGGAGGAGGGGTGTGTGCATGGGTGAGGGATGTGTGTATGTGGGTGGTGGGGGAGGTGTGGGTGGAGGTTGTGTGGGTGTGTATGGGTTGGGGGATGTGTGTGGGTGGGGGATGCGTGTGTGGATGGGGGAATGTATGTGTGCCTGGGAGTTGATGGTTGGATGTGTGGGTGTATGTCTCATTACATTGTAATATGCATTGTTTATGTTTACAATATTCATTTGTCAATGTTTTTTTTCCCCTACGTATCATGTACTACTGATGAATGAAAATGAGTGATTGGAAGGGCCGAATGTAAGACGTGCATGCGTGCCCAATTTGTTGCCCTTTTAAAATAAAGTTAAATCAAATCAAATCAAACCCCTTAGTCTTGTCACTATTCTTTGAATATCTTTCATAGCCTTGTCACTATTCTTTGAACATCTCTCTTAGTCTTGTCACTACAATTCTTTGAATATCTCTCTTAGTCTTTCACTATTCTTTGAAAACTCTTAGTCTTGTCAATATTCTTTTAATATCCCTGTTAGTCTTTGTATTCACTTTTTGAATGTCTCTTAGTCTTATCATCACTCTGTGAAATTCACTCTGAATCTTATTACTTTTCGAATATCTCTCTTAGTCTTGTCACCACTTTGTGACTATCTCTCTTAGTCTTATTACTACACTTTGACTATCTCTCTTAGTCTCATCAACACTTTTTGAAAAATCTCTCTAACTCTCACCACCACTTTTTAAATATCTCTCTTAGTACTGTCACCACTCTTTGATTATCACTTTTAGTCTTGTCACTCGTCTTTGATATCTTTCTTGATCTCATCACCACTCTTTGAATATCTCTCTTAGTCATGAGATCTACCTTTATCATTTTATGGAACCAGAAGAATGATGTAGCAAATAGGACAATGATAAAAGAAGTAAAATACACACAACGTACATAAGAGAAAAGAGCAGACAAGCGGTCAGAGCATGAAAAGTGGTAATATAAGGGGCGTTCATTTGAAATCCGTTCATGCCGCACCACGCATAATTGCGGACATTGAAAATGATCATGTCATAGTCATGTGATAAGTACTGACCAATGAATAAAAGAGCAAGTGCTTATCGTCCCATGATACATAGGTTCTGTTTCTGACCGTTGAGAAAATGCCTGGGTTGATCCAAAATCTGTCCAAAGCAGCTCAAAGAGCAGTGATTCAGTTTCTTTCACTTGAAGGATGTCGACCAGTGACATTCATCGAAGAATGCAGGCAGCGTACGGTAACAAATGTGTGTCGAAGACAACAGTGACAGACTGGGCACAAATGTTTTCGGAAAGGACGTCAGTTCACGACAGATCTTCGATGGCTGGGTCAAGTGCATATTGTTGCCAACAGAAAAAAAGCATCCCCAAAATTGATGCAGCAGTACAGATGAACCGTTGTTGAAGCATACGTTCACTAGCGAAAGAATTTGATATGTCAATTGGGACAATTTAAAAGGACGTTCATAAGAAACTGCAATATCGGAAGGTGTGTTCACAGTGGGTACCACGGATGTTGACCAACCACCAAAAAGAGGAACGCATGAGATGGTGTTTGAACTACTTGCTGCGTTACATAGTGAAGGGTGATGCATTTTTCTTCTGCATAGTGGCAGGCGATAATCATGGTGTCACCACTTTGAGCCGAAACAGCAAAAGAGAGAGCATGCAATGGAAGCATGCTGGATCACCAAAAGCCAAAAAATTCAAGTTACAGGTTTCCGCTGGTAAGATTATGCTGAGTGCATTTTTTTACCATGAAGGGCTATTATTGGCTGACTTCAAAGAACCTGGTGTCAACATCAACTCTACCCACTACTTGCAAACACTAGACAAGCTGCAAAAAGTAATCAAGAATAAACAAATCGGCATGCTTTCTCGCTGTGTGATTTTGTTGCACGATAATGATCGTCCGCATGTCGCAAAGATTGTGCAGGAAGCATTAGCAAGGAAGAAGTGGGAAATTCTGCAACATCCAGCCTATAGTCCTGATTTGTCACCATGTGATTTTCATTTGTTCGGACCTCTAAAAAAAGCTCTCAATGGGCAACGATTTCACACAGATGCAGATGTAATGAACACGGTAAACACTTGGTTCAGTGAGCAACCACAATCCATTTTTTGCGGATGGCATTCGCCACCTACCTAAGCAATGGGATGCTTGCCTGAATGCCTATGGCGACTTCTTCTGATCAACCCATGATGCATAATTCATTCAAAATGAATGCTTCGTTTAATTCTACCACACCTGTTAATGTTTCTTTCAAGCTTTTGTAATAAAGCCATTGGAACGGGTTTCAAATGAACGCCCCTAATATGACTTTAAAAAAACAGTACTTTCTGTGAGCATGGATAGACACAATACTGATCGCATGTAGTCGCTGTTCTACTGTCATAGATACACAATTAAGTTAATTGTATGTTGTTGTTGTTTTGAAGTGTTATTAAAGGGGATCTCCATGGTAAAGTGGTTACATCCCCTACCTTGCGCTCCAAAGGTTGTGGGTTTGATTCCAGGCCATGTCGTTCGGTTCACGAGTGTAATTTTCTCTGCGATTCATGAGGGTTGTCGCTGGAGCTACTGAGTTTGTGTTTTGTGTGACGCTTTAGCAGGCCACCATGCGGAAATAGACCGAAACCCATGTGGGATAAAACCCGGTGCAATGAAGTTAATTCTCTTTTTTTTAAAGCATTATTACAAGTTTTAAATACATTATAAACAATGTACAAAATAATTAAAATTTAAAAAAAAAAACAGCTCTGCAATAGAATCCTCACAAGATAGGTACCAGAGAAATGGTGAAATAAAAGTGGCCAATATAACACTGGTTAAACAATAGTAAGAATCTCTGGCACCAACACCAGCAAACAAGGTGACATTGTTGAGAACATGCATCTTTCCTGTGGCAACATATGGATATGAGACATGGACCATTTTGCAATCACTAAAGGAACTTAGATCACCAGAATGTACTCACTCAACTTGGATCTTGTGTTCACGGATCAAAAGTTCATCTTCTTGTATGACCTTTGGCTGGAAATTGTCTGGGGTCACCATCTGTCAGTGTTAACAAATGATTGAATCTATGATAACAGTTGACTTTATACAAACATAGAGGGTCACTATCTGTCAGTGTTAACAAATGATTGATTCTATGATAACAGTTGACTTTATACAAACATAGAGGGTCACTATCTGTCAGTGTTAACAAATGATTGATTCTATGATAACAGTTGACTTCCTACAAGAAGGTCACTATCTGTCAGTGTCAACAAATGATTGAATCTATGAAACAATTGATGTCATAAAAACATGCAGGGTCACTATCTGTCAGTGTCAACAAATGATTGAATCTATGATAACAATTGATGTCATACAAACATGCAGGGTCACCATCTGTCAGTGTCAACAAATAACTGAATCTATAATAACAGCTGATGTCATACACACATAGAAGGTCACCATCTGTCAGTGTCAACAAATGATTGAACCTACGATAACAGCTGACTTCATACAAACATACAGGGTCACTATCTGTCAGTGTTGACAAATAATTGAATCTATAATAATAGCTGACTTCATACAAACATCTAGAATCACTATCTGTCAGTGTTGACATATAACTACATCTATAATAATAGCTGACTTCATACAAACATCTCTTCTTGGACAAGTGTGAAAAATCCGGGGGATCCGTGTGCACAATGAGTAAATTAAAAGCTCTTTACAGTTGGAGATTGATAAAAGCAGGCCAATTAGATTGTGGCCCAGGAAAAATGTCTAAACTAGAAAACATAGATATACCAAAAATGTATAACACATGTGATTGTGGCACACATATATATGGATCCTTGCTGGTGCTATAGAGTTCATGCACTGTGCTGAAATTCTTCATATGTGTTCTAAGGGAAGAGACTGGAGCATTTATGGAGATATCCATGTGCAATGAAAGTGATTCTTTACAAACCAAACCAAACACCCGGTATGTTGCTTGAGGAGACTCAGTTACTGTTCCCTGAGATACACAGTACAGTGCTGGCCAAGACTTTCAAAATAAACTAAGCAATGTTAGTTAACATTAATGTTTCATTGCGACTAGATTTTCAAAATGAAACAAACAATGTTAGCTAACATATTTTATTGTGGCTAGACTTTAAAAATGAAACAAGCAATGTTGCTAATTTTAAGTGTTTCATTGTGACTAGTCTTTAAAAATGAAAGAAAGCATTGTTAGCTAACTTTAATGATTCGTTGTGACCAGACTTTCAAAATCAAACAATCACTGTCAACTAACATTAAGTGTTTCATTGTGACTAGTAGTGTCAAAATGAAAGCAGCAATGTTAACTAACTTTAATGTTTCATTGTGACTAGTAGCTTCAAAATGAAACGAGCAATATTAACTAACTTTAATGTTTCATTGTGACTAGTAGTTTCAAAATGAAATAAGCAATGTTAACTAACTTTAATGTTTCACTGTGACTAGTAGTTTCAAAATGAAATAAGCAATGTTAACTAACTTTAATGTTTCACTGTGACTAGTAGTTTCAAAATGAAACAAGCAATGTTAGCTAAATTTAATGTTTCACTGTGACTAGTAGTTTCAAAATGAAACGAGCAATGTTAACTAACTTTAATGTTTCACTGTGACTAGTAGTTTCAAAATGAAACGAGCAATGTTAACTAACTTTAATGTTTCATTGTGACTAGTAGTTTCAAAATGAAACGAGCAATGTTAACTAACTTTAATGTTTCACTGTGACTAGTAGTTTCAAAATGAAACGAGCAATGTTAACTAACTTTAATGTTTCACTGTGACTAGTAGTTTCAAAATGAAACGAGCAATGTTAACTAACTTTAATGTTTCATTGTGACTAGTAGTTTCAAAATGAAACGAGCAATGTTAGCTAACTTTAATGTTTCAATGTGACTAGTAGTTTCAAAATGAAATGAGCAATGTTAACTAACTTTAATGTTTCACTGTGACTAGTAGTTTCAAAATGAAACAAGCAATGTTAGCTAAATTTAATGTTTCACTGTGACTAGTAGTTTCAAAATGAAACAAGCAATGTTAGCTAAATTTAATGTTTCACTGTGACTAGTAGTTTCAAAATGAAACAAGCAATGTTAGCTAAATTTAATGTTTCACTGTGACTAGTAGTTTCAAATGAAACAAGCAATGTTAGCTAAATTTAATGTTTCACTGTGACTAGTAGTTTCAAAATGAAACAAGCAATGTTAGCTAAATTTAATGTTTCAATGTGACTAGTAGTTTCAAAATGAAACGAGCAATGTTAACTAACTTTAATGTTTCACTGTGACTAGTAGTTTCAAAATGAAACGAGCAATGTTAACTAACTTTAATTTTTCACTGTGACTAGTAGTTTCAAAATGAAACAAGCAATGTTAGCTAAATTTAAGTGCTTCATTGCAACTGCCTAGTTCAGTATAATACTATGTATCTGGGGTATGTTATTTTACCTCTTTTCAAACTATAGTTTCCGAACAAATGAAAACCCCACCTTCAACTTTGCCCCAACATTGAACCTGCAGCTTCTCTTTCTTCCTGTGAAGGTCAAGGCTATGTTCTCCTGAGCCATGAACCGGATGCCTATGTAACTGTTCATGCCAAACACTATGGGCTGGAATGGTGGTGCATGGATGTGGACTTCCTGATCCTTCCAGCTCCAAACTTTCTTCCGTGCTCCAGTGTAATCTAGCTCAAGGCCTTCTAATGGGTCATAGGTTAATCTGCACATTTGCAAGTAGAAACAACATAACATAGCAAGATGTAGTTTTAATCAATGTATGTAGATTAATTAGGGTGTACAAAATAACTCTTAGACTAATAGATAGGAATTATGATTACAGGATAGAATTATGATGCTAAATAAAAGGTTAGAATTATGATAAAAAAAAGTTAATCAATCCACTACTGTATCTTCACATTGAACACTGGCTGCAATAGACTTATCGTCTCTTCCAATAGCTATACCCTCTGATCATCCCAATTGTGACTTCCCCACAGAGACTGACACCCCCCCCCCCCCCCCAACTCACCACCCCACCCCAACATACATTTCACCTGTTATACTTTTACCTCTGTATCACTTCCTGTCAGATTACTGAGAAGACACCAGCAGGAGAAAACAAAATCAAAAACATTGAAGCAGAAAGCTAGTACCTGACTTTGCTGTTAGCAAAACAGCAGCAACCATATCCATTGGGCTGAAAGACTCCAAGTAATACTGGTTCATCAGAATCATCCTGAACAACATAGGTGTTCTGTCCAAGTGCAATACTGGATATCAGGATAGCCACTCGACCTGATGGGTACCTGGCTACTTGTCAAGGAAATAGTGCCAGTATTTTTTTTTTGGTATAAAGAACCATTTTACATGCTGTCAGAGATGTGTGTGCGGAGGTGTTGTATGCTGATGTAGAGAGTCTTTGTGGTGAAGTGGTCAAACTGTCTGCCTCTCATCCTCCGAAGATTATGGGTTCAATTCTGGGCTACGTCTCTTGGTTCACGAATGCATTTTTCTTGAAAACTCCTGGGAGTCGTCACTGGAGCTACGGAGTTCATGCTTTGTGCGATGCTTTCAGCAGGCCGCCCTGCAGAAAGAAACCGAGCCATATGGGATAAAATCCAGTGCAATGAAGTAAATCCCCTCGACTGTTAAACCTTTTAAGATATGCTACGGAATGTGATCTGATGTACATGACGACAACAATGTCCACATGAATGGGAACAATCACAGTACAGATCACACTTTGAGAAGTAGGCTCTGACATCCAGGTGACACACACAGATATGATATCTTCAGAAGAAATGCACACTGAAGATTAACTGCTGATTTAATGTAGACTGCCGGTGCATAATACTTCAGTAATGCTTGGACATTCATTCAGTAGCATGTCCTTTGCAGAACCTAGATCCCATAACAACCTTCTGAAGAACTTCTCGATCACAAGCAAGATGTCTCGCGTCCGATACACCCCTCTGGAGATCACCCACCACATCCTGCACCCATCTTCTCTTTGGCCTTCCTCTTCCTCTCTTCCCGGGCATATTAATTAGTTAGTTAGTCCTTCCTCTTGAGCCTAAGGCGGCGCATAGGGCAGAAGTCATGGCTCTCCATGTCCGGTGGTTCGCTGCTACCTGTTGTAGATCCTGGATGTTCACTTGGCCATTGAATGAGCCTTCTCTGATGATGGTTCTACGCAGGGTCTCTCTTGGTCTTCCCCGTTTTCTTTTCCCTACTGGTGACCATATGAGGGCTTGGTAGGGGAGTCTTGTCCATTCTGAGTACATGGCCGATGTAGTTCCAACGGCGTTTTCTTATAAAATTGGATACAATATCTTGCTTAGTCTCTTGTCTTATTTGCGTATTGGTTCTGAAATCTGTCCAGTGGAGGTTTAGAATTCTTCTAAGACATTTGTTCTCAAAATTGTCTAATTTTTTATCTAAAGCTACCGTTGATTTCCAACTCTCACATCCATACGTTAGCACTGGAATCACACAAGAGTTGAAGATTTTAAGTTTTGTATGTTTGCTGAGTGTCTTTGACTTCCAGATGTTTGACAGTTTATTGAAGGCACCAGATGCCAGTGCGATTCTAGATAATATTTCTGGCGTTGAGTCCCCTGTAGATGTCATTTTGCTTCCTAGGTATGTGAAGCTGTTGACTTTTTCAAGAACATGGTTGTTTAATTTGGTGTCGTCTGAACTGTTGGTAAGATCAATAGTTTTTGTTTTTGCAGTGTTAATTTGGAGACCAATTTGTCCTGAAACATTTTGGAGATGGTTTATTTTCTCTTGGGCATCTAGGTGTGTTGAACTTAAAAGCACTATGTCGTCGGCAAAGTCCAGGTCTTCTAGAATTTTGTCAACCCAATGGATACCCCTATTTGTGTTGCTTGTGCATTTGCGCATGACCCAATCGATAGCTATTCCAAAGAGCATCGGTGACAAGACACAACCCTGTTTCACTCCCGTTTCCACTGAGAACCAGTCAGAGTTGCCTGATTCTGTTCTCACTGCAGCAACGTGTCTCCTTGTAGAAAGATTTTATGATGTTGATATATTTGGTAGGGAAACCATAGATATTAAGTAGATTCCAAAGTGAAGGACGGTGGATACTGTCGAAGGCTTTTTGAAAGTCGACAAAGTTGGTGATTAATTTTGACTGGAATTCTACAGAGTCTTCAATGATTATTCTAAGGATGAAAATGTGGTCTATACATGACCGTTTTGGTCTGAAGCCAGCTTGTTCTTCTCTGAGCCTTTCATCTATAGACATCTTTCATGTATAGGTATATACCCCTCCATTATTGTTCTCTCTAAACTCTCAAGACATTTCAAGTGACCAAAATATATCAATTTTCTTTGTTTTATCTTCTTTAATAGCCAACCCTCTTCAATATTCAGTTCTTGAAGTATGAATGCATTTGTTCTTTTTTTTACCCAAGATATTCCTAGAACCCGTCTATAACAATAATATTCAAAGGCGTTTATGCGCTGTTCAGCTTGTTTAGTAAGTGTCCAGGTCTTACAGACGTATGTTGCAATGGGAAAGATGCATGCTCCTAAAAATCTAATTTTCGCAGTTCTATCTGTCCCACTCCATAATTTATTCAATTGTTTTATTCTTTGAAGAGCAACTGATAGTCGTCATTTAATTTCTTTCACTGTGTCACCATTTTTAGTAATCAATGACCCAAGATATTCAAAATTTTCCACCACCTCCAATCTTTCCTCATTAACATATATTTCTTTCTCCATAGTAGTTTTATCTGTATGCATCATCTTTTTTTTGTGTGGCTATGTTAAGATATAAGTTGTGATTTTCACTATTTCTTTGGGTTGAGGTTATTAGGTTTTCTATACAATTCTGTGATGAGGATAGTAATACTGTATCATCAAATCTCTGGTATTTCATGACCACCGATATTTAGGGCATCATATTGCTCCCTGGTTGTATCATCTCTGACATTTCTCATTATATTTTCGGCTTGCAGGTTAAACAAATAGGATGACAGCACACAGCCCTGACAGACTCCTTGCTTGATGTCAAACCAGTCTGATGTCTCGCCATCTATTCTAACTGCTTGGACAACAAAAATATAAACATCAGACTATAAGATCATAGGTCGACACTCTATCCCAGCCCAGGAAGTTGCTTATGAATTCACATCATGACAACCTAGTCCGCCTCAGTGCTCTAATGATGGAACGACTGAAAGTTGGTTTTCTTCCTATGCCTGATTGATTCAGCACAGATTCTCCCTATGTTTCATTGGACTTCCATGCCTAGTCTTTCATTCATTGGGCTCTCTTCTCGGCTGCAGCTGTCTAATAGAATAACAGAACACTTCTGTCCATATAACTATAGTTATGATATATAGCTCCTAAGAACTACCTTTCTCACCTTCAACAATACAATAGTTAGTTGCATATCCTTTACATGGATGTAGTAGTCAACCCCAGCATCTTTTGGCTGTTCGTGATTCCTGGGCAAGTTTACGTTCAGTAGTTTGCCATTGCATCTCTGAATGACTGGCACCCATACCATATAATAAAATACTAACGTAAGGTGGTCTGCTGCCAATGTGCATCACTGCTGTGTTCAACAATAGAGGTATCACATATTCTTTCATATTGAGGAATGTTGCTCTGACTAAAGCTATTGCCCTTTTAATCTCTTTAATACACTTTCCATCTGCTGCCCAAAAAATATATTCATTTATTCATGACACTGCAGATGTGATCTTCAACAAGGATACAATACATTGCCTGTGCCATCAGGGAAGATTGTCAGAAACTTGCTTCCATTCTGGTAAAACTTCTCAATCAGTGGCCGACCCTGGAGCTGGAAGAATATAACAGAATTCACTTGCACTCATTCTAAACCAAGCCACAGGCCACGCATGTGATTTACACATTCCTAGAGGCATTCTGGGTATATGGTGCTAGCCCCATATTTGTATAGACCATCCGGCACTCAATGGACGGTCGTTGTCACCTGCCTTTACATCCCATAATATTTCCTGGTACCCATTTTAGCCTGAAACAGACTAATGAAACTAGAACATTCTATACAACAATAAGAAAGAGACAAATAGCTTTTTTTGGTCATGTGATGAGAAGAAAGACACTGAAGAAAAACTGGAAAAATCGGGGGGAAGAGAGGCAGAGGCAGACCAAGAGAAATTATGCTGGATGGATTGAGACAGTGGCATGGAGGAATATCATCAGCAGAATTGATCTGGAACACCAAAGACCGAGATCTGTGGAGAGCCATGAATGCCTATGCCCGCTGGCAGGCCCTTGATGATGATGATGATTTCAGGCTGGGCTTATCTGGAGGTCCAAATCAATTTGTAAAAGATCCTTGCTTCAATGGGAATTCAAACACATGACTACTGAACGGGTAGGCAAGCATATTAGTCACTGCGCTATGATGGCTCCCCACTCTTGTATGTGCACCAATCTAATTATCTTCAAACCCCGCCCCCCCCCCACCCACACACACACACACACTCTCTCTCTCTGGCTTGTATGTATAAACAAACAAATACAATGATTGAACTATTGCAGACCCAAGCTTTGCATGTGTGATTGGTTCTTTCCCTTGAATCCCAATCATCGCATAATGTGTTCTTTTTTCACATTTGCAAGTACATATTACAGAAATTAGGCCTCTCTAGTGATCGTTTTCTTTCTCTACACAGCCTCTTAGAATGCTCTTGTGATTTCTAGTGGTTATCTTTTTCCTTTGGGCAATTGCTGCAAAACCTTCCTTACTAAAAGAGTTTTATTGAAATAATCAAATTTGGCTTTAAGTTATCCAATCAAATGATTATAATGTACCACTACCCTAAAACAATATTAAATTTGTATTTATTATTAAATTCTTTGTTTTATCCTTTTCAGTTTTTAACTACTACTTTCTCATTTTTGCTGTTCCAAATTTTGTTCCCAGGACTGACTCTCTTTTGTTTTTGTATTTATTGGATTACTTTTCTGGAATTGTAGTGGTACTTAAGTTTTTACAACTCTGTATACTTATTTTTATTTGTTTGTTGAAAAAGACTTTGGTCAAAATGTTCACTTGTATCTGTATGTGTTTTTCCTTTCATCAAATTCTTTTGTTATATTTTGTGTTACTTCGGATTTCAATAAAGGGAGACAAACCTTTCCGGTGGCAATCATGGTTGGATGAAGAGGCTCTAGCACAAACATCTCACTCTCAGCATCATCAGTGACCATTGGACTAGGCGCTCTAAGTGTCCAGCCTTCCTCCAGGCATCGCTGCGAAGACAGCTGATAGTTGATAGTCTTCATCTGTCTGGCGACTGTCAGAAAATACATCAGAAGTAATGAAAGAAACTTGAGAAGGTAGACATGGATACTTTACATGGCACTAACATATGATTCACATACAACATGTTTTATCAAGTTATAAATCTACCTTCGTAACTGCCCATAAACATATATTCTGAAATTAATATAGGTGTTTCCCCAATGTAACATAATAAACTAAAAATAAAACAAAGATTAAAGTTAACATTAATATGTTTAATTCAATTATATAACTATGTTTGTTTGATAACAAATTCAGTAGGCTTAGACAAAATAATATTATTCACACATATTTCAGTAAACTTAGTTACTGTGTACAATAATATTATAAAACACGATTTAAAATATTATTTACTGTCTCAAATAATGTCAAGTGAGAGGTTCATACACTTTTAGATAAGAGAAAAACCAAAAAAAAAAAAAAACACTATCGAAATAAATTAAAAACAAACACGAGCTAAGATTACCATTACCTTATTTTGTACAGATAGACAAATTTAGCCTAACAGCATTACCTTATTTTGTACAGATAGACAGATTTAGCCTAAAAGTATTACCTTATTTTATATAGAAAGACAAACCTAGCTGATCATTAACCTAAACTATATCTAGCTGGAAATTTAAGCACGCTAAATTCTCTCATTTGTCTCTGTTAAAAACTCATTCTATACCAGAAATATCAATTGGGGAACCCTTTAAGGACACTTTAAGACAGTTCATAAATAAATTGACATGTGTTGTTTTATGTTCATATTGTTTGCCCTTTAGTCTCTCCACCTTTGTTTACTTCTATGAGCACCAAATGATACATGTCAATTAATCATGAACCAATGCTATAACAGACTGACATGAACACTGTATATAGTTATAACTGGATCATAATATGAGCACTCACAAAAGAATATAGTTGTAAGTAGCTCATAAAGTGAACACTACTATGTAGATAGTTGTAATTGGCTCATAAAGTTAATACTATTATGTAGATAGATAGTTGTAACTGGCTCATACAGTGTACACTATTATGTAGATGGATAGTTGTGACTGGCTCATACAGTGTACACTATTATGTAGATAGATAGTTGTAACTGGCTCATACAGTGTACACTATTATGTAGATGGATAGTTGTGACTGGCTCATACAGTGTACACTATTATGTAGATAGATAGTTGTAACTGGCTCATACAGTGTACACTATTATGTAGATGGATAGTTGTGACTGGCTCATACAGTGTACACTATTATGTAGATGGATAGTTGTGACTGGCTCATACAGTGTACACTATTATGTAGATAGATAGTTGTAACTGGCTCATACAGTGTACACTATTATGTAGATGGATAGTTGTGACTGGCTCATACA
This sequence comes from Cepaea nemoralis, assembly GCA_014155875.1. Taxonomy (NCBI): domain Eukaryota; kingdom Metazoa; phylum Mollusca; class Gastropoda; order Stylommatophora; family Helicidae; genus Cepaea; species Cepaea nemoralis. The sequence continues at coordinate 505,874 of JACEFZ010002737.1, forward strand.
GTGTACACTATTATGTAGATGGATAGTTGTGACTGGCTCATACAGTAAACAATAATATGTAGATAGATAGTTGTAACTGGATCATAAAGTTAACACTATTATGTAGATAGTTATAACTGGATCATAAAGTTAACACTATTATGTGATATACAGGGTGTTTGTAAAGTCTCACTACACTTTGTATGTAGTATAAATATGAAACATTCTTTCTTCCGTTGATACCACATTCTGTTTGCAGTGCAAGGAATTACTTTACTCCAGCAGACGAAAGCCATTCGCTGCATATTGCTTCACGATGGACTGTGGAGCACATTTTTTGATGACATGATGAACTTCATTTTTCAAATTTATTCTACATACAAAATGTAGTGAGACTTTACAAACACCTTGTATAATTGTAACTGGATATTAAAGTGAATATGATCATGAAGGTATATCATTGTAACTGGATCATAAGTGAATAAGATCACATAGGTATATAATTGTAACTGGATCATAAAGTGAACAAAACCATGTAGGTATATAGTTGTGAATGGATCATAAAAAATACTATCATTTAGGTACGTGGGCTGTCCAAAGGGAAGCCAGAATTTTAAATCAACGTCACATGTAAGTGGGTCACCATGCTAGCTACCACACATGTGTACAAGCGACATCTACCTTTAGTCTAATGATAGCAAAATCATGGCCCGACAGTCGTTGATATACTTCTGGTAAAGTGAAGAATGTGCAGTGTGCTTGGCGATTTTTTAAATGTTCAACAATAAAAGATTTTAAAGAACAATGAATCTCAATGTCTTAGCAGGTGATAAAACCTAAGTTTATGGCTGCGATGCCAAAACAAAATGGTCTTCATTGCTGAAAATTTCAAAACTTGCAAAGTCCACTACATTTGCATTCCTGGGACCAGAACTACATCAATAACGAACCGTTGGACTGTGGTACCACAATTGTTAGACTAAGGGTACAACATCTTGCTGCTACACATACGTAGTAGATAGCTCGATGACCCATTTACTTGTGACAATGTTTTTAAAAACACCAGTTTCTGTTCGGACACAAAATTAATACTACCATGTAAGAATATAACCAATCAGTCTAGAGATTAATTGAGGTTAATAAATGGCAATAGTAACAAAAATGAATCAATACAATTCTTGATTTCTTGAATCATCATAATTATCAATTACAATGTTTATTTACATTAACCAAATACTAAATTAGACCAAATTTATCAGTAAATTAAAAATAATTATTTCATCATTAGCTTGATCAAAATTGTTTACTGATTAAGGTAATGAAAATTAAATACTACAATATTGTAAATTAATCAGTCACTAAAGTAATTCAAATTATCCCAACACTACATTAATGAAAAAATTAATCTATCATTAGATTAATCATTACACTAGATTAATCATAATTAACTAATAATTAGCAAAATCATGATTAACCAAATACAATATTAATTAAAATTTGTAAATTCAGCAATGCTGATTCTGAATAAAATAATTAGTAATATAAAAAGAGAAATTAATAATAGTGTAACAGGACTAAATTTACTGCAAATAATATAATACAGTATAGATCTCAATAACACTGATTTGTAATCAAGAGGTAACAGGACAAACAACATAGTAGTCACTTCATATATGTTATATCACAATTCACAATTATAGAGTGAAGTGACTAATTCTTTCCCTCTATTACGCAATTTCATGACAGTTAATATAAATTGATTTATTTGGTTTTTTCCAGGATTTGAGATTTAAATATTAAGCACAACCACTACGGGCCACCCTGATGGTATTCCGGTATGAACCTATATAAAGAGTAGAGTGTCAATGTGCCAATGTGCTCAAGGTTGAAATATTTCACATGGATTTTGTGTGTGTGTGTGTGTGTGTGCGTCTGTGTGTGTGTGTGTGTTTTTTTTTCAGTCGCTCGTTTTGAACTCAAGCATAGTCCATACACATGCTACTTTTTCTAGTGAACAGGACTGATTTGTGCGTGTGGATTAGCTTTCCCTATTACCAGTATCCCTCGCCATCAGGGGAACCCACTCTAACTTCTGAGGTACTTGTAATGTATGTCACTAAGTCAAGGACAAGAAGTCAACGTTTTAGTCCAACTGACTGGTGTAGCGCTTGAACCCACTACCTCGGCATCAGCACGCAGGAAGTTTCAGAGCCAGCACACGTATCCATTTGGTCATGCTGACCTCTGAATATAATGTGTTTGTTTATCTGCTTCAAGTCTCTAAATGTGCAGAAACGAACATAAATAAAATGTGTTTGTTTATCTGCTTTAAGTCTCTAAATATGCAGAAACAAACATCAATACAATGTGTTTATCTGTTCTAAGTCTCTAAATGTGCAGAAATAAACATCAATAAAATACTTTCACTGACAACCTGGTTTGCTGGAGATGTCACACCTTGTGTAAGTCCCAGGTGAACATTCACTACAGGAAAAGTAGTGCCTTCAGATTATGTTATAGAACTCTGTTAGTAATATGATCATCTTTAACATCATCTTCATTATGATGCTAATAAGAGAGGTGTTAGGCAGGGATGTGTGATGTCTCCAGATCTTTTTTCCCTATACAGTGAAAATATTTTCAGGAATGTAGAAGTTATAAATGGAATCAGCATTGGAGGATGAAACATCAATAAAATTAGATATGCAGATGATACAGTATTGATTGCAGACAATGCACAGGATCTACAACAATTAGTAGACGCAGTTGTTGTACACAGTGAGCAGCTGGGGCTGGAATTAAATTGTAAGAAGACACAGGTTATGGTCGTCACTAGGAAGAACGAAGTACCACAATGTAATATACAAGTAAATGGGAATATTCTTCAACAAGTGAATCGGTACAATTATCTCGGAACAGTCATAACATCTGATGGGAGATGCCTTGAAGATATTAGAACAAGAATTGCCATGGCGAAAGTAGCCTTTAGCAAAATGAAAAACATTCTGACCAATAAAAAGATGTCAATTGAAACGAGAAAAAGAGTGTTGAGGGGATACATAGAGCCTGTTCTTTTGTATGGATATGAAACTTGAACAATGTGAAGTCAAGCTGAAAAACATCTGATGGCTGCAGAAATGTGGTTTCTGAGGAAAATGCAAAGAATACCATGGACAGACAGAAAAACCAATGATCAAATACTACAGGAGGCAAATGAAAATCGTAAATTGATTAGAGAAATTAGACGTAGACAGTCAAAATGTTTTGGACATGTTATGAGAAGAAATGGATTGGAGAACTTAGTGACAACTGGCAAGATCGAAGGGAACAGACCAAGATGAAGACCAAGAGGAAAATACCTGGATGGCTTGGCCACATGGCATGGACGAGACAGGAACATTGAGCTGATCCACGACGCTGGTGATCGAGTGAAATGGCGAGTCATGACCGCCCACGCTTTCCGGCATGGCACATGATTGATTGAACCACTAACAGAAAGGTCAGATCATCATCCCTACCATCACCTCTATGACAACCCTCAAGACTTTCAATCATCCTTTAAACACTCAAATCAAGCTCAAAGTACATATTATATTTCACTACTGGATGCAGGTATCTATGTTTACAGCCGTATCACTATTCCATTAAGAAAAACTGTAATGATTAGTCACTATTTTAAGCCTTTTACTATCAGCCCAAAATAGTGGGCTTACAGCATATAGATAAATAGCCACAGGGACCGATACATCAGTATCTCCAGGTCAAAGTTCAACAGTTAAGAAATGAGAAAGTTTCAAGTCATAATGGTTACACATCATGAGTTCACTAGCAAAGGTTAAAACAAAATTTTAAAAAACAGATGTTTGGAGTTAATCTGATATTTGAGATTGAGTTTATGTGAGAGATAGAGTTGATATTTGAGATGGAGCGGATGTTTGGGGGTGATGCTGATATTTTTGATGGAATTGATGTTTAGGGCGAAGCTAATAATTTAAATGAAGTTGATGTGTGGGATGGAGATGAATTTTTGATGAAGGCTATGTATGGTGTGGAGTTATAAATATAAAAAAAGTTAATGTGTAGAGTGTAGTTTTTAATTGGATGGAGCTGATGTGTGAAGTGGTGGTGATATTGTCTGGGGTTGGAAGATATTTGAGATGGTATACATAATGTTTGGGTTGGTATATGTACTGTTTAAGATGGTATATATAATGGTTGGGATGCTATAAATAATGTTTGGGATGGTATATGTACTGTTTCAGATGGTGTATATAATGTTGGGATGCTATATATAATGTTTGGGATGCTATATATAATGTTAGGGATAGTATATATTTGTCTTCTTTTGCATTCGTCCGGAATGTTGTTTTAGTTGTAATTGGATTATTCCTGTTTACAGCAGAGCTGCGATATTTGAACCTTTCAGCCGACACATCCGACTTCTTCAGGCATTTGTTGGTCGGGTTACCTTCCTGGGGGATGCCGTATATAATGTTTAGGATGGTATATATAATGTTTGGGATGGTATATGTACTGTTTGGGATGATATATATATATATATACTAGCTGACCCGGCCCGGCTTCGCCCAGACCCTGGCGGGGATCTATCTATCTGTCTGTCTGACCCGGCCCGGCTTCGCCCAGCTCCTGGTGGGGAGCATCTCATTTAATTCATATAAGTAGTCATATAAGCTCCCGTTCCCGTTCCCGACTGTCTGTCTGTCTGTCTGTCTGTCTGACCCGGCTCGACTTCGCCCAGGCCCTGGTGGGGAGCATCTCATTTAATTCGTATAAGTAGTCATATAAGCTTCCGTTCCCGACTATCTGTCTGTCTGTCTGTCTGTCTGACCCGGCTTCGCCAAGCCTCTGGTGGGGAGCATCTAATTTAATTCATATAAGTAGTCATATAAGCTCCCGTTCCCGTTCCCGACTGTCTGTCTGCATGCCTGCCTGCCTGTCTGTCTATCTATCTATCTATCTAGTCTGTCTAGTCTGTCTATCTATCTATGTTCGGCCCGTTCCCGTTAAAAATATAGATAGAATAGAAGAATAGATAGATTGATAGTAGAAAATATGATTGGAAGAGATCTATCTAAAGTAAACTTACCAAGATATCACGAACAGCCAATAAATGGTGGGCGGTGGGTTGACTGCAGAGTACTGCAAACGATATGCAACTAACTTTCTCTCACAAAAAATTACTTTTTTTTTTAACGAACGAAAATCTTTCGCAGGCCCGTCCTACATTCTGCCCTTCTTCTCTATTTCCTCTCATACATTCTTTCATTCAACATCTCTTATGAAGCAATTCTTTGACAACAAAAGAACAATAAGCATTAAAATGCATGAAAAGTAACTCGTTGAGGAAATGTTTAACATGGGCATCATAAATACCCAACGGTGGGTGTAACGCGCCATACATATGAGAATGTTAAAAAAAATTAATGTGCTGTTGAAGAAAAATAAAAAGATGAGTTAGAAAATTTCACTATTTAAATAGATGCATTATTTTTATGAAAACTTTGAAAATGCCTTAAAGATTATATCATTATTTATTATAACTCATATGCCTGTAAATAACTGTAAACAAAGAGTTTATAAATCTTTGAAAACAATGCAACAATCTATATATAAAATATATAGAAATGCTATTAAAAGTTATGCCCCTTGAAATAACTTTTCTTGAGTTAAGTCCCCTCGCTATATATAAATGATAATGTAAATTTAAATATTAAATTTTAGTAAGTAAATAGCTGATTGTACACTAACAAACTATGACAGTTGGCTGCACGGGAATGAAATGAAAGCATGTAGAAAATTTCATCTCAATCGGATGGACCGTTCGCGAACGCATAAAGGACATCCGGATACACATTATCTTTTATATATATATATATATATATATGTATTATTATAATATATATAATATAATATATAATATATATATATATATAATGTTTGGAATGCTATATATGTTTGGGATGGTATATATAATGTTTGGGATGGTATATGTACTGTTTGGGATGGTGTATATAATGTTTGGGATGGTATATATAATGTTTGGGATGGTGTATATATAATGTTTGAAGCAGGCAGTTGTTTAAGTGTGACAGATGATGTTTGGAGTTGTATCCGCAGCTAATAATGTTTCTTGTTGAACAAGTGAGCCATGAGACACCATACTGGAAGAACTTCCACTTTCAAAATATCAAAACAAAGTTTGACAAAATAGTCAACAAAGACCTACTCCCTACAGTACTAAAGACATATGTCTCAAGATTCTCAGATACAACACAAGGGTAGATTAGCCAATGAGAATATCAGTGGGCTTTTTAGAGCCTAATATTTCAGCCTTTAATAGGGCATGCTGGAGTCAACAGCATTCTAAAACATACCAATCCCCAAAATGTACCCTTCCCTGGTTAGACATTGTTGCTTGCTTGGCTTGAGCTCCAACGCGAAGTCCTGTATGTCAGATGAAGGCATCCTGTTGTCCAACATCAGTGTGATGTCATACAGGACCTGAGGTCTGAGTGATATCCGTTGTCCCATGTCTGGCTTATTGGTGTGCAGACTGGTGGTTCCTCGCCGTACAGGCAGACACTCTCCAACTTTGAAGGAATCGCCGATCCTACTGACTTTAGCCAGGACCCCGAAGGGACCTGTTGCCCAGAACGCTCGACGAGGACGCGTCAATAGGTCTTGGCCAGTATATAACCCGGCCCTGGTGTCTTGGAAACACCTCTGCGTCCCGTTAGACATTGCTCTCAACCATGACATCATCGACCATGTTCTTTTCAAGTGTTTTACACTTTCAAATATATGGGTACAGTCATCTCCAACAATTACTAACTCACCCTTTGTGTCCCTGGAACTGCTATATAGGATCAGTAACTTCACATGAATGACAGTGAGTAGCAAAGAGTAGACAACTCAGTATCATTCATATCAACTATTCAAAAAAAACAACAAAAATAAGTACAAGCAAAGCATATGAAACACATATGTGAGTCTGTCAAAAATTAACAATATTCAGCTGCTGCAGTTTCAAATCATTACACAAGTACACAAGTTGATAATAAGGAATAAAATTGGAAAAAAGTGAAATAACGCATGCAGAAAATTAGTATAGTCATTTCAATAAATTTGATTTACTGAAATACCACAACTACAGTCTAGTTTGGACAGATTAGAATAATATGAATATACACTGGTGAAAATAGATTACAGCGAGGAGAAAGCCAAGAATCAAATTAAACATGTAAAAATTTTAAAAACATCAAACAATGTGTGCATGGAATTAGTCATAATAATTTCAAGTAATCAGTGAATTACCGAGATAATTATGGAGATTTGGTTTCTGAGGCGAATGTTGAGCTTCCAGAGTTCCAAGAGTAACAAGGATTGCTTAGAAGAGGCTAATAAAGGTAGAATACATTATACAACTATAAGAAAGAAACAAACAGCATTCTGTGGTTATGTCATGAGAAAAGAGACATTAGAAAACATGACAACTGGAAAGATCAGTGGGAGAAGGCAGGCAGACCAAGAAAAATTATGCTGGATGGACTAAGATGGTGGCATGGAGAGTTGATCCACAACATCAAGGAGCAAGATTTCTGGAGAGACATGAATGCCTAAGCCATATCTGGCAAGGCACATGAAGGGTGTTGGTGAATTCCAAGTAGCTGAATGGCTGAAGTATCCCAACTAGAGAAAAGTTTGGAAACATTAGAATAATATAAATATATCCTGGTTAAAATAGATAAAGTGAGGAAAAAGCCAGTAAGCAAATTAAAACTATAAAAATGAAAGAAATTAAACAATATGTGCATGAAATTAATAGTAGTAACTGAATGGCTGAAGTACCACAACTATATAAATGTTTGAAAAAAAAATTAGAATATAAATATATTCTGGTGAAAACTGTTTAAAGTATTGAAAACACCAGAAAGCAAATAAAAATATAAAAATTAAAGAAATTAACCAATGAGTACATCAAATTAGTAATAGTAATTTCAAGTAATTGAATGGCTGAAGTACCACTACAGAAAAGTTAGGAAAAATTAGAATATAAATATATTCTGGTGAAAATAGTTTAAAGTATTGAAAAAGCCGGAAAACAAATAAAAATTAAAGAAATTAAACAATGAGTGCATGAAATTAGTAATTGTAATTTCAAGTAATTGAATGGCTGAAGTATCACTACAGAAAAGTTATGAAAATTAGAATAATATAAATACATCCTGATGAAAATAGATTACAGATAAGAGAAAGCCAGTACTCAACCTTCAATGTTGAGAGGACCAAATGAAGAAGACAATGACCGGGCTCCAGATGGCATTCCCAAAGAAAAATGGTGAGTCTGTGGACCTCCAGATACAATCCCTCTCTGTGTCCCTCTGTCCCTGATTCGTCTATTGTGACTATCTGCATCTCCAGCATTCTGTTCATGAGAACTATCCTTTGCATGTCCTCCAAAACCTCTTCTTTTACCTTTTCCCCTCTGTCTAACTTGTACTATTTCTTTCCTGTCATTCACTACTGATTCAGCTGCATCTGTAAGTGTTCTTCTCTCAATTACTGTTCCTCCCTCAATTTTATTTACTGTTTTTCTTATTTGCATAACACTGCCTAGTTCCACTTTTTCTATTCCACCATCTTCCAAAACACCATAGTCCTCATTTGAAATGACATCACCACTGCCAAGAACTTCAGTGTGCATCTGTGAATCTGAATGGAGATTAATGTTTTCAAACATTGTTATGTGCAACAAAAAGGATCATACATAACAAGACAACTGCTCAAGACAACATGACAAGTATCAGTCAATTGGGTTCTTGATGCGCCACCATAGAATCAGCCAGCTTGGCAAACAAAGGAAATAAAGCAGAAATTAGAAATCAGCTTCCTTCTACAACATTTCACTCAAACCAACGACACCCACATATTGAAATCAATGCATGATGGAAACATAAACGCTTAAACAGATATGCACTCCTCACACCCACACAAATACACACACAGAGCGAGACAAACAGACAGACAGACAGACAGACAGACAGACAGACAGACAGACAGACAGACAGACAGACAGACAGACAGACAGACAGACAGACAGACAGACAGACAGACAGACAGACAGACAGACAGGTAGAGGGTGGCAGATTTTTGTAATCTTGTAAAGCAAAGCATTATCAAATACTTTATGCCACACTTGCAGTTCTATGGAACACCTTATACTGTATTTACAGTAACAATACAGGAGAGATAGATCAGCCGATAGACAAATAACACACAAGAAATAACTTTAAATACCTTAAGTTCATCAAAATGCTACAAGTTGTGATTAAACTGGGTAACAAAATCAGGAGAATCTCTCTTCTAGCATTTAAAAAATACTATATAAATTAAGTCACATATAATACAGGCATCCTAAAATGAGGACGCCATCTTCATAATTACTAAACTTGAAAATAGTGTTGAAAAACAGCAGGCATCGCACCTAAATGTATTTTACATAAACCTGAAAATTACTTTTAAAAATAACAATGCAGTACTGCTACTATATCTGGACATATACAATAAAGAAGCATTCTGCACCTAGAAGGCAATCCATACCATAAATCAACCAAAGGGACCAGGTACCACTTATGGCAGCTCTTACCATATGTGGGACGAACAGCCACTCTAAAAAAAATAAGCTCTGATGATTAATGATTCCAAAGAAGTTTTCCAGCACTTGAAGGCAATAACACCAGGATTCAACCACAGGCATCAGGAACCACAGATGGTGTCTCTTACCATATGTGAGGCCAAGCAGCCCTTCTTAGAAAAACTTAATAATAATAAACTCTGATAATTTCTAACTTATCTGTTCCAGTGAAAGCTAATGCATTTGTTAACTCTTAAGAACAATGCATTCTACAAGCAAAGAACATGAGGTTAACACATAGAGCTGTGATGCAACAATGTATTTTAATATACCACAGCATTACATCTTTATAAGGGGTCTGGGGACATGATTGGTGGTGACAGAACAGTAATGAGAATAGAAATATGTAGACTGGAGCCCAGTGGCTAGTGTGCTGCTTACCACCTCAGTCATCCAGGCTCAATTCCCAGTAACCTGGGAAGGCAAACCCGGTCAACAAATACTAGGAAGAAATCAGACTGTAAGAAAAACTGGTGCAAATATCACAGCTCTGCTGTAAACAACCACAATTAATTACTGCCGAACTGACAGACTTCCACACAAACAACAACAAATACAACAGCAGTAAATAGAAACAACACAACCAATCTCTTTTCAGGGCAAGTGTGGAAGACAAAGACGATGATATTGGTGTCACTGACTGCTACATCACTGCACTAACACAATCAGGCTTGTTAGTGTGGCTACTGTGGACAGTGGAAGAGCAATGGACCAGGCTGATATCCTGACTGCTGCCAGGAAGGCAGAGTATGCTAATGATTCAAATGATGGCTGCAACTGAATTGATGACCAGACTGCAAGAGCATCAGGTCAAACAGGGTAAAGCTGGACAAGACTGGCATGCAGAGGAGCCAAAGATGAATACTTAAACAGCACAAAACTAGTGTTAGCAGTCGCTATATGCAGAAGGAGATACTGAGGAGGGTATCTAAGCAATTATGACCTGAGTGGTTCAATATCCAGTGAGAATTATATGTCAACTAACTACCTACCTACCTACCTAAACTAACTAACTAACTAAACTAAACTAAACTAACTAACTAAACTAACTAACTAACTAACTAACTAAACTAACTAACTAACTAAACTAAACTAACTAACTAACTAACTAACCAACACAACCTCTGATGATATATAAGACTCTCAGTTACTGATTCGTTAAAAGTTAATTGTATATCCTTTATAGGACACTGTAGTCAACCCCGGCATTTTTTGGCCGTTTGTAATTTCTTTGCAAGTTTATGTTCAGTAGTTTGCCACTGCTTTCTGAGCGACTGGCACTCATAACAATTTATGAAAAGCAGTGCAAGGCAGTCTGCTGCCAAATTGCCAGCAGCTATCTTTGAACTCAGTATGCGGGATTACTTGTATGTAACTCCTTCCGTAACCACTTCACCTCAGATCCAACTGATAAAACTCATGTAAAATGTAACATTTGCATGCAGGGACTGATCATCACATCGGAGGAATGTAGTATTTAGCTTCTACAACACATGCAAAGCTACAGATCAACCAGCAAATGCTGCAACTAAAGCTCTACAGGGCAGCAAGGAGGTTCACCGCACAATGGCAAGACACAAACCATTCAATTACAAGTTTCATACCAGGCTCGTTAATCACATTCAGATCATCTGATTGGTAGTCACTGGATCTGCCAGATTTGATACTAACCTCACCAGCTGTTCCAGATATATTAAAAATGGTTCAAAGTCATGAGAAAGTACAATGGAAAGGTAACTCTTAATAAGCTGCCACATTTTTGCATTTTTTGCAGTTGTGATCTCTTGGCACATTTATGTTCAGTAGTCTGCCATTGCTTTCTGAACGACTGTCACCCATGCCATTTTGTAAAAAAAGAAATATAATGTGGTCTGCTGCTAAGTCATGCATAGCTGTGATTTGAACGGAGAGATGCGGGATCACGAACTGCATCCGTAACCCTATCGCCACGGAGCAGTTTATCGAGAGAAGACAAAAATGGAGAAAGTATTGTAACGATTGGATTGTATTAATTGGAACGGTGTTGGACAAAGGCAGAGATACAAGGTATGGCAAGATACCAGCAAATGAATGATACACAATTCTACAGAACAACATTTTTGCAGAAAGATGATCAACATGTCAGCAGGAAAAACATTTCATTACGAGGTTAGGTAGATAATGAAGCAAATAAATTAAAAGACTCTTTTTATTTACATACTTGAGTTCCACTGGGTACATGGTGTTAGACCCATATATTTCTAGACCAATCAGTACTGGAAGGGTTATGTGCCCAATATCAAGCTGGCCTTCTATGCTTTCCATGACATTTTGTGGTATTCATTTTAGACTGGGTCACCGTGGAAGGAGCTGGTCCATGACTCTGGTGATTATGTGAGATGGCAAAATGCAACCGCCTACTCTTATCGACACAGAACATGATGATGATCCTCAAAGCCCAGGTCAGTTTAAAAAATCTGCCTCAATGCAAATCAAACCCATAACTACCCTGCTGGTAGGTAAATGCACTAGCTACTGCACCATCACAGCTCCCTTAGATAGATAACTGAAGACAACTGACAATCTGTACAACATTAGTTGAATATCCTTCTCAAGTCACAATCACCCCAGCATTTTTTGGCTGTTTGTGATTTCTTGGCAAATTGACATTCCGTAGTTTTCCTTTGCTTTCTGAACGATTGACATTTATAATATTTTTATTACAACCAATGCAAGGCTGCCTTTTGCCAAATAGCCCGCAACTATGTTTCGAATGCGGTATGCTGGATTATGAACTGCGTCACCGTAACCCATTCGCCAGAGAGCTGACTCGAGAAAATAAGACGCACTGAATGTAGCTTACTTTGTAAGACAGCCTGAAGTCCATTTGCTTCCTGTTGTCGCCTCAATAGCTCTCTCTCATGCATCCTGTCAAAACACAACGACCATGTGAACAGCAGTTTAGTTTAGTTTAGTTTAGTTTAGTCGACGGATCAACATCACGGTACACGGGTGTAACCCATAAGTGCTCCATTCTACTCCTAACTCAAGCCGGAGAACTGCAGTTAAATCACTCATCACGTTCCTTGTAGAACACAAGGCTAAAACTCTTATTAATTGCCAATGTTCATTCCAGTAATAACTATTATTACAAATAACAGAAAAACTGATCTCCCTGTCAACATTCATTATCTGTAAAATAATGTTCCTTGTGAAGCAAAAAGTTGAAGCTGTTGCCAAAGGCAAATTTTCATTTCCAGAAATAAATTTGTAGTGCTCCTGTGGAGTAGATTTGCTTTTAGCCTTCTCAGACATGGCTGAAAAACTTGGCCGACCCATGTCCACTAAAAACAGTCAGAAACTAAAAAGAGTAAGTTAAACAGGCAGTTGGCCAAAATTAGAAAACTATATACTAAAGTAATATTTATAGTATTAACAATCTGGTAAACAGACTAAGGATCATTGCCCATGCTACAGAATTTGTGAACTTTGCCAAGATTCTCCTTGTATGATCTATGGGAGAAGACTGGAGCATTCATGAAGATATTCATATACAATGAAAGTAATTCTTGATCAAAACCCAACTAAACAGCCAATGTTTCTTTGTTAAAACGTAGTCAATTATTTGGTTTTAAGGCAACTCAGTATACATGTATTGGCTGCTGCACAAATGATATCATCATGTACAGCAAATCCCAGAGCATATCCTACAAGACTGCCCTGATTTTGCCTGATAGAGAGAGGCATCTAGTTCATAGGAGCAATCCTTTTGAGACAAACACTGGGAGACAAGAGCACACCATCCGGTTTGTGGCCCATGCTGGAATAAACACACAGCAAATGTTGATTGCTGCAGAAGAATAAAACCATCATGTAGAAGGTCTTTTACAGAATGTCACTCTCTTCGTCACATATGAGGGGGCTTTCAAATGAAAACCTTAATAGTGTGATAGAAATTGCAGTAACCATGCCATGTCTTGTAACCTGTCAATACTGTTGTTAATGATGTCAAGATTGTTAAGCATGTGATATCGCGGTGCAGATGAACAAGGTGACATAATAAGGACAGGTTAAAGATGGCCACCCCACTTTTGACATGTACCAAAGCAGCATTCTGTTATCCTTTTTTTAGATCAGTTGATGGGTAAATTCATCAATGAATGAAGGTCCAGTATGATGATGCATGCCAGCAAGTGTGTGAGTGGAGTCGGAAGTTTCAAAACTTTTCGGTCAAATTAAGAGGCACGGCAGGTGGTGCATGGGTGGTTACACACATGACCAAGATAATTTTTTTCCACATGATTCCAAGCACTTTATCAGTGCTGGAGGACCTGCATTGAACACAGTGGTGACTACATTGAAAAATGATACATTTGTTCTTTACTTTTTCAAAATATATTCACACACACACACAAAACACTTAAGGTGTACATTTGAAACCCTCGCAGTTTCTCAGCCATTTCCAAGTTGTCCTGCCTCATGCACCCTCATGTCCAATGTCTGTAATGCCATGTGTCCATTTTCATGCTGGTCGACCGCTGCCTCATCTTCAAGGAACTACGCCTTCCATCACTGTTTGTTTCCACTCACTGTGACATTTCTGACTGTCTATTTCAGTTTTTGAGAATGATGCTGCTTGTGAGCAGTTTTCTTCAATGTTCAGATTTTATAGAATGATGGTATTGTTCTTCTTCTTGGTCCACAATATTTAAGAACTTTTCTGTAACATTCAAGTTCAGTATCCTGATTTTCTTATTCTGTGATTGCAAAATGGTCCATGACTCTCAAATATATGTTACCATAGGATGTTCTCAAAATGTTACTTTAACTTGTTTGCTGGTGTTGTGCTAGAGGTTGCACCTGGGATACATGTTCTTCATACTGTTTAACCTAAACATTGTCATCGGCAGTCTACATCTGCTAAAGGTTGTGTCTGTGATACATGTTCTTCATACTGTTTAACCTAAACATTGTCATCACCAGTCTACATCTGCTATAGGTTGTGCCTGTGATATATGTTCTTCATACTGTTTAACCTAAACATTGTCATCACCAGTCTACATCTGCTAGAGGTTGTGCCTGTGATACATGTTCTTCATACTGTTTAACCTAAACATTGTCATCACCAGTCTACATCTGCTAGAGGTTGTGCCTGTGATACATGTTCTTCATACTGTTTAACCTAAACATTGTCATCGCCAGCCTACATCTGCTAGAGGTTGTGCCTGGGATACATGTTCTTCATACTGTTTAACTTAAACATTGTCATCACCAGTCTGCATCTGATAGAGCAGTGGTTCTCAACCTTTTTTGGCCCATGCCCACCTTCACCATATTTTCAGAACGTCATCCCCCCCCCCCCCCCTTTTTGTATTTCCTACTTAAAAATTTGGCCTGTGCCCCCTTTCACCATATTTTCAGAACATCATCCCCCCCCCCCTTTTTTTTTCATATTTCCTACCTAAAAATCCCGAACCCACCCCTACACAGTATACGTAATAATGGAAGATAAATTTAATAGCATATACTAAAACAAGTCTAGACATCCACATAAAACGTGATTTGTAGGTCTACTTACTTTATAAAATGAATTTTAGAAGGGTGAGACGTACATAACCGTACAGTATGACGGGAAAAACAATATCAAGTAATCGATTCTTGTATTAACACGATCTTGAAACAATCTTAATTCCCCCCCCATGGAAACCCTAAAATTCCCCCCACTGGTTGAGAACCACTGTGCTAGAGGTTGTGCCTGGGATACATGTTCTTCATACTGTTTAACCTAAACATTGTCATCGCCAGTCTACATCTGCTAGAGGTTGTGCCTGTGATACATGTTCTTCATACTGTTTAACCTAAACATTGTCATCACCAGTCTACATCTGCTAAAGGTTGTGCCTGGGATACATGTTTTTTGTACTGTTTAACCTAAACATTGTCATCGCCAGTCTACATCTGCTAAAGGTTGTGCCTGGGATATATGTTCTTTGTACTGTTTAACCTAAACATTGTCATCAGCAGTCTAAATCTGCTAGAGGTTGTGCCTGTGATACATGTTCTTCATACTTTTTAACCTAAACATTGTCATCGCCAGTCTACACCTGTGTGGATCTCCGTAGCAAAGTGGTCAAGCTGTCTGTCACACGCTAAGAAAGGCATTTTCAGACTGTCCTTCAGAGTGCAGTTTTTCTGGAGACTCCATGGGGTCATCACTGGTGCTATGGAGTTTGTGCATTATGTACATCTAGATTATCTCTCGATATAGCTCTTAAGAACTCTTTTTCTCACCTCAATTTGTAAAAATACATGAGTGTAGTTTTTCTGGAGACTCCATGGGGGTCATCGCTGGAGCTATGGAGTTTGTGTTTCATGTGATGCTCTTAGCCAGCAGCTTGCCATTCCGTGGAGACAGACTGAGCCAAATGGGGGGAACCCATAATGAAGTTGACCCTCTTGCCGTTAACCTTGGACCTTAACATCTGACTTGATGCCAACGCAGATGACACATTCAAACAGTAAAGACGAGCCAAGTGGTCCTTACCGCTGCACAGCTTTTTCTTTAGCAAGGTGTCTGTCATGAGCACTGCCATGGTGTGGATGAACTTTGATGCTGATCTGCTGCTGGTCTTTCGTCACTTCGTCTTCCATTCTGAGAAAATTCAGTAAAAAAATGTAAATATTGTGTATCTCTGAGTTACATCATAATACTCTCTGTGTACCTCTTAGTTATTTCATAATACACTCTTGTACCTCTGAGTTACATCATAATACATGCTTGCAACTCTGAGTTACGTCATGATATGCTCTTGGAACTCTGAGTTACATTAAAATACTCTTGTACCTTTGAGTTACAATATGTACAATATGTACCTCTGAATTACATCATGACACACTCTTTTAACTCCGAGTTACATTATAAACCACTCTTGTAAATCTGAATTACATCATATTACACTCTTGTAACTCTCATTAACTCATACTATTTTTTTTGGGTGTAAATCTGAATTTAATATTTATACACTCTTGTAAATCAGAGTTACATCTTTACACACTCTTGCAACGCTTGAGTTATATCCTAATGCACTTGTGATTTTGTGTGTGTTACATGCTAAATGCATGTCTGCTGCACAGTAACCACCCTCCTCAATCATGACCTTTAACTCTGCAGGGAAACGCTCTGCAGCTGCAGTATCAGCACTCGCCGCTTCACCTGTTGTTTGAAAGCTTCTTAAAGCGCTAAAACCAATCACGACTCGCTCCAAAACTATCATCAGCACTACTAGTACTGCTCTCAACCGCTTTCTTAGCTAGATCTTCATAGAGAGACTTTGCTTTTTCTTGGATAACCATCTTGCTCACAGGCATATCCCATTGGTTCTGGTCTTCAATCCAGACGGCCAATTGTGCTTCCATGTTCTCCATAAAAATAGTTTTGGTACGAGTGATCTTGGAAGCACTCAAAGGGGTTACGTTTTCAGCACCCTCTTTGATTTTGTCAGCACCTGCGTGAATTGTCCCAGCCTCAAAACGACGTTATGGCGAAACGTAGCGACGTAAAGTGAAGTTACTCCCCTATGTGACAATGACATTATAGCAAACGACGTATACCGAAGCGATGTATAGTGGGGCCTTCCAGTACATCTTTATACACTCTAGCAATGCTTGAGTTAAATCCTAATGCACAAAAGCATTTTTTTGTGTTGCATGCTAAATGCACTCTAGTATTACATTCTTATTACACTCTTGAGTTACATCCTAATACGCTCCTGTAACTCTCGAGCAGCATTCAAATCACTCCTGTAATTTTTGCAATCTATGCTAAATACACACTTACATTACATTTTAATAAATCTTTGTAACTCTTTAGTTACATCCTCATACATACTTGTAACTATTGCATCCTAATACATTTTAGTCTGAAACAAACCAATGTATTTATGTAAAAATTTTTGGTTTTTTGCATATCCAATTTACAGGACATCGCTGTCAACACCTGCATTTTACTGCTGTTGTTGATGTCTTGGCAAGTTTACGTTCAGTAGTTTGCATTTGCTTTCTGAACGACCGGCTCCCATACCAACACGTTAAGACCCAGTGTGATATGGTTTGCTGCCAAATCGATCGCAGCTGTGTTTCAAACGCAGGTAAGCGGGCTCACGAATCCTGTCCGCAAGCCCTTAGCCACGGAGACCGGCATTTATGGTACATGGGTACTTTAATAACAGCAGATGGAAGATGTATTAAAGAATTTCAATGGGAGGTCAGCATGGCCAAATGGGCAAGAATGCATGTTCTTAAACGTCCAGAGTGATGATGCCGAGGTAAGGGGTTCAACCCCTACATCAAACAGTTGGACTAAAATGTTGACTTCTTGTCCCTGACTTGGGGACATAAATTACAAGTACCTATGAAGTCGGAGTGGGTTCGCCTGATGGCGAGGGGCGTTGTTAATAGGGAAAGGTAATCCACATGCAAAAATCAGTCCAGTGCTATGAGAAGAAGAGTGTATGGACAAAGCTTAAGTTCAAAGCGAGCAAGCACCAATAAATAAAACAATTTCAATGTATTATTATAGCAGCATTTCACAATATGAAGAATACTTTCTGCAATATATTTTTGCCAATCGAGGCGAGAAATAGAGTTCTTAAGAACTACATCAAGACAATCTTAATGTACAGAAGTGAATCATGGACAATTAGCAGACTGGGGAGGAATTATGGGGAAGCGCAGACATATGGTTTTATAGACGAATAATGAAAACACCACGGACATATAAAAATCATAATGCAGATACCTAGAAAGAAGTGAACTCACAAAGAGAACTGGTTACTCCCATCAGAAGAAGCCAATACACATTCTTTGGTCATGAGAAGAGAAAAGCTGGAGAATGTTGTGATGACAGCAAAGATGGAGGGGAAGAGAGGAGAAGGTTGTGAGAGAAGATGCTAGACAACTTGACACTATGGCAAGGATGAACACTGGTATCATAATTGACTGAAGGCTGTGGACAGACATAACAAACGCCACACAAAATGGACCTTCAGAAGACAAACAAACAAACAAACAAACAAACAAACAAACTTTATTTTCAAAGGGTTAAGAACTGGGCACGCAGGCCCGTCTAACATTCTGCCCTTTTATCACTCTCTTTCATACATTATATCATTCACACATCATTCAAGGCTAACTGAAAACAGCAAAGAAAATGAAAGATTGATTGATTGATTGATTTAGGAATCGACATCACAGCATTCAGGGCATTCCCATAAGTGCTCCGTCCCCATCCTCAGCAGCCAGCGAAGAGTTCCAACACTAATAGTACCAGTAGCAATCTGATTATATGTCCGTCTCGCCTTTCCTCTGAGCGTTGAGTGTCGGCCTGATCCCTTCGTCACTTCTCGTTGTCTCATTCTTGCCAGACCATGGTAATCCATTTGCTCCTCCGAGGTGTGCACATGCTCCCACAAGGCCGCAACCACGTCTGCCTTGTCATGTATCAATACTCCACCAAGTTCTGCAGAGCCAGCCAATCTGTCCGCCTGTTCATTTCCCAGCACACCGGCATGCCCCGGAGAAAAGATCCAGGCGATGCTTGTCACCCGTGACCTCCGAAGCGAAGCAAGCATCATAAAGGCATGTGGAAAATGAAAAATCAATACTACACGACTCAGTAATAGTAATAACTGGTGTGGCACTAGTTATTAGCTATGTGGAATATACTGGCCTACCAAAAGAGGACTGGCTGTTATACTAGGGTTTTATTATTATTATTATTTCTATTATTAAGGGGGAAGGTAATCCGTACTGAGTGCTCAAATAATTTGTGATTATATGTATAGGGATTGGTGATGTCTTTTATTTCATGTGGAAGATTGTTCCACAGCTGAGCTGCAGAGTACATTAAGCTTGTTTAGAAGAAGAGTGACGTGGTACTTAATGAATCAGTGAGTGAATACAATGTACTTAATGAATCAGTGAGTGAATACAATGTAATTAATGAATCAGTGAGTGAATACAATGTACTTAATGAATCAGTGAGTGAATACAATCTGCCACTGGACACACCTCACTGCAGTAGTTGTAGCAAATTCAACAAATTCCCGATACTCTTCACAACAATACAGAGACTCTGGTGGCTCGGACAGCTGCTGATCAAGGCTCGGAAATGGTTTTATATCCACACCTGCAAACAGAAAACATTATGATGCTTTGCTGGAAATAATGCTGCATTTTTTTAAACTTCATTGTGCAGATTCATAACAAAGCTACTGAATTATAGAATTCATTCTCAGACATTGTTAACAGAGTGTACACATAGATAAATTACTACACTGTTCACACACAGCTACTTTACCAAAGAGCTCAAACATATATACTGTTCACACATGGCCAATGTACGCCAGAATCCACACACAATAACTGTACCACAGAATTCACTTACAGAAAGAGTACCACAAATTCACACACAGCTAGTGTATCATACAATTCACAATACAGCAACTGTACCACAAATTGATTTGGTTTGGTTTGTAGAAGATCACTTTCATTGCACATGGGTATTTCCATAAATGCTGCAGTCTAATCCTACAGATCACAAAAGGAGAATCTCAGAACAGTGCACATATTCCATAGCACAGGCGAGGATCCACGTGTGTACAGCAGAATCACACACCCTACACATTTGTGTAGATAGCTTTTCTAATTTGTAAATTTTGCCTGTGCTGTGGCCTATACAGTCATCTCTTTTTGATTTTCAACTACAGAGTGATTTTAATACAAGCAACATGCATGTGGGTCCTCATAGTTTTTTGCCCTTGTCAGAGAAGTCTAGATGCCTGATACACTATCTGTATATCGCCCTTTTTCTAATTTCGTGACATTCCAGTCAACACTGTGGTGAGCACAGTTGAGCCAAAATCAGACACCGTAATTTCTGATCTACTTAAAAGGCCTTCCCAACAGTTGCAGAAAACCCCCATTGCTAGCATATCAAAGAGTTCACAACAAAGCAATTGAAGCACAGAAATTCTAGCCTGTACACTACATTACAAATGCTTGAACAAATGGCCTTAATTTTCAGGCTCACTCCAGAAATAGTATGGATGCCACTATGAAATCTAACAAAAACCACAGAAACAATACGACAGAGTTCACATACAAATACCCTACCACAGAATTCACATGGTCCGCTGAACATCCCCAATGGACTGTCATGTTCATCAAAGGCAGGTGTCTCAGAGCTAGCCTCCATCTGCACATAGTCCCAGTCTTCATGAGCTTTCTCTCTGATCTTTTCCAGTATTTCTGATTCTCGTATGTACTAGCAGATGTAGGAAGATAAAAACAAATGGTATGATTTATGGAAAGAAAGGCAGAGAAAGACCACAAGAGAAGATTCTTGACAGCCTTTTGTCATGGCAAGGAAAAGTGTCAGCACACAAAATGATACATGCTTTTGGATTTGAAATGATGCATAATTGTCAATGCCAATCGGCAAGGCACTTGATGATGATGACAATCCAGTAACAAGAAAGAGAGAAACAGACAAAAGCAAGAAATACTGACGCATAAAAAAAAGTTTCACTGAAATAAATTAATTACAAACATTGATTCAAATAAATCAAATCCAACTAATGATTCAACCAATTCAAACGCAAGAACCGACTCAGCAAACATGTCAAATACAAACAGTCACTTGCATACACAGCTAACTCAAACAAATCAGATACAGACAACTGAATACTCAACAACCAACATATTTTACTAACACATGCAGCAATTATAACAACTGAACTTACTCTGAGAATCTGAGGCGGACCAATGGATGGCAAGTAATGTCTGTAATGCTTAGGTCTTTCATATGATTCTTCATTTGAAGTCTAAAATGCAATTATGAAGATATAATAGATAGCTTTAATCATATGTGCATAATGATTGTATTGTGATTATAACAATATGGCATAAATAACAACAGAATTTAAACATAGAAGCCACAAACAATATGTTGCATGATTTATTGCCAGGCATATTTCGCTGCATCTCGCCAGGTACATACAGCAGAGTTATATATCACATGAAGTGAGTATATGAATCATTTTTTGGCTGACATACAAAGTACACATAGTTAATGATACTATTTGAATGTGGAGCAATGTTATCTCCATGACAATCACAGAGTTACGGTGAAATCTTTCTGCCGGAACAACCCCTATTGTGGCCTTGATGTATTGTTAATTACTTGTCAAATAAAGTATATAAAACACCTTTACTTTGTTAACTTTATGGCCACAAGTTAGCAGGCGTTAAAAGATGGCAAAGTTTGGGCTTTCATAGCCTGTCGACCATACAGGGTTTTCTTAAGACTGATTAACTCCCTTTTCCACCCAAACTAGTTTATGTTCAGCTACTTGAAAAGGTGAAATATGCCAGGCAATAAATTGTGAAACCTATTGTTTGCTGTCCCTGTTACAATGCTTCTGTGTTAAAACAATAACATTAAAACTTGAAAATAACACTTTGGGAAAAGAAAAACAAGAAGACATTTTGACCAAAGATAGTAGCACCAATGAAAAAGGATAAAAGTAACCACAGCTTCAATGGCACTGCACAATTTCACAATGAGGAGGGAATATCCCATACATAATCCAACACTGAGTGGACAGCCCCATCATTCAAATCTCCCCATGATGTGATATAGAGGTGATAACTGATACAATCTAACACAAGAATCTCAGAATATCCCACACACAATCCAACATTAAGTGGATAGCCCCATCATTCAAGTCTGCCCATGGCGTGATAGAGGTGATAACCTGACACAATCTAACACAAGAATCTCATAATCGTCTTTTCACAAATGAAACAGGAAGAAGTTGGTCTTATTCAATCTACCACACTACAATGTCCCTACAAACCCATAAAATACCAATGAAATGATATATGAAAAATAACCACACAAACACACCGAATCACTTACATCAGAATCGGAGCTCATCTCCACAATGGGAATGCCAAACTCATCATCTGGCACTAGGAAGAATGGAGTTAAGTCTGTCACTGTTACTATTTCCCCTTTGCTCTCCATTTCCTCTTGAGTCTGACCCATACTTTGGATTGAGTCTGATTTTGCTGCAGACCCAATCAAACAGAAATATTTATTATGTAAATTATACCATCCTGAGTGTTTGCTATAAAAGACTCAGTTCAAATATAATTTATCACCATCGTGTACCTAGCTATATAGAGTAGGCATTCATGTCTCTTCACAGATCTTGATCGTTGGTGTTCTGGATCAGTTAATTATAATACTATTTCTCCATGCCACCATATTAGACTAAACAGCATAATTTCTCTCGACCTGCTTCCATCTCTTCTACTATTGATTTTTCCAGTCATTACAACGTTCTACAATGCCTCTCTTCTCACTGTACAACTGAAGAACTCCATCTGTCTCTTTCTTATAGCTTATAGCTGAGTATAATGTACTACTTTAATTAGTTAGTTAGTTAGTCAACAGATCATCCTCATTGCACATCGAACCATTCAGTCCTTAAGTGCTCGGATCCCCTCCTCAGCACATCCCGCAGCGTGTAGCAGCTAACGACACCAGTTCTGTGTTGGTTTATCAATCTTCTTTGGCTTCCTGCAGTGTTCTTGTTTGGCCACACATCTTTTAATTTGCTGTTCTCGCAGTCTGACCATGGTTGTAGATTCACAGTCATCACTTGGTTCTCGCAAAAGTCTTAATTCTCATAGAGCATTCAGTATGTCAGCCTGGTCCATGGCGCGTCCGCCCTCCACAGTAGCCTCACCTGCGAGCTTGTCAGCCCGCTCATTACCTTGTACTCCCGCATGCCCTGGCACGAAGATGAAAGTAATCTTTGCCAGCTGAGACCGCTCCAGAGACAGCAACCACTCTTTTCAGATCCCCCCATCTGTATCCTCTTGAGCATGCTCATTGAGTCGATAAGGAAACATGCCCTAGTGAATGTATGTGTCTCGAGCCATGTTATTGCTTTACTTACTGCCATGACTTCCATAGTCAGGCTACTTGTGGTCTCAACAAAAGCACCAGTCCTCCTTCACAATTCTCCCTCCGGCTTGAGCTGTAAAGGCTCATGAGCTTCTCACATGTCGGACGACCGACCCATCTGTGTAAATGACAGCATCACCATCTAATGAATTCTCGAAAATCAACACTTGTACTTCCGCCTCCACAGCAGCTGGATTTTCTTGTCTGCATTTTCTGTCTAATTGGATGTAAACAGAAAAGGATGTACAGAAATCTGTTGGTACTTGTACCCACTCCTCGCCAGGTTCTAAGTCCTCAAGTGAACACACTTGTTGAAGAATGTCTTCGGCTTGACCAATCCACGACCTTCCTCTTTTTAACCTTCTGCCCTTCACCTTCCTAATTTCACTATGCAGTGGATGTTGTGTGTTTGCATTAACTTTGAGGTAGGCACGTGCTCTGCAAAAATAATCTACTTTCATTAGCCTCTCCAAGGCAATCATTTTTAGTTATTCTGGCAGTCAAAGGTTTTCATCATCTCTTGATGGGCTCACATGGAACCCACATGTAACATTGTCTCTTGCATGCTTGCCATTCATGTTATCTTCTTATTCGATTCGCCCATTGGGGTATAGGTCCTCAATCAAACCATGCCAAGCCGCCATACTTTTTGCTAAGTCCTGCAGCTTCCTCAATGTCCTTCCAATATCATGTTATGGACACATTTAATTTATGCAAAGTGTGTATGCTTCAGGAGTCGTGGTAGCACAATGCCTATTATATGTGTCTTGCGGCCGGCCTGTGCTCCACAGAGAGATAAAAGATAAAAGAAGAAAACTAATTACGGTAAAACTATTATAAATAAAATACTGATCTTTCTTTTTCTCCTTCTCATTTTGTTGCTGATCCTGTTACATCTTTCAGCATTATGTTAGGAAGAGGTTATCTCTCTCTCTCTCTCTCTCTCTCTCTCTCTCTCTCTCTCTCTCTCTCTCTCTCTCTCTCTCTCTCTCTCTCTTTCATATTTTAATAGAAAAGAGAAATCTACAAGAATAACAAATACAAAAATATCACTGATGAAATAATTGTCCTCCTTTTTTTCTTCTTTTCTTTTTATTGCTGTCCCTGTTACATTTTTCAGTATTATGTTAGGAAGAGATTATCTCTCTCTCCCCCTCTCTCTCTCTCCCTCTCTCATATTTTAATATAAAAGAGAAATCTACAAGAATAACAAATACAAAAATATTAATAATGAAATAATTGTCCTCCTTTTTTCTTCTTCTCTTCTTATTGCTGTCCCTGTTACATCTTTCAGCATTAGGTTATCTCTCTCTCTCATATTTTAATTTTTTTTTTTTTTTGCATATCCTTTACAGGACATCGCTGTCAACACCAGCATCTTTCAGCTGTATGTTGATTTCTTGGCAAAATTACGCTCAGTAGTTTGCCTTTGCTTTCTGAGCGGCCGGCTCACATACCCCGTAAGTTACCGATGCGATTCGAACCACTGCTGATTCTCATCATCATCACGCCACCGACGAGAGTATACGAGATTACGGAGAAAAGTCATAACCTCTAAGCCACGAAGCTGGCCATATTTTAATAGAAAAGAGAAATCTACAAGAATAACAAATACAAAAATATAAATAATGAAATAATTGTCCTCCTTTTTTCTTCTTCTCTTCTTATTGCTGTCCCTGTTACATCTTTCAGCATTAAGTTAGGAAGAGGTTATCTCTCTCTTTCTCTCATATTTTAATGGAAAAATCTACAAGAATAACAAATACAAAAATATTACTAATGAAATAATTGTCCTCCTTTTTTCTTCTTCTCTTCTTATTGCTATCCCTGTTACATCTTTCAGCATTATATTAGGAAGAGGTTATCCCTCTCTCCCACTCTCTCTCTCCCTCTCTCATATTTTAATAGAAAAGAGAAATCTACAAGAATAACAAATACAAAACTATAAATAATGAAATAATTGTCCTCCTTTTTTCTTCTTCTCTTCTTACTGCTGTCCCTGTTACACTTTTCAGCATTAAGTTAGGAAGAGGTTCTCTCCCCCTCTTTCTCTCTCATTTTTTTTAAGTGTAAACAATGAATTAAATCTGCAAGAATAGCAAACAAACAAACAAACAAAACTCATCAAGTTAAAAGTCATATAGCAAATTAAGTAGGAAAAGAGCAACCCTATTATAAATAAAATAAGAGACACAAAGAAAAAGACGAGGATACAAAATTACACATTATTGTTACCTTGAGCAGATTTTACAGATGCACTTCTAGAACCGGCTGATGTTACTTTTTCTGGGTGAAAAGGTAAAAAAAGAGAGCATTTAAGAACTCAAATAAAGGTTGTTTTTTTTTGCATGCTGTTGTTGATTTTTATGTGTGTTTATTAGTTAACTAAAGTATCTAGAGCAGAACAAACAAGACAGAGAAGAGACCAAAAGATACAGTAACTTGCACAAATACAAAAGATAAAATAATTTAAATCTTGAAGCAACATAGCACCTGACAGCTTTAAAGAGCCCTGTAATAAACGAGAGCAAGTCAGTAAATAATTAACAAAATAGTATGTTAGACACAGTATCCACTGTCTAAGTCCACAGATAATCTTCACACCGTCTGCTATCTACAGATGAAGTAAACATGCACACAATCTTCACAATGCTTACTCTCTAAAATCTTCACAGGTATCCACTGTTTATGTGCAGATAATCTTCAAACTTTCTGCTGTCTACAGATGAAGCAAACATGCATACAATCTTCACAATGTCATGTAAAGAGTATAAACAATATGGCATACCACCAGACGGCGAAGGAGCCACAGAAGATGAAAGCACTGTTCCCTTGCCAGATTTTTCTGTTTTGTCTTTCCATTTCCAGTCAGTCTGAGTACATTCTGTTACATAAACCACTTTTCTTCCATCTAATGCTGTGCGTTTTTCAGTTCTTTTCTTCAACCTCTTGTTTCTGAAATGTCATTCATTAATAGGAGATCAAGATGTCTGTGTTTTCATAGTTTTCATGATGCAATTAAGCCACAAATAAAATCACATCTATACAACAAAGACTTGCTAAGAATGAGAATTGGTAAATCATTAACAGATAACAATGAAAATAATGAAATCTGGTATGTAGGGAACATAAAAAGTAAAATTAATCTCCTTACAAATGATGTAAGGCTGTGAAGTTTAAGTCTTCATATAAACATACCACGGAATAAAGTGAGGTGATCAGTTCTCTTCCTCGCGGCCTTTCACTCACAGACAATTCTCTGGTATGTTTATAATTAGATCTGGCACAGATCCTTATTTAAGTTTTTTAAATAATAAATGATCCCTTTTCATGGCATAGGCCCTTATGATAACAGTTAAATATTCCTAGACCAGGCGGCACTTGATGGGTCATGTGGTCTATATCACGCTGGCCATCTTTACTTACCAGGACATTTAGGTTGGCTTGGCTGCCGGCCTGGTGTTCAAATCCCCTCGTTGCAGGGATGTTCTTTTATTGATTTGGGCCCCAGGTCGAAACAGCCTAAAATTGGTACATTTGTTTTGGGGTGCTTGCTCGCTTTGAACTCAAGCGCAGCCTATAATACTACTTCTAGTAGCACTGGACTGAAATTTGCATGTGGATTAGCTTTCCCTATTACCAGTGACCCTCGCCATCAGACGAACGCACTCCAAATCAGAGGTACTTGTAATTGACGTAAGTCAAGCACGAGAAGTCAACATTTTAGTCCAACTGACTGGTGTAGCGGTTGAACCCCCTACCTCGGCATCAGCACACCGGATGTTTAAGAACGAGCGCTCTGATCCATTCAGCCTTACTGACCTGGTACCAGGACATAACCTGGGAAGTCAAGGCAGCCAGCATGATGTTGACCATCTCATTTATCAAGTCCCAGTTAATCTAAATACATGGGGCTAGCGTCATATACCCAATACATCTCATGGAGTGAAAAGGGTTAATTTACTGTTTACATTTTAGGCTGGGTCAGTCTGTCAAAAAACAAAATCCTTGTCTCAAGGAGGTTTCAAACAGACGACCAATGGGCCAGCTGGCAAGCACACAGCCATGTTCTTCTTTTTCTTTTATCTGTGGAGCATAGGCCTTCAATCAACTCACAAGAAGATCCCCTGTTTTTGCCACTTCCTGGAGTTTCCTTCATGTCCTCCCTACATTATTCATCTCTGTCTCTAATTATCTTCTCCTGTGTTTCTTGCTCTCCCTCTGTTTCTTTTGTCCTGTGAGTTATAGAGAAAGCATTTTTTAGTTATACTATTAACAGATTATCAGAATGTGTGTCCTTTACAGTATCAGCAACTTTTCTCATTTCTTTTTCGCTTGATTTTCAATAGTTTACTCCATAAACTCTGCATTAATGATTCTGTCATACCATTTCAGTCCTTCTATTCTGTGCAGGCACCAGTTAATGAATGTCTTAAATTTATTTGTAGTTGTTTAGTCACTCTCCATGTTTCTTATTCACACAGCAGTATTAATTAAACATGAGTGACATACTTTAAGTCTGACACTAGATTGATGTTCACAAATGCCTTAGTGCTCTGAAAGCAACTCTTGCTTTTCACATTCTTTTTTAATATCTTTATCTTTTCCCCATTTCTTTGAGCTTCATGGGATAGCTAAAGACAAGAGGATTTGGAATGAGTTGGGTTGAAGGCCTATACCCAAGGGGAGATAGAGGGCAGAAGAAGCCGTACAGAGCTATACTAGCTTAAAATGTTGGTCTCTCTGTATTTGTGTTACTGTCATCATCTTGTTCCGTTGATCTTTCATAGTTAAAAAGAAAATACAGCATCATAAAACAAAACACCAAAGTGAATACCTTTTCTTTACAGTCCTAGTGTTTGAATCATTTTCGTTTACAAGTTTACTTGCTTCATTTGTCTCTCCATCCTTGTCTGGCAGATGATGAGAAGCTGAATAAGAAGACAACAGAATGCAGAAAAATGTAGCCCTACTAGTCATACAGCACTTCATTTATTTAATTCATGTCTGAGTCGGTGTTACAAGTAAACAGATTCACTATCGTCATCTAAATCACAGATCTCCAAATTTTTTTCCGAGGTTTGGTACCCACCTGTTGCTTAAATGTTACCAGGTTTGCACCCTGTATAGGACAGGAATGTTTAACAAGAACAATTGATTTTTAATGATATTACCCTTCCCCTGGATCTCTTCAGAAAATCAAGTGATAGGGGGCCCTAAAAAGGGCCAGGATGGTCGTGGCCGAGACTAGATCCCTTGGATCTCTTTGGTAGTGAGATAAGATACATATCATCCTTGCACATGGGTGAAAACAGAAAGTCCTACGTGCAAGTTATCCACATTTAAAATCAAATGGGAATAGGAAATTTCAAACAGCAGACCATAAGATTAAGGGAAAAAACCCACTCAAGGATAGATAGATTACTTTGGATGGAGTCTGTCTAGTCTCTAGAGCACATGTGTCAAACTCAAGGCACACGGGTCACATCAGGCCCAGCGTACAATCATATCAGGCCCGAGAGGTCTCAACCGACATACACATATATTCAGCCCGAGAGAGAATTTTAGGCAAAACTATTTTTAATGACCACGATATAAAGTGCAAATCAAATTCCCTAATTAGCAGCCTTGCCGAATGATAGACTACCTTAGAGCGTTCTTGCTTTGATCAGAATAAGCGAAAATAAAAGTTGTGTAGTGAGTGGATATTCATCGTTATAGTGACCTAGCAACATTCAGTTGCTCGTTTTGGATTGGCGCATAAGAAATGAAAGTAATGTAGTATCCGGATATTACATCACCTTTTCCCGCTACAGTTAACATGATATCAATCAAGCGTCTGTCGGTAGATGCACAATCTTTTTTTTAAATTAAAGCATTCAATGTTAAACCAAGTCAACGCCATGGTGTTTTCCAATGCACACTTTGCTGAAAAACTTTCTTTGCGAAGAGTTTGCAAGGCGCTTTAGTGACTTTGAAGCACAGAAAAGTAATTTCGAGCTGTTTCGTAATCTGTTTGCCATAGATGTGAAAACTGCACCTGTAAATTTGCAGATGAAGTTAATAGAGCTGCAGTGTAATGGGATACTAAAGGCAAAGTATGACACTGTGGGGCCTGCACAGTTCGCTCGTTTCATTCCTGAAGAGATGTCCTGGCTTCATCTACATGCAGCTGGAAGTTTGAGCATGTTTGGTAGCACATATCTGTTTGAGCAACTGTTTTCTGTGATGAAGATTAACAAGACATCACACAGGAGTCATCTCATTGATGAACACTTCAGTCCATCATGAGAATCTTTATGACATAGAACATTACTCCCAACATAAACGAACTTGTAGCCAAGAAAAGATGCCAAACATCGTGCTCTGACACACTGACATAAGAGTGAAAATGTGTATATTAATGATTTTTTATTATTAAAGTTTTTTCTGTTTTAATTTATATTAATGTTTAAAAAAGGTTTAATTTTCAGCTTATTGAATGTTTATACTGTTCGGCCCGCAACCTTACATGTGATTTGAGTTTTGGCCCGCTGAGCGATTGAGTTTGACACCCCTGCTTTAAAGGAAGCAAACCTTACACAAAGACAAACATTCATACGGACACACCGACTAGAGTTAGACTGGCACATAACTAATTAGTTTTGATGCACTCCACTTGACAGAGGATTGAAGAAGGAACATAACCCTTTAATTTGTGATTAAAAAAACTCTGTCATGGAAGCAAGCACGACAAGAGGCTTCTTATTGTCAGAAAAAATCCCCCTTCCCAGAATGTTTCAGTACTTTATCTTCCTAATACTCTCTGGGGGCGGGCCCATGCAGGTCATGGCTTCTGGTGTTTTTCTCCTGCCGTACTTTCAAAACATCTTTTGAGACGTTGCATTGTCATCGTGTTTTGCACTGTCTTCATGCTTATCACATAACTGCAAACTGTGCCTGCTCCCAAGCCACCCCTTTCTTGGGGAGGAGAGCAGCACCCGGTGCTTCATGCCCTCAACATACCCTAGCACCTTTGGCTGTGGGAAACCAGGCCAGCTTCTTCCCTGGCTGATTGCTTTTGTTTCCCCCAACCAGCTGTACTCTATGTACCATTATACATCTTGCTACCATGTTGCCTTCTTCGTGCCCCATTCATGGCTCACAGAGCTGCACTCCAGGATGCTGCTCATCTCCAGAAAGTGGGCTCTTTCTCTAGGCTACTTGGTTGTGGGTTGAGCTCCTTGACCCTCACCCGGAATCTCCAGTGGAGTGTGGCCCTCACGAGACAACTAGCACCACCACTAATTCATTCAATTTTTCTATCCTGTTATTTACTCGAATGCAAAACTGAAACCTTCCTGATGTATGATAAGTAACGAAAAATTAAGAGTTGTGATTTTTGGGGATTCAATAAGGCAATTTAATAGAAAGAAGAGATAATGACAGTTTAAACAGTATGGAGAGGATCACATGCAGCACATGTTTATCTTTCAGCAAGATCTATAGCATTCTGAGTGTTCCACTGTTGGTGGTATCTTAAAGAGGAATGGCACTCATGGGGAAGAAAAGCATGGGAAGGCCAAAAAGAATCAAAAGAAGAACCACACAACAAAAGCCCTGACAGTTTTAACAAAGGCAGTCCAATACAGAAAATGATGGGCAGCAACTTTGCAAATCCTAAAAAGGTGATGATGATGATGATATCAAATCAACTGCAACAGAAATGCATATATACCTTTTGATCCTAAGCTAGCTATACTTTTCACTGCTTCATGGAGTTTGTTTTCCTCAACTATAGTAGCAATATCAATAATTTCTTTCTCATCCGCTCTTTCAACTTCCTCCAAACCTGCAGAATTCTGACGTTCATTTTCCGAGGCAACAGTTTGAGCATCTATAGATATACTGTCTTGTGAACTCCTTCTTAATGAACCAGACTCGTATGCCAAATGATTGTTTGATACATCTGAAGAGATATATTCAGGAACCACAACTATCTCTGGTCTGCCTAATTCCATCGTGCACTCATAACAAATCCAATCTGTAAAACAATTCAACAAATGTTAGAAAGTGTGTTCATGAAGTAAACTACGTACAATCAGGCATATAGTGGACAAGATATTAGGCACGTATTTTAAGTGACTAATCATATACAATCGGTAATATGGTCAGTAGATTTGGCCGCATTTACTTTTCGAGATATCTATTCTATTATCCATTCACTTAATCAATATACTTCCTAGAGCTCTGCAAATCTACCTAACAGCAGTGGTTGATTGGTTGCTTGGTTAGCTGGTTGGTTTACTGGTTGCTTGGTTGGTTTACTGGTTGGTTGGTTCACAGGTTGGTTGGATGGTTATTTGTTTGATGAATCCTCTGGAAAACTTAGTTTTACTCTTAAGTCTAATGCATTGATGTCCAGGTCGTCTGAATCCTGAAAAGGACTTGCATCAGAAGTGAGGTTGGTGTAAAGATTTTTAACTAAAGTAGAGTGGAGACTGTGTTACCAAATTCCTTCCCCTCTCCAAACTCAGAAACCAACATGGGTGTGTAAGACAGGTACTGGAATTTCACATCTGAACAGACATATTAAGTTGCAACTAGGTCATGATGATTCAACACAGCACTGGTAATAGACCTACTCAACACAGCACACAAGGTTTGCTAGTATTAGGCCTGTGTTGGTCATGTTCCCTCCACAAGTTTTACGTATTTTATTGTCAACAAGCTCCAGCCCATTTGAGCTAAAGTGTAGTCCACACACTACTTCTAGTGGCGTTGGACTGAATTTTGCGTGTTGATTAGCTTTCCCTATTAACAGTGTCTCTCTCCATCAGGTGAACCCACTCCGACTTCAGAGGTACTTGTAATTTACGTATCCAAGTCAAGGAAGACAAAACTCGCTTACACTCAGGAAATAAATTACCGTAGACCCCGAGGTAGACCAAGAAGACGGTGGAGAGATAATACATATACAGACCTACAAGCACTTGGAATCAACGACTGGCAAGAGAAGGTCCACCAGAGAGACGAATGGAGACGGATTGTATCTGCAGCAAAGAACCTCAATGGCTCGGAGCGCTGAGGAAGAAGAAGTCAAGGAAGATAGGTCAACATTTTAGTTCAACTGTCCGGTGTAGGGGTTGAACCCCTTACCTTGGCATCAGCACACTGGATGTTTAAGAACATGCGTTCTTATCCATTCTGCCATGCTGACCTACCCTAACTGCAGCAAAATTGGATATAAAATGTTGAATCACAGATCCTTTTGAATACTGATATGTGACAAAGCTCTCACATTGCATTTTTAAGGTCACATTTGTATGTAAAGTAGTATACACCTTATAGTTATAAACTTATAGAACATTTATAAATTAACTTCATTTTGTTCATTTCTTAAGTTAAGAATTAGGAACCACTTATTTTAGGCTGAGCTTACTGGTTTCGCTTCTGCCGCCTATATCCCAATGAAGCGTATGCACTCAACCAACTCACACCAATCCCCCTATCTTTTGTTGTTTCCTGCAGCTCCCTCCATGCCCTCTCCATATTATTCATCTATTTTTAATTCTCTGCATCATATGTTTGTAAACCTTCCTCTATTAATTTTTTTTTCTCTGTGCATTCCAGATGAATGACTACACAATTAACAGATTTTTTTTTTCAATGTGTGTCCTATTCAGCGCCAATGTTTTTTTGTTGTTGTCACTTCTTGATCCAATCTGACTTTTTTGAGTTTGTCCAATGTGCTTTACATTGGTGAATCCGTCATACCATGTTAGTTTTTCTATTCTGCACAGGCAACAATCAATGAATGTTCATAGTTTGTTAGTAATCTTTTAGCCATTCTCCATTCTTCTGATCTATCCAGGAACACTGATGTGAAGTTACAGAAATGATTTGACAATACAGTTAAATATTCAAAGTATGGGTCCAGATTTTTACTTTCTTTTGACTTTCACAAATAGCTTAGTGTTATCAAGGATCATCATCATCATGTGCCATGCTGATAAGCTTGGGCGGTCATGTTTCCCCATCTTACATGATCACCAGCTCTGTGTTCTTGTCTCGACTATGTCATGTGGTCAAGTCATCCAGATATTTACTTCTCTGTCTTCCCCTTGTTTGTTTCCTCCCACAATCCTGCCAGTTGTCACCAAGTTCTCTGGTTTATTTCATCTTATAACGTCCCAACAAATCTTGACTGTTTACATCTAATTTCTCTAAACAGTTTACAGTTTTCATTTGTTTCTTGTAGGACTTGCCCTTTGGCTTTCCTGTCAGTCCATTCTATTCTTTGCATTTTCCTCAGAAACCACATTTCCACAGCCATTAGATGTTATTCAGCTTGTCTGCTCATTGTTCATATTTCACATCCATACAAAAGAATAGGTTCTACGTAGCACTTCAACACTCTTTTTCTCATTGCAATTAACATCTTTTTATTGGTTAGTACGTTTTCCATCTTGCAAAAGGCTACCTTTGCCATAACTTATGAAAGATACAACTGCATTTTACATTTTTATTTTGATATCTCTATCTGTTCCTCCAAATTTATCTAAAATGTGGACCTAACTCTGTGTATGATTCCACCTCTTACAGTTACGTCAGTTAGGTTTCACCAGGGAAAATTGGGTTATCATTTTCCTGATTTATTTTCATTATCTTTGTCTATCCCCTATGGACATTTTTGACCTAATCTCATCAATTGTTTAATTTATCTTGCATTGATTTCATGTGTGGAACAGAAAGGCAATGTCATCAGCAAAATCCAGATCGTCAAGCAGCTGTCAGACATCAATGAATTCTAAAATTCTATTTCAAGGGGTGGCTACAAACTAACTATCTTATTATTTTTGTCTTCATAATCCAGTCTATAGTTAGTAAGAATAAAATATTATAATTATAATAAAAGTGACACAAGGCATTCCTGTCGTCTGTCTGTGTCATATTAATTTTTTTGTTTATTAGCCCTCATGCAGAATACTGCATTTCATGTCCTCGTATCTTGCCTTGCCTTTAATATTTATTAAGTAAATAATGACGTCTAATTCTTTTACTTCTGTTCTCAGTTTTGTGATGTTCAAACTCATGACTCGCTGGCTGTTGAACGAGGGGACTGAGCACGTATGGGAATGTCCCGAGTGCAGTGATGTCGGCTGTCGGTTCTTCTTGACTCCAACTCAACTCATGATGCAAAATAAAGAAAGTGGACACACTATAGACTAGTAATAGTAACTACACAACCTTTATCACGTCTGTGATATTTCGTGACTATGGCCTAAAAATGAAGAGAGTGTATCTCGTCCTGAAGAAAAATAATGTTCAAGTTTATTCTCAGATGAAACAAATCATTCAGAGATTGCCGCCATTTTTACTGTTGCTTGGCAGCTGGAGATCACGTGATAACATTCTTCTTTTTATAGTACATGCCGTCTGGAGTTGGTGATCATGTCTGTCCACAGCCTTCTGTCTCCTATGCTGCTAAAATCATTTCTGATACTACCGATGTTCCCCCATGTCATGTCAGACTGTCTAACATCTTCCTTCTTTTTCATGCCTCCCCTCCTCTCCAACCGTTGTGACGAAATACTCCAGCTTTCTCATTCTGCTCATGTCCCAAAATGATTGATCCCATAAGCGCTCAGTCCCCATCATCCTCAGCAGCCAGCGAAGAGTTCCAACACCAGTAGCAATCTGATTATATGTCCGTCTCGCCTTTCCTCTGAGCGTCGAGCCTCGGCCAGATCCCCTCGTCACTCCTCGCTGTCTCATTCTTGCCAGACCATGGTAATCCATTTGCTCCTCCGAGGTGTGCACGTGCTCCTACAAGGCTGCAACCACGTCTGCATTGCCATTTATCAATACTCCACCAAGTTTTGCAGAACCAGCCAATCTGTCCGCCTGTTCATTCCCCAGCACACCGGCATGCCCCGGAGAACAGATCCAGGCGATGCTTGTCACCCGTGACTTCCGAAGCGAAGCAAGCCACTCTGCACGAAGCTTGCCTGTCCTCACCCCTACTCAGCATGCTTTCTGAGTCAGTTATAATCACGATGTATGTGTGCATCGTATTCTCCATCCAGCGGAAAGTTGACCAAATAATGTGGAATGTGAATAACGAAGACACAAAACTCTATGGTATGACTTCTGCAGTATGTAGGCCTACCTGACGAGATGCAGCGAAATATGCCAGGCAATAAATCGTACAATCTATGGTTTGTGTCTTCGTTATTCAAATTCACTACAGGAAAACATTGTTTGGATTTTCTGAAATGTGGAATGTCTTTTTCTGATGCAAGAAACAACTTCTCTTTGTGAATTAACTTCTGTAAAGATATCTTAATTGCTCTCTTCTTCTTTTGCTTTCGTCGGGAATGTTGTTTTAGATGTGTATTTGGAATGTGTCTGTTTACAGCAGAGCTGCGATATTTGCAGCTTCCGGCCGACACATCCAACTTCTTAAGGCATCTTTTGACCGGGTTAACTTCCCAGGCATTGCTCTTTCTATCTACAGTGTTCTCATCATTCTTCTATGAAAACCACATCTCCGCAGCTTCCGCATAATTTTTCCTTTGTTTGCTAATTAGTAATTGAAATTGTCCATGTTCACTTAAGTACATCAGAATTTGCCAATTCTTAGTTTTCATTGCACAGTAAATATAAATAACTTACGTTATGCATATTGACTGACTGGCACCTTGCCGTCTTGACAAACGATAGTTTGTATAATGCAGTTATACAAACCATAACATAAAACCTAGGCTGTATTTATACCGTGTCTTACCCATGCACCATTATCCCTCTCTCGGCCTGTCTAATTTACTCCAGAGGAAAGGTAACACTAATACGTCTGGAACAAGATAAGCTGCAGAAGCTGCCGGATCAGCAAAGCAATTCCAATTCCAATTTTCGAAAAACAAATTCCAAGTTCAGTCTCGTCTAACCTGAGTCCTCAGCGGTGGTTATTGTTGAGAGCCGTGGTTTGTGTGGGTTCATTCACCCTAATTCTTGTCTTGTGCGCTCTTACGAGTGAGTCCTATCTCGGACTGGTTATGTTGGTTTGTGTCTGTGACGTCAGCTGGGGGGATCGGTCGGCGGCTGTCCTTTGTTCCCGTCTCCTCTGGTGGTATATTTGGTTAGTGAAGGCTCCTGGCTTGACTGGTTGCAGTCCTTATAAGGACTTTTTATTTGGTCTTTTTGCCACCTTTTTTGTGTATTTTCTGTAGCAGCTTTTCGATGTTTTAATTTTCTTCCTTGTGTCTGTTTTCATTGTCGAGTTTGAGTTGCTGTTGCCTTTCGATTTCTTCCTCCGCGGTCAGCCATGGGATCATCTCTCCGTCTTCTGTATAGTACGTATAGCCGGGTTGTCGCAAAATAAATTTGTGAGTTGCGATCGATGACAAACAAGATCCGACATTAGTCTGCAAAATCAACTAACCCTTTGATGTCGTACAGACGGAGAAGACTACGTCGTTAAAACTGTCTGCACACGGTCGGCATTTTTAACTGAGAAACAAAATACGTCGCGTCAGAATGTCTACACAGTCGGCGATTTTGTTATGATGTGGGTTGTTCGAGAAAACGAATAACAACGTCAAACGTCTGCCACGGCGGTAGTAGCCTTTGAAGTGGAGACGAAATGTCTGAATGCAAGTCGGGATGGATTCTGTGATGTGGGGAATTCTCAGGTTGAACTATTGATGTACGGGACAAAGAATTTCCCCAAATGAAAGCAAATTTGACCGCAGATTGACTCCAGTTAGTCTAGAATAGGAGGACAAAACCAGACTCTGGACTGATTGGCGTCTAGACTTTTTGGTGACGTCACTCAAGCACCGATATAAAACCCAGTTGCGGTAAACAAGTGGAGTGAGTCGGCCAAAAATTCTGAAGTGTTAAGATCGGTGCATTATTCCGAGTTGTGTTACATGAGAGAGACTATAATGTCTAAGTGGTGATAGTTATCCGCGGACATAGATCCAGTCTGTGATTGCATAGTTTCGATTAGCAACTGGAATAGGCATATGGTAGGCTATTAATCATATCTAACTTAGAGTATGATTAGGAATAGAGTACAGTACTGTGCGGTGATATAATGTATTATAGGTGTGGTGATATAATGTATTATGATTAGTGATAGAATGTTCTATAAGTGCGGTGCTAGAAAGTATCATAGGAGCGTCGGCACTAGTATTCCTATTGTGTGGCTTCAACTAGCTTGTGTGATATATCATTTTACTCAGGGAGTTGAGGACAATGTAGTGGAATAATAATTAGAGAGATTAAGGATGGTTGAGAGGGAGGAGAGGAATGTGAAATGGTAGGATCTTCCAGTAGGGCATCTGCTGGGTTTCTACCCGTTCCTTTATTCTTTCCTGGTGTTGCCATGTCTCAGATCATATGATGAGTTATTTGGCCGTATGACAGAGATCGGATCTCTGTTATAGATCTGAGTGCTGCTATTGGCCTACACTCACCTAATTCCGGCCAGGATTGAGTTGCCCTCACCATAGTATTCTCTATTCTACAGGTTCCATTTACAGGTCCACGTATGTGTGCTATGATTTTCAACAGTGAAGCTAACACATTTTAGAAGATGATGGCTCAGAATTTGAAGACAGAAGTTGCTGAGAGGCCGCTACATTGGGCTTATACCCAAGTTGGTTTGCAGGAACCTGGCTTCTGCTGAGCAGGACATGCTGATGAGATTTATGTTTTAGCAAGTGATAAGTGTATCACTGAACAGTCAGAACATTGTAGATATACACTACTGATACCAGGAACAGTCATACAACTTTATACTGATACATAGAACAGTCAGAGTGTGGTGTTATTATGGGGAATCTTTAAAACCAGTGACACTAGATACATTAAGATTTCCCCAGTAACAGTGACAATAGTGTTATAATTTTCTGATTAACAATCAGTTAAATAACAGAGTAAATTCATAGTGTGAATCAGATTGAAGACTCTCATTAGACAGTGTTTGTCATGGGTGTCCAAGCATCCTAGTGGTTCAAGAGACAACGGAGGAAGTCTTCACGTGACCGGAGGAGCATCACCTTGGTGAGGTTGCTTGTCTGGACTAAATGGTGCTAGTGTGTTCTCAGCACAGGGATGAGAATGACTATACTCCTGAACACTGATCTGAGTCTATAGACACTTTAGAGTATACGTCACACATTCTACACATTATACACACACACTTCTCCTACATATACTCCTTGCTTTAATAAATTTCTTGTTTTTATTTGTTGAAGCTAGAGTTGTCACGTATGTTATGTTGGGGAATAATGAGAGGGGGCATGATCCAGGAGTGAATAAGAGTGAGAAGAAGGTGTCTTCAGATTGAGGGAGTGTTGTGGACGGAGTCTACTGGATATCTCCAGGATAGTGATATTGAATTAAAATAAATGTGGGTGTTGATTCCCCTCACTCCAGGGACGACACTAAAGTGGTAAAGAAGAACAAATAACTACTACGACATTCATTCTTTACACACACGACACGGGTCCATCATCGAAGTCAGTAATTCTATCTGGGTATACTACCGGTCTCCTGAGTTTCTTGGGCTTCTTCTTTTCTCTTTCTTCCCAGCGCCTTTTGAATTCCTGGCGCCTGCGTTCCTCCAATTTTATCGATTCTAGGCACTCCTCCAGGGAGAGTCCGGGTGGATATTCTGCTTGCGGTTCTGGCTCGGTCTTTTACAGGGTTTCATCTTGCGGCTTGTCTGCGTTCTCTTGCATCGCATCTGTTGGTTTTTTTCCGGATTACTTCCATTTCAGCTTTCAGCAGCTCTCTCTTTCTCTCTCTCTCTCTCTCTCTCTCTCTCTCTCTCTCTCTCTCTCTCTCTCTCTCTCTCTCTCTCTCTCTCTCTCTCTCTCTCTCTCTCTCCGCTTTAATGTAAAGCAATACTCTAACTGTCCGCCGTGTCGGAGCTTCCTAGACCAAATGCCGACCAAGGCTTAGGGCCTGATTTGCCCTGCCATGAAATATAGTCTTTAGGTTGCATTTCCTCGCACTAGGGTAAGGCCTTCCAAATTGCACTCCTCCACCCGAAGCCGTTGGCAAATATGTGGTGTCGGGTTTGGTGAGCGCCGCCCAACATTCGCGCTAACAGAAAGCAGGTAGTACCGTCTACTGTCATGCGGTAGCTCAGTCATATCTGACTAAGATCTGACATATGCATATTATGCAGATTTGATAGCAGCAAGCCAAAAGAAGCTACAGGAAATTGTAGATACAGTGGTTGTATTTTGAACAAAACCTGGAACATTTTGTGACAACTGGAAACATTGCGGAAAGAGAGATAGAGGACGACAGCAAGAGAAAATTCTTGACAGTTTTGGGTCATGACATGGAAGGGAGCCAGCACGGAAATTGATACATGCCGTTGGAGATCGTAAAATGTGGGGAATCATGATCGCCCAAGCCAGTAGACGAAGAACTTGATGATGATGATGAATACATCTTCCATATGCTGTTATTTAAATACCCAAATACTTAAATACATTGATTTATTTCAGATTGGCTTCATTCACTTTTATACTGCATTTGTGTATATATTTATTTTGTTTATTATACGATGGTGTAAAGTAATAATCGCCTCCATTAATTGATTTAAAAAAAAAATTAACTGATTAATCTCTTAAGCGACTTTTCATATCTGCCAATGGATTATATATAGTAGTTTTCCATATGCAGTCTCCTTTAATTTGATGTATAATACAACATGTCTGCTACCATATTAACAACTTTAAAGTCATAACTATAAGACATCCATTCTTTCCATTTTTCCATCATATATTTGTTTTTAGGTCCATACCTACTTTTTGTTTGGTACTGATTTGTTAACTGATGTCAGGTCTTAGATATAACTGAGCTACCGTATGACAGTAGACGGTACTACCTGCTTCTGTTAGCGCCGAATGTTGGGCGACCCTTACCAAACCCGACACCCCACATTGTGCCAACGGCTTCGGGCGGAGGAGCGAAATTGGGCGGGAACAAGCCTTATCCCAGTGCGAGGAAATGCAACCTAAAGACTGATTATCATGGCAGGGCAGATCAGGCCCTAAGCCTTGGTTGGCAACTGGTCTACTGGTATCGAAGCTCCGGCAGGCGGACAGTTATAGCATTGCTGTGCTGATCCGGCAGCTTCTGCAGCTTGTCTTGTTCCAGACGTATTGGTGTTATCTTTCCTCTGGAGTACACTAGACAGGCAGAGAGAGGGATCGTGCTGCATGGGCAACACATGGTCTCCAAATTCAGCCCAGGCTTTGTGTTATGGAGAGGTATAACTCCATTTTACAAACTATCGTCTGTCAAGACGGCAAGGTGGCAATCAAGATTTGTTAACATATCTTAACGTCCTTTTGTTTTAATTTTTAAATAAGGGCTCGCGGTTCCCCAGAGGCCAGAGCCGCCTCATGAGGTTCCACGCCCTTGAGTGTTATTAGGATGACCGCCTTTACGGGTAGCCCTGGCCAGATCAAGTGCAGATACTACACTTTGATCTTAGCCTAAAGGATCAAAAGCGACCCCCACGAGCTTTGTCGACTAGCTTGGGCGATCATGGTTCTCCACATCTTACGATCTTCAACGGCATGTATCAGTTCGTGCCATGACACAAGACTCAAGAATTTTCTCTCGCTTCCTCGCCCTTCTTTCCCTCACATAGCGAACGTCGAGAGCTTCAGTCAAACCCACGCCCGACCGCTCTCATGTCTTTGTCAGAGTAAAGTCCTAACCGTTAAGAAAAGAAAAACTCAATACAATGGACTGGAGCAAAACCACAAAAGAAAACTGGAAATAACTATGTTGCAGTTGGGTATGCACTTATACCTTATTTCATACCTTGCAGTATGCTAGGGCCTTTATGCTACGGACTTGGAAAGCTAAATAAACAAGAAAAATAAGACGAAGGCGAGAAAGAAAGAAAGAAAGAAAGAAAGAAAGAAAGAAAGAAAGAAAGAAAGAAAGAAAGAAAGGGACGCAGAGGTGTTTCCAAGGCACCAGGGCCGGGTTATATACTGGCCAAGACCTATTGACGAGTCCTCGTCGAGCGTCCTGGGCAACAGGTCCCTTCGGGGTCCTGGCTGAAGTCAATAGGATCGCTGATTCCTCCGAAGTCGGAGAGTGTCTGCCTGTACGGCGAGGAACCACCAGTCTGCACACCAATAAGCCAGACATGGGACAACGGATACTCACGCAAACCTCAGGTCCTGTATGACATCACACTGATGTTGAACAACAGGATGTCTTCATCCGACATACAGGACTTCGCGTTGGAGCTCAAGCCAACGAACACAAGCAAGCAAGCAAGCAAAGAAAGAAAGAAAGAAAGAAAGAAAGAAAGAAAGAAAGAAGAGGTGGGGGAGGAAGGCGTATGAATGAACTGACGAGAAAGAAGAAGAAGAGGTGGGGGAAGAGGAAGAAGATGGAAGAGGAGGAGAGGGAGGAGGAAGAGGGGGAGGAGGAAAATGAAAAGAAAGAAGAAAAAGAAGAATGTCTCAATAAGGAGAATAATTTCAATACATCAACATGTTCGTCATTCTCATTTCTCATCTCATCATATTCCTCTTGTACCTTGCGGTGTCGAGATGAAGTATAAACAGCGGGAGAGTGCCCGCTTATGGGCTTCATGTATCGATATTCCCATGGACTCTGTTATTCCCGGCGTCCATCGTTTACATGGTCGGCCTCTTCCTCTGCTTCCCTCTGGTCTGTACATCATTGCTTGTTGTGGTATACTGTTAGTTGGTAACCTACTTGCATGGCCTAAACCATTTGACTTGCTGCCTTCTAATAAAATCTAGTGCAGCTATAACCCCCACTTTAGTCCTGATTTCTTCATTTCTGATCTTATCTCTTCTTGATACATAGAGTATTCTTCTCAGGAATCTCATTTCTGTTGTTGTGATTTTTCTTTTCTCTTTTTCTGTCATTGTCCAGGTTTGGCATTGGTAATTAGTATAGAGTTGGTAGGAAGAGTGTGTTGTAAATTGCTTTCTTAGTAGTTATTGATATATGTTTGTTCTTTAGTATTGGTGCCATTTCACCATTTGTCCAATGATTTGGTTTGGTTTACCTTATTGCATTTATTTTCGATCTCGTCTTCTGATTTGCCATTTGATGATATTATACTACCTAAAGTACCTAGGTACTTGAAACTCTTTACTTGTTTCAAGGGATGTTCGTTTAGGTTAATCGTTGTTGCTTTTTCTGCTTTAGTTACAGTCATTACCTCTGTTTTACTTGTGCTAATTTTCATGTTATGTTCCCTACACATTTCGTTTAGACTATTCATGTGGTCTTGTAATTCAGCTTCTGATTAGTGCTTGGTCGTCCGCAAACAGGAGTTCTCTAATGAAATGGTAAGATGTGCAGATGGTTCTTCTTCTGTGTTCTCGTCATGAAGAAGAACCATCTGTAAATCTAACCATTCGTCATTGTTCGTCATTAAGAAACAAATTATAACGACTACCGTTCAACTTGTCACGTGGGAGCTATATTTATCAAAGCGTGCAAATCGAGCAGACAAGATGTATGTTGATTGTAGTCTGATGACTGATGTAGTGGGGCGTTCTCCGTTCTTGGGACTGGTTAGATAATTATGCTCAATCACATTGTCTTTGCTGCTTCATTTAAAGGATTCAACATAATGTACAGGCGCGGATCTTAAAGGTAATTGTAAATAGATACTGTTGGCACAAACAATGCTATGAAATGTGTTTTATTCAAACGCCACAGTGTGATCAAAATTGTATTGAATTGTATTCAGTATTGCACAGACAGATCCGGCGGTTTCCCGCCGTTCGTTATATTATACTATAATTTATAGGTATAGAGGATGATGTAGATGTAGCACCATATCATAACCTGACATATTTATTGAACAAGAAAGTTTGTAAACTTCACATTCATAGCCGGGTATATTAATTGCTACTGAGCTTTACATTGTTAAATTAAAACCTTTATTTTACTCATTGGTTCCAGAGAGTACAGTTTAGCCGACGTTAGTCTTACTTAGTTCTTAGTAAATGACAGTGACAGGGTTGGGAGTTGGTGTGTGAAATATCAGTTTGAAATTTTACAATTGCAACACTTTAAAATAGGCCAGAAAACTACAATTGATGTGTAGTTTACATATGTTATTTATCAAAGTGAACAGAAAAGATTGAAGATTAATAATTATTATGGTAGTCTTATATTATATATTAATATTATTTTACTTTTATGTGGAATAACTAACTCTTCCTATGACATATTGATTCA
Source organism: Cepaea nemoralis (assembly GCA_014155875.1). NCBI lineage: Eukaryota > Metazoa > Mollusca > Gastropoda > Stylommatophora > Helicidae > Cepaea > Cepaea nemoralis. The sequence continues at coordinate 549,844 of JACEFZ010002737.1, forward strand.
TTGCCCAAAAGTTGGTGAATAATATTCCAATTTCACCCATTATCCCAAGTCTGCGTTTCCACATGATGTCTTCATAACCCATGTTGTCCAACTCTATTTTGGTATTCATGTAACCTATCAAAATTTTGATATTGCCAATGCTTTTGATCCTATAGTTTGTGCAATTTCATGTAAAATACCTCCTTAACGGATTCATCCTTGTCATTTGTTAGTGTGTAACACTGGATTACATTCATGCTTACTTTCTTTTCTGTGGTTCTAAATAGTGCTATTATTCTAGAACTTAAAGCTTCCCATTCTATTTGTTTGTGCTTTTTCTGCTCCTTTAAGACAGCATTAGTGCCACTCCTTCACTGTGAGGGACATTTTCTTCTAGTTCACCTGCTGTTAGCTTTGTGCCTGCCCCTATCACCATATTTCATATAATTCCCAAAATGATCATCTTATAATATTTTACGAGGGTAAGTTAATGTCAGTCACAAATGGCTATAGAGAAATAACTAAAGATGATAAATTGAAACCAGTTTATTTTTATACATACATTGTCCCTTTATTTCTCAACGTAATTTCCACCAACATTGATGCACTTAACCCATCATTTTATCGGTCCTCCCAAACCGGCTGCATAAACATAAAACGATGGGATAAGTACATCAATGTTGGTGGAAATTATGTTGAGAAATAAAGGGACAATGTGTGTATAAAAATAAACTGGTTTCAAGTTGTTATCATCTTTAGTTATTTTTCTACAGCCATTTCTGACTTACTTAACTTACCCTCGTATTAATCATACAACTTGCCATTTTCCCCAATTCATACAGTTCTAACATTCCAGATGCTAATTCTGGAGAATTTCCTAGTTGAAAGAATGTAATTGTGATTCAGATACCTGACAGCCTTTTCCACATTGTATCATACTTCTTATGGGAGAAGAGCTCCCTTTTATCTTGGTTGGCAGAATAATCTTTTTTCCTTTTTCTTGAGTTTGAGATATGAATAAAGCTATTTCATTTAAATATATTTTTTACTTGGATTTTACCATTTGACATCCATCCATCCATCATGTGCCATGCCGGTAAGCGTGGGCGGTCATGTTCTGCCATCTCACTCGATCACCAGTCGTGGATCAGCTCCGTGTTTCTGTCTCGACCATGCCACAAGGCCAAGCCATCCAGGTACTTGCTTCTAGGTCTTCCCCTTGGTCTGTTCCCCTCGATCTTACCAGTTGTCACCAAGTTCTCCAAATCATTTCTTCTCATAACATGCCCAAAATATTGTGACTGTCTACGTCTAATGTCTCTAATCAGTTTACGATCTTCATTTGTTTCTTGAAGGACTTGTTCATTGGTCTTTCTGGCTGTCCATGGTATTCTTTGCATTTTCCTCAGAAACCACATTTCTACAGCCATCAGATGTTTGATGTTTTTCAGCCTGACTGCTCATTGTCCAAGCTTCACATCCATAGAAAAGTACAGGTTCTATGTAGCATCTCAACTCTTTTTCTCGTTTCAATTGACATCTTTTTATTGGTCAGTATGTTTTTCATCTTGCTAAAGGCTACTTTTGCCATGGCGATTCTTGTTCTAATCTCTTCAAGGCATCTCCCATCAGATGTTATTACTGTTCCGAGATAATTGTACCTATTCACTTGTTGAAGAATATTCCCATTTACTTGTATATTACATTGTGGTATTTCGTTCTTCCTAGTGACGACCATAATCTGTGTCTTTTTACAATTTAATTCTAACCCTAGTTGTTCACTGTGTGTAACAACCGCATCTACTAAATTTTGCAGGTCCTGTTCATTGTCTGCAATCAAGACTGTATCATCTGCATATCTAATGTTATTGATGCATCGTCCCCCAATGTTGATTCCTTCCATATCTTCAATATTTCTGAAAATATTTTCACTGTACAGGGAAAACAGATCTGGAGACATTACACATCCCTGTCTCACACCTCTCTTAATAGGCTGATATTGGCTTACTTCATTATCAACTCTTATGGCAGCTTGTTGTTTCCAATATATGTTTTTTACAAGTCTAAGGTCTTTCCATCAATTTGTAGATCTTCAAGCATCCTTATCATGTTGACATGTCTCACTTTATCGAAAGCCTTTGTGTAGTCAATAAAGCAAAGGTGTAGATCTTTGTTTACTTCTATAGAACGTTCGATTACGGTTCTCAGTATATACACAGCATTTACTGTACCCTTGCCTTCTACAAACACACATTGTTCTTCTCCTATTTCAGGTTGTATTTTCCTCCTAACTCTTTGCATGATAATTCTTAGCAAAATCTTCGTGATGTGACTCATTATACTAATTGTTCGATGTTGATCACATTCCAAGGCTCCTGATTTCTTTGGGATTGCAATAAATACAGAATTACATAACTCATGAGGTATATTTCCAGTATCATATATTGTATTAAGCAGACTGGTAACTTTATCTATTCCATATTCTTCTAAAGCATTAATCATTTCTGTTGTGATGCTGTTTGGACCGGGGGTCTTGCCAGATTTCATATGGTTAAGAGCATTCTGAACCTCCATCTTCAAAATTGCTGGTCCTTCATTATTATTTTGAACATCATACTGTTCGTCTCTGTTATCGTCATAAAGGTATTTCACGTAATCTGACCATACATGTAAGATCTGATCTTTTTCTATTATGACACTTCCATCTTTTGTCTTTAGGCAGCCTGCTGACGTACGTGTTCTTTGATTAGTAAACTCCTGAATTCTGTTGTGCATTAGTTTCGCATTTTTACTGTTGTGTTGTTCCATTTGACATAGATACAATCAAATACAGAGGTTCTAGAAAAACTGGGAATGAAAAGAGTTGACACAATAAATAAAGAAGCAAGTGAAATATTTCGACCACGTTAAAAGACATACATACTTTTAATACAAAAAGATACATACTTTGGTCTGTCAAGACTGCAAGGTGCCACTCACATCTCTATCACTGAGATTCTTATATACGCTTTATTCGTTGTCTTTTTTTTTCTGCATTTGACATATACATACAGAGGGATCGTGGTGGAATATTGTGGTTAGTGCTCTTCCTTACCAACACAATGGTCCCAGATGAAATCCCCAGTAGTGGCAGTATATGTTTTTTAACCTGTGCAGCTGTTGGGTCAGCCAAGCTTTATAACTGTGCCAAACCCTATAATCATGCCAAGCCCTATAATCATGCCAAGCCCTATAATCATGCCAAACCCTATAAACATGCCAAGCCCTATAATCATACCAAGCCCTATAATCATGCCAAGCCCTATAATCATGCCAAGCCCTGTAATCAAGCCAAGCCCTATAAACATGCCAAGCCCTATAATCATGCCAAGCCCTATAATCATGCCAAGCCCTATAAACATGCCAAGCCCTATAATCATGCCAAGCCCTATAATCATGCCAAGCCCTGTAATCATGCCGAGTCCTATAATCATGCCACTTCCTATAATCATGTCAAGCCCTATAATCATAGCCAAGCCCTCCGTTGTTCAGAATTATTTAATTTTGCAGCTAAAATTGTCTGCAGAATTAGGTAGCCAGTTTCACGCCAATATATACCTGTTTAATTCAATGCCATTGTGGAAACAGAATAGATGTGTTATAGCACTAGCGAAGTGTTCAAGCCATTTGACTCAGGTTCCGAAGGTTGTGGGTTCGATTCCGGGCAGCGTCCTTCGGTTCTCTAGTGAATTTTTTCTGAGACCCCTGTGGGTCAGCCCTGGAGCTACGGAGTTCGTGCTTTGTGTGACACTTTCTGCACTGCGGAAAGAGACCGGGCCATATGGGATAAAAACCCGGTGCAGTGAAGTCGACCCTGTTGAATTTTAAGCGACTTTTTATAGCACTGACATGGAGACACTTCAGAATGTTTCTTTTTCCTTGTATGCTCACTTTGAACTCAAGCATTGCCCAAATGCATATGCTACTACTCCAGAGTGCACGGTACTGATGTTAGCATGTGGTTTAGCTTTCCCAGTGTCCCTCATCAACAGGCAAACCCACTTGGACTTCTGAGGTACTTGTAATTTACATTCCCAAGTCAAGGACTAGAAGTCAACGTTTTATTCCAAATGAACAGTGTTAGTGTTGAACCCGCTACCTTGTGATCAGTGCACCGGAAGTTTAAGAGCAAATTCTCTTATCCATTCAGCCATGCTGACCTCTTCAGAATGTATTTCTTTACTAATTTATGAAAACAATTTATGTTTAACTGGTGCTGTTAACATATGAACTCATTTTCTTTAGTTATAACTATTGGTAATCAACATGGAGGAAGGGGAAGCCGGCTTGACAAATTTGATGTGGGAAAATAAGGATGAGGAGACCACTCCATCATACACACCTTTAGATGCTATCTCGCTGGAAAGTGCTGCAGCAGTGAAGGAAGATTATATTCTTGCTGTGGACATTGGTACTTCTTGTATTAGAGGCCATGTGTACAACAGGGCTGCACAACTGAAAGGTACAGCTTCACGACCAGTAAGTAAATTATTAGTTAATGTGATTTGTTTGGTCAGGTGTTTACTAATGCTGACCTGGTTTATTTTTTGGTGTCCATTCAACACTGCTTATGTCTTGAGGCCTATGTGTTGAAATGATCAGAAACAGTATTATTATTATTCCTATGATCCTGGCAGAGGCAGACCAAGAGACATGATGCTAGATGGATTGAGACGGTGGCATGGAGTAATATCATCAGCAGAATTGATCTAGAAAACCAAAGACTGAGATCCGTGGAGAGTCATGAACTCGATCATCATCCTGGGGCAGTAGATGTTTTTCAAAGCCTTTTCTAATTTAGGAAGAAAATAAGTCCCATATGCACGCTGCATACTTTAGAGATCCCTTGGCTGTTAGAGAAGTAAAAGATAACTAGTAATTTATTGCTCTCCGGCAAAATGTGAGAATAAAAAAATAGAGCAGTTATCCACTGTAAAATATATGAGGGGGCTTCAGATGAAAACCGTAAAAGTGTGATAGAAATTATAACCATCATGCCATTGTCTTGTAACATGTCAATATTGTTAAGGATATCAAGAATTATTAGCACGTGACATCACGGTGCAGACGAACACAGAGACATCATAAGGACAGTTTAAAGATGACCGATCTAATTTTGACATGCACCAAAGAGGAACATTCATCGGCGAATAAAGGTCCAATATGGTGATGCATGCGTGTCAGTCCAGCAAGTGTGTGAGTGGAGTAGGAAGTTTCAAAATGGCATGACTTAAGTGACCGACTGCTCATGACTTGGTCAGGTCAGGCACACTGAGAAGTGACCCCAGAGTGGATTTTTTACTGGAATGCAAGCACTTTTTTGATGCTAGAGGACTTGCATTGAATGCAGTGGTGACTGCATCGAAAAATGATACATTTTTTCTTCACTTTTTCAGAATATATTCAAAAAAAATATTTAAGATTTTCATTTGAATCCCCCTCGGTTCAAAAATGCCAATCACATTACAAAGTGTGAAATAAATAGAACAATTATCCACTATATAATATATAAATGTATATATGCCCATGTGTTACTAGGCCCATAATGAAAGCTTTAAATAGTAAGACTAATCTGCAATTGATGTCATACGAGTGAGAGAAAGAGGTTTGATGTAGCACTGTGAGAAACAATCTAAAAAGGAAATTAGAAAAGCTGTCTTTTAAACTCCTGAAGGATGAGAAAGCTGCTGGTCCAGATGGTATCCCAGCAGAAGCTATTAAAGCTAGTATAAACATCTTAACTGTATTAATGCACAAATTATTAAGCAAAGTCTGAAAGACTGAAAAGATTTCAACTGACTGGAGAGAAGGCCATCGGGTGAAGCTGATAAAGAAATGACACCTGCAGGAGTATGAAAATTAAAGAGGTAAAATGCTTTTTGTCAGTTCCTGGGAAACTGCAGGATTATTCTGAAGAGATTAAAATATGCTAATAAACAACTAAGGAGAGAATAGCACACTTCCAACCAAACAGAACTTTAACTGACCAGATAGCTACTTTAGCATAATAATAGAGTGAAGCAATGAAATTAATTCACCACTTTTATATTCAATTTGTGGACTATATAAAGGCCTTTGACATTATTGATAGGTAATCTATTTGAAAATTGATGAGACTCTAAGGGACCCAGCAGAAAACAAGTTAATGTAATAAAGACAACATATCAGGACATGGAATGCAGAATTCTTTGTGTGGATAAACTGATAGATTTGAAACAAGAACAGATGCATGGCAGGGATTCTATTTATCTTTATTATTCTTATTGACAGGATTATAAAGACAATAGCTATAATTAAATTCAGTTGACTTTAACATTGCATAGATATTAAGAAACATTCTATAATTATTAAATACTGGATTCAATAAGACACTGTTGTGGCCAAGAATAATATTATGTAAAGAAAGGGAGATGCAATTTAAGGATTTGCAATATGCAGTGTCATTTTTATCAATATAATATATATTGACTGGCATTTATGACTTTGCAGCAACAGATTTTGCAACCAGAGGCAGGATGGTGTGAAATAGACCCAGAGAAACTTGTGCAGGATGTGTGCACAGTAGCTCAAGAAAGTATTAGAGGTATGTTTTTGGGCAGGCATTTGTGTCTTTAATTCCAGAATGAAAGGATATGTAACCCCATAACTTGCTCAGGATGTTGCATATACATTGGGCAAATACAATTAATTTTAAAAATATTTTTTCAGTTAAAATTTATAAATTCAAAACAATGTATTTCCCTAATGAATTTAAACACATAATTCACAACCAATATGTTGGACGATTTGTTGCCTGGCATATTTCGCTGGATCTTGTCAGGTGCATACTGCAGAAATCACACAACATAAAGTTAAATATCTTTTCTCCTGGGCATGCCGGTGTGCGGGGGAATGAACAGGCGGACATATTGGCTGGCTCGGCAGAACTTGGTGGAGTATTGATGCATGATAGGGCAGATGTGGTTGCGGCCTTGTGGGAGCGCGTGTACACCTCGGAGGAGCAAATGGATTGCCATGGTCTGGTTAGAATGAGGCAGCGAGGAGTGACGAGGGGATCTGGCCGACGCTCGACGCTCAGAGGAAAGGTGAGACGGACATATAATCAAATTGCTACTGGAACTATTAGTGTTGGAACTCTTCGCTGGTTGCTGAGGATGGGGACGGAGCGCTTATGGGAATGTCCCGGATGCTGTGATGTTGGTTCCTAGATCAATCAATCAATCAATCAATCAAAGTTAAATAACTAGATAAATCCTTCAAGCTGAAGTATACACAACCTATTACAATCTATGCACTCTATTATTTGTGTCATCATTATTCAATACACTATTCAACTTTCACTACAGGAAAGGAGAAAATTATTGCAGATAGGTCACACACTGAGCATGTGAGAAATTAGTACATGATGGTGGAAATGACCATGTGTTCACTTGCATCAATTGTGGACAAACATTTACAGTGTGCATTGGTATGATCAGTCACATTCACTACCACCATGTGTTGTAGTTTTATGCCTTTAGTGCCAATACTATGTTAGGAATGTGATGTGTAGCATACACACCATAATACCAGTTAGTTACACATTTTTTAATGAATTGTACTTCATTTGTATCCAGCTGCAGGTCTACAGCCTGATCAGATCACGTGCATGGGTGTCACAACCATGAGAGCAAGCTTTGTTACCTGGGATAGGTAAGAGATTTCTATTTCCTGTCATTTTCATTTGTGGTTGGAATACATAATTTATTTTGAAAAACCAGATCTGCTGGAATATATTTACTCGCTTTTGTTTCTGCTTATTTGTGTTATTTCATGAAGTAGCTAACGTAAGCTACTAGATGCACGATACCGTGGTAGCTGGAGAGAGCACAACCAATCACAAATCCCTTTGCTGGTGATGACTTACAGTGCATGCTGCAGAAAGTGGACATTGGTATGTTCTTAGTGAGCTCTCACAGCTCAGCAAGACAGATGTGAGCATACTATGGATTTTCTGCTCAGGGCATGCTGGGCAATAGAGGACAGATTTTGGCTGCTGTTGCCCCTATGGGCAGAGAGCTACTTTATGATTGGGGGATGTGGTGAAGGTTCTCTAGGTTCAGGTGGAAAATGAATTTTGAGCTGTCAGAGTGTTCATATCTGGAGGGGCTGGTTAATAAGGAACTGAGTGTCAGGGCTCCACCTTTGAGCACCTATTCCTACCTGGTTTCTATGGATTTCTGAGGAGCATGGATCCTAGATGTGTATTATTGCTCTGATCTCATTAATCCTGTCCATATCTGTGAAGTCCTTCATAGGTCGTACATTTGTTGAATCATGCACTTGTCCTATTTAGACTGGTATAATTATGAACACTACTCAGCACACCACTACGGCTAAACACATTCACAGTAACCATTTTATAAAATAACAGTGGCATAACATTGGTAATTGGTCTAGTTCTTTTCATCTGTATTCTGTTTTGACACAATGAATATAAGAAATTAACAAAATGTTATACAAAAATTATACTCTGCTTAAACAAATGACTGTTTGGCGAGATCCTGAGATCGCCATACATGTTCTGGTACTGGCTCTACAAGGTGTCTCTCTTAAAGCCCAGACCACGATTGGTTGACTTCTGTTAACCCATCAGGCTTCACCTTGAGATCATCATATGATCCTCACACTTCATATGATTCATGCTTTAGATGCTCTCAGGTTTTTTTTTTGCCTGCTCTATTGAGCCTGACATAGCTCGTGATAGTGAGTAGTAGGTCGTGATGACACTCAACCCATAGGGGACAAGTCAGGTGGACTTTCAATTAAACTGCTACTGAAATTATCAGCATGGGAGCTCTTTAGTAGCTTTTGAGGAGGGGGAAGAGAGTTTGTGTGGGAATGTCCTGAGTGCAGTTATGTTGATTCTGTAGCCATGTATTAACCAAGCTGAAGAAAAATGTTACTTTGTGAAGACTGGACCTATGCCCATTTATTATACCCCATAGGCATGAGGGCTCTGATTAGCTTAATAGCTAGTTGAAGCTTCAAGACCAGACAGATGAGCATGTAGGAACTAGACTAAATGAAACACAAAAACCTGCTGTTTTGGAGGTAGGTGGTAGAAAGGCCTGAAGAAATTGGATGTACTGGATGACATTCTTGACAAAACTGCAGTATAATTCGCATTACGATGTCAAACGATTATACACCTGGAAAATGTTTAGAAACTCCCATCAATGTAATGGGTGATTAAATTAAGAAGTATTGATAAATGACAGCGAGAGAATTCGAAGCTGTGAAAGTACCCTAGGCAAAGATATTGGAAACAGATAAGGGAGTGATTATTGCACTCGAGTAACATCCTTTTGTATGATATAAAATTTAATGAAAGTACAAACTCCCAGAGAGCTGGAATCTGGACACATGGGAAGGAGAATGAGAGATGAATGAAGACATACGCAACTAGTATCAAAAGGAACACAATACTCATCATTAATACACTTTGCCATCTTCCGATAGAGACTATGACTGGATGTACTCAGAATGTGGTGAAATCCTTCTTAGTTACAGTAGTTGTGATTGTTATTTACCATTTACCAGCTGTCTGTTTTATGTTTGCAATATAGACAAAGTTGGGGGGAAAGAGAGAGAAATATTAATATTAAAAATATAAACAGCAAGAGGGCCTTTGTAGCGCTAAGAAATTTGTGGATGTCAAAAGAAATAAATTTGAGTAACAAACTTAATATTTAACTCTAACGTCACATAAATTTAGCTGTATAGATCAGAAATAAGAAGATCTAAAACAGGATATTATTAAACTATAAACATTCATTAACTGGTGCCTGTTTCAGAATACAGGGACTTATATGGTATGACAGAATCATTAAGGCGGAGCTTCTGAAGAGAACTAGATTCCAGCCAATCAGGAGCTGAAGCTTGATAGGACACTCATTGAGAGCACCTGTAAATAGAATAACTAGAAAGCCCTTTCTCAGAGCAAAAGAAAATGAGGGTGACCTAAAAAACACACTGGAGAAGAAAATATGAGACAGAAATGAACAATATGTGGAGGTCATGGAAGGGGCTGCAGGAGACCGCAAAGAATAGGAAAGCTTAACGTGAGTTGTTGACAGCCTGTTCTCCTTTAAAAGATGAAAAGAAGAAATAATAACCTATATTGATTTATCACTAGTTAGCCAGTCAATTCATTTGTCATTGTAAATTTAGTTAACATGTTCATTTATAACGCATCTTTTTAACTGTTTACATATTACAGCTTGATTAACTGAAATATTTATATTTGTAGAGAAACAGGTGTTCCATTTCACAACTTGATTACTTGGCAAGACCTGCGTGCAGTGGACTACGTGTCACAATGGAACCGGTCCTATAGACTGTTGGCCCTAAACACAGGTGCTAAATTACTCTATAAACTGTTCCGAAGGAAGCAATATCTGGCAGCTAGTGGTCTCAAGTTCTTATCCAAACATGTTACCATGAGGTTATTGTGGGTTTTTGACAACATCGTAGAGGTGAGTAACTGATGTAATTAGCACCAGTCCCTTTATCTTTACATCCGTCCATTGATTTACCCAGATATCTGTCCTTTTGCCTTCCATCACCATCCATGCATCATATAGTCATTCATGCATAGTTGTCCCACCATACATCATCATCCACCCATGATGCGTATTCATTTCATATTAAGGCTGCTTCTGAAGCACAGGGTCATCTCTGCAGCTTATTCATCAAAGAATAAATGTTTCAGTAGAACACTTGCTTAGTTTTACCTTTAATGTGAATATATGTGTGTTATTGCAGTGAAGGTTTTCACATTAAGATATTTGGTACCTTAGCCTGTTAAAGCTGTAAGACTGAACTGCTGGTAGTGTTAATTGTGTCTATACTAAACGTTCCACATTTTTTCATCCTGCTCCTTCAGATATGAACACAGATTTTACAATCCAGCACACCGAGTACGAAATCAGCGCAGACAGTTTGAAAGCAGACTGACTGCTTTGCTTTGATTTTCACAATGGTATGAGCAGTGATCCTTTTCAAAGCTCTGGCAAATTACTGAGCGTAACATCGCCTAGAAAATCACACAAACACCTTTACAATGCTGGGTAGATTGTGACATCTTGTAAAGGATATGCAACTAACAATCTGTATTAAGCAAGGCTCCATATATTTCTTAGTTAATCCAAGCATGATTCTATCTTGCTGTTCCAGACAGTTGTTTCATTAACCCATTATATCCCAATGTTGCTTTAACTGTTGGTTATAGAACTGTGGGTGATATGATATGTTCCATAGTGTTATTTTGTCAACTCCTTTAAGCTTATACATGTTATGTATTTTTGTATTTATTGTTTTTCTTCCCTTCCTCCTCCTACACATTCTTCTCATTCTCTATTATTCTGATATATCTAGACAATTTTGGATTTTTAAAATATATTTTGCTGTAAGGAGAGTTCATAGAGACTGCCAAATACATTTGTGTAGGTGTTTGTCTCGGTGGGCCAATATTTAGTTTGCATTTGATTAAACGTGATATTTTAAACGCTTTAGGATAGAAAGAGTAACAATCATCTGGGACAGATAGATTTAAGGTATTCTCAGAAAGCCACTGCAAGACTGGAGTAACTAGTTGTGTTCTTCTTGGTGACGTTGTCTTATTTGTTCTGCATCTTATTTGTTCTGCCTCTCAGACTTATATTTCTCATTGTATTAGGTGTTCATATGTTTTGTTATAATTTATAATTTTCTTGTTAATTTGTGTGTTGTCTTTGACAGAGGTTGTTATAACCAAAGCATCTGACATGTATGGCATGGTATTATGTATTTATTTATATATTGTTTAATCATTACTATATACATTTTATTAATTTTCCTCTGTTCCTAAGTGGAGTATTATTTATGTTCTCTGTGATTTCTATTCCCCGGGTCCTAGTAAGTTATGTACACCAGTTGTATTTGTTTTTTTCTCCACAGCATCTTAACATACTTTTTTGTTTCATTCTCTGTTGTAAACTCGGGGAGACTTATCTTCTGCTCTGTATTCTGTTCTTTGAAGTTTTAATTCTAGTTGATAATCTCTATCTGATTGATCTTATATTGCACAGCCCATAATTTCCTTAAAATATTAAATACTGTGACATTTACATATACAAATTCACAGCTTTGAAGTGATCAGCTCCTGCAACCTCTTCATTCCTCTGTTGGGGAATTTACCTGTTGGGGGCTGCATGGTCTCGAGGTATGGTGTCCGCCTCGAGTGCTGGAGGTCCCGGGTTCAAGCCCCGGTGAGGACCGGGATTTTTTTTTTCACGTGGGCTTCTAGTAATAAAATTTCTCCTGGTCTCTGGGTAGTGAGATTGGACGCCCGTGTGTATTGTTGCACACGTAAAAAATCGCTTGGCAGTTAGAAATCGAAAAAGAGTAGCCTAACGGCACTGCCCGGGCAAAATTTCGAGTTAAAAATCTACCCAAAGTATTTCAGGATCCTCGCCGGTGCTACGGAGTTCATGCACTGAGCTGAGTTTCTCCAGACTCAGGTTTGAGTTAGGAGGAGAACGGAGCACTTATGGGTTACATCCGTGTGCTGTGATGTTGATCCATCGTCTAAACTAAACTAAACTTCATTCCTCCGTGTGAGCAACCAGTTACTTATTTTGTGATTGAAATGGTGGTCCATGACTTGGTTTTGAATATACTGTCTGGACCAAAGACACAGAAAAACAGATACATGCAATTAGTGACCCACACCTTGACTGCTTGGGTCAGGGTCGGTGAGTCAGAGTTGACTAAGACCCTGGAAACAGGCTGTATTCTTGTAGTATGGCTGGAGGAAAACTGGCCTCCACAAATTTGATGCTGGATTTGGATGTATCACCCAAAACATGCAAAAATAGCAACGCTGCTGTGAAAGAAGACATTGTGATTGTCCTTTTCAGTTTGAACTAGGAATAAGGAAGAGCAACACACAATTAACATCAAAACCTATGGAAAAGATGCTGGCCTTGGGTAGGACACACGTTGAGAAAGCCTGATAATAATATAAGTAGAAGGTTCCTTGTCTATTCCCTACAAGATGAACGTAACAGACTGAGACCAACAATCAGACAGAGAAGAGAATTACAGACAGGAATGAGTAATATGGGGAGGACTTGGAGGTATGTGAAAGAACTAGCAAAAGATAGGATGGTTTGTAGTGAGTTGGTTGAGGACCTTTGCATGGCAGAAGTAGTAAAACAACTTTTAATCAGACTATTAATTTAATTAATATCCTGCACCCAGTTTAGTCAGTTGCTTATTTACTAGGTTAATTGGATTCCGTATTAAGTACCCTGATGCACTAAAGCTAGAAGCTGTCACTTCTATTTGTACTTTTTCTGTTTTAATGTCACTTGCCAGGTCCGGACACGGGCTGCGCAAAATCAAGTTATGTTTGGCTGCACGGAAACCTGGCTTCTTTGGAAACTAACACAGGAAAAAAATCATGTGACGGATTTTTCATGTGCCAGCGCAACAGGACTATTTGATCCATTCCAGGTAGATATTACTTGATGATTTAACAGTTAATCATGATTTACCATTTCTTGCACCTGTAGCCATGGACGTTAAAGAAGGCCTAAAAGCCAGAGGATCAACTTCATTGCACCAATTTTTCTCTTTTATGGCTCAGCCTTTTTTCAGCAGAGCCATGGACTTATGTTGTTTCTGTTTCTGGGCAAGAAATTAGTGCTACTGAATTGATCAATGACCTCATTAGTTCTCAGTTTTTGTAAATGATTTGTGTATGTATGAATATGTATATGTCCATCCATCCATCATGTGCCATGCCGGAAAGCGTGGGTGGTCATGACTCGCCATTTCACTCGAGGTATTTTCACATCCAAGTATTTACTTCTCAGCCTTCCCCTTGGTCTGTTCCCTTCGATCTTGCCAGTTGTTACCAAGTTCTCCAATTCATTTCTTATAACATGTCCAAAAAATTTTGACACTACGTCTAATTTCTCTAATAAATTTACGATTTTCATTTGTTTCCTGTAGTACTTGGTCATTTGTTTTTCTGTCTGTCCATGGAATTCTTTGCATTCTCCTCAGAAACCACATTTCTACAGCCATCAGATGTTTTTCAGCTTGACTGCTCATTGTCCAAGTTTCACATCCATACAAAAGTACAGGCTCTATGTAGCACCTCAACACTCTTTTTCTCGTTTCAATTGACATCTTTTTATTGGTCAGTAATGTTTTTCATCTTGCTAAAGGCTACTTTCGCCATGGCGATTCTTGTTCTAATCTCTTCAAGGCATCTCCCATCAGATGTTATGACTGTTCCGAGATAATTGTATCGATTCACTTGTTGAAGAATATTCCCATTTACTTGTATATTACATTGTGGTGCTTCTTTCTTCCTAGTGACGACCATAATCTGTGTCTTTTTACAATTTAATTCTAACCCCAGTTGTTCACTGTGTGCAACAACCGCATCTACTAATTGTTGCAGATCCTTTTCATTGTCTGCAATCAATACTGTATCATCTGCATATCTAATGGTATTGATGTTTCGGCTTCCAATGGTGATTTCATGTATATCTTCTACATTTCTGAAAATATTTTCACTGTATAGGGAAAATAGATCTGGAGACATTACGCATCCCTGCCTCACATCTCTCTTAATAGGCTGATATTGTCCTACTTCATTATCAATCCTTATGGCAGCTTGTTGTTTCCAATTATTGTTTTTAATAAGTCTAATGTCTTTCCCATAAATTTGTAGGTCTGCAAGCATATCTACCATGTTGACATGTCTTACTTCTATCGAAAGCCTTTGTGTAGTCAATAAAGCAAAGATGTATATCTTTGTTTACTTCTATAGATCGTTCAATAACTGATCGCAGCATATACACAGCATTTACTGTACCCTTTCCTTCTACAAATCCACATTCCCTCTGTTTTGAGATTCTTCCAGAACCCCTGCCGATCCCCTGCAATCTCATTCTTTCCACATATGGGTTCTCAATCTGTTCCTCCACCTTCTCCACCTGGTCCCACAAGCGCACGACCACCTCCCCTTTGTCCATAGGCAAACTACCACCAAGAGGTGCATTCCCTGCTAGCCTATCAGCCTGGTTATTCCCCCGTACCCCAGCATGGCCAGGGCAAAATGTCCATACAATTCTCACAATCTGTGACCTCTGAAGCGATGAGAGCCATTCCACATGAAACATTCATTTCTCCACCTTACTAAGCATACTCTTTGAATCCGTAATGAATACGTGTGTTGCAGTAGTCTCCTCTAGCCACCGGAATGCCGCTGTTACTGCCTCCACCTCCATTCTCATGCTGCAGGTAGTAGTCTCATTTGCCAGACTCTCATTTTTCAAGACTTGTCCATTAGCCTTTGCAATAAAGCCCCAGCCACTATGGCTGTTTCTCACCACTGACGCATCAGTGTAGATGACTGTCACCTTGATGTGTGTTGCTCTGGATCAGCTGATCCAGCTGGGATTGCAATAAATACAGAATTACATAATTCAGAAGGTATATCTCCGGTATCATATAATGTGTTCAGCAGTCTGGTGACTTGATCTATTCCATATTCATCTAAAGCTTTAATCATTTCTGTTGTGATGTTATCTGACCCAGGGGGTTCCAAATGTTGCTGTATGTAGCCGAGGCGCGGTGTTGGGGTGAGCGCCCAACATTGCTCAAATACCTCAATGGCTCGTGAATACATAACCTATGCAGCAAAAGTCCAACTCCTGGCCTTCACGTGGCGGGCCTGTTTAAACTAACAGGAGAAGGGGCGACGGCGAGTCTCTGGCGCCGGAAAATAACCAGTATGCTCTAGATGTGTATGCACGTACATGCATGCGCAGACAGGCGTGTGCGCGCGTACACATCTACATTCGAGTGAGACCACAGTCTGCTCTAGCAAAGAAAGGTGCTGAAGACGGAGGCAACCAGCCAAGAGGCGCACCACAGAAATCAGGATGCCACGCAATCACGCAAAATGGAATATGTCGACTACTGCTAATCGTTATGGTGCTTGCCCTGCTTTGGACCCCCAGGCAGGTGCAGTGCCGGGCCCTATGTCTCGAAAGGGTCCAACCCCAACTACTGGAGGTCCTTCTCAGATGTCCTGTGGAGCCAGGGGACATGAGAATAGGACGACTGGCCATACTAAACGAAGACTTCAAATAATGCACTGGAATGCGGAGGGAGTCAGCAATAAAAAAATAGAATTAGAACAAATCTTGGACCAAGAAAAAGTAAGCATATGTTGCTTGCAAGAAACTCACCTCAATGAAAATATAGCCTTCAAAATCAGAGGCTACCAGTGTTACCGATCTGACCGAAAGAACAGGCGAAAAGGTGGGATACTGACCCTTGTAAGAAATAACATCATGGCTTCCCAAATCAAAGTCTACATGGAAGGGGCTGAGTATCAGACACTTAAACTTAAGGCAGGTAATACAGATCTACATCTGATCAATTACTACTGTCCAAGTGATCGCCCACAGGCACTGGACACTCTACCACTAAAAGAAAAAATGATTGTGTGTGGCGATTTCAACAGCCACTCGCAGAGCTGGGGCTATGATCACATGGACCAGAGAGGAGAGAGACTGGAAGACTGGCAGGATGAGAATAGATTCATGTTGATTAACAAGCCGTCCGACCCACATACTTTCTACTCGAGATCATGGCACTCTACAACTACACCTGACCTGGCTTTTCATTCACCAGACCTGGAGTGGAACATTACACGAATTGTTGGGAAACAACTTGGTGGCAGTGACCATCGGCCAGTCTTTCTAACCGTAGAAAATGAGCTTGTAAGTGAAAGCAGCACCCTCTCGAGGTGGAACTACAAGAAAGCAGACTGGGCAATGTACAAGCATCGCACCAGCATACTGGTTAGAAACCTGAACACTGAGAAAGACATAAATAAAGCAGTTGAAGAGCTTGGGAAATGCATACTACAGGCAGCGCGAGAAACAGTACCAAGAGGAGCCCGTAAACAATATAAACCCTACTGGAGTAGTGAACTGGAACAGTTGCATAATGATGTTGAAGTGTATAGAAAGCAAGCAGAGGCCACACCCAGCCAAGAGCACCACAATAAATTCCAGCATGCAAAAGCCAAATTTCAAAGGGCCAAGCTGCAGGCTAGACGGAAAAGCTGGCAGGAGAAAACGGAGTCTCTGAACTTTGAAAGAGACAAGGAAATTGTGGAAGCTAATAAAACAGCTTAATGATGAGGGCACAGGGAGAAACTCAAAAATTGCACTACACAAAGATGGAAAAATCTTAACAAGAAAGCAAGCAGCTGACCATTTTGCGGACTCGTTCGCACAAGATAGCAATATCAAAATTAGTCCAGAGAAACAACAAGAGATTCGAGAGAAACGACAACATACAGGACAGAAGGAAATAGTACATGAGGTTCTGGAGGCACCCATCACAATCAGCGAACTGGAGCTAGCCATATCAAAACTGAAAATGAGAAAGTCACCAGGAGCTGATGGTATCTCCAATGAAATGATCAGGAACATAGGAACAGAGGCCAGAACAAAGCTGTTGCAGATCTTCAATAACAGCTGGACCTTAGGCAGTGTTCCACAAGCCTGGAGAGAAGCAATCATGATACCCCTCCTAAAATCAGGGAAAGATGGTTCCATTGCCTCTAGCTACAGACCAATTAGCCTCACCAGCTGTCTCTGCAAAACACTGGAGCACATCATCAATCACAGACTGCAGTGGTACATTGAAAGTAAAAACATCCTTGTGCCACAGCAGGCTGGCTTTAGGCAGTGCTACTCTACGGAAGATCAGACAACCTACCTCTCTCAAGAAATTGAGGATGCATTCCAAGAGAAGAAGCTGGTGCTTGCGGCATGGATAGATCTGAAGAAAGCCTTTGACAAAGTCTGGAAAGAAGGTCTGATGAAGAAACTGAGAAACTGCAAAGTCAATGGAAGAATGTACAAATGGGTGAAAGCATACTTGCACAACAGAAGAGCCCGAGTACAGATAGACGGACTCAAGAGCAAGAAAGTACTACTGCGTCACGGTGTCCCCCAGGGCGGAGTCTTGTCCCCCACACTTTTTCTAATCTTCATCAATGATCTTGTTGCTCACCTACCGCATGGAATTAAAGCGGCAATGTACGCCGATGACCTGGTTCTATGGAGCACAAATGAATATGCATCAGTGGCCACCAGATTGCTACAAAGAGCTGTAGATACATTTGCTGCATGGGCAAATAGATGGTGTGTCAGCATAAACACTGACAAGTGCAGCACCACCCTATTTACCCTCTCTCCAAAACAAAAGGCAGGGATCATCCAGATAAATGGAACACCCCTAAGAGAAGATAAAGAACCAACATACCTTGGAGTAACATTTGATGGCAAGCTGACATGGAGAAAGCACATCAACAAAGCAGTAGCAAAAGCCGGAAGGAAAATAGCCATCCTGAGAAAGCTAAGTGGAACCACATGGGGAGCCAGTACGAAAATACTTAGCAAAGTTTACCAACAGAGCATACGACCACACCTGGAATATGGGTCAACTGCGTGGTGTTCAGCATCAAATACTACATTACAAGAGCTGGACAAGGTGCAAAATCAAGCACTTAGAGTCACCACAGGAGGGATGAGATCAACCCCTATAGTGGAAATGGAGAAGATGGGGAGGACACAGGCACTGAGTGAGCGCAGAGATACGAAAACGCTAATACAAGCAGAAAAGTTCCTCAGCTTGCCAGGCCACCCTATGAAGAACAGATTTGAAAACCTAGCTATGGGGCGGTTGAAAGAAGTAGTTTTATCCACCAGGCCAAACGACTCTGCAGAGAAACCACTGATCTGCCCACAGTTGGTATCCCCTAACAACTATTCCAGAGCGAACTCCATGGAAAGATGAGCATAGACTATCGTTACAAATCCAGACAAAAGTGAGAGGAATATTTGACAAGGAAGAACAGAACAGTGTGCAGCGCAGAACAGCCACTCTCAGCTTCCTTGATGAAGAATACCCACAGGACCTCTGGATCCGAGTCTACACAGATGGGTCAGCACAAAATGCTGTTCGAAATGGAGGAGCGGGAGTGTACATAGAATACCCAAATAATACTAGGGACACAGCCAGAGTACCGACAGGAAAGTACTGCCATAACTATGATGCCGAAATTGAGGCAATCAAGATAGCAACAGAGAAATTACTAAATAACAGCAATGGTACACAACCTGTGGTGCTACTAACAGATGCAAAATCAGTACTCGAGGCGCTCCTCTCTGGGAAATTGCCAGTACTAAGGACACTACTTTCTGAACTTAGCAGTCAGCATAAAGTCACCATACAGTGGATACCATCCCACTGTGGAGTACCCGGAAACGACAGAGCTGATCAATTGGCTAAGGAAGGAGCCAAAGAGGAACAGCCTGATGTGCCCGTTACATACCACCAAAAGAAAAGAATGATCAAATCAGTCAGAAAGCCACCAAAACCTGCTCAAGATGACTACCACATTATGGACAGACCAGAACAAGTCATTATCCTGCGCCTCAGAACAGGACACAATAGATTACGCAACCACATGTATACAAAATTCAAGATTGGTGAAACAGCCATGTGCAATGTGGATTGGCGTCGCAGACAGCAGAGCACATACTCCAAGACTGCCCAAAATATAACATATCTAGGCAAACCTTCTGGCCTAGAGAGACGACAGTGGAAGATAAACTCTATGGACCACTGTGTGAACTGAAAAAAAAACAGTTCAATTCATGCAAGAGACGACATTGCAGATATAGACATATTTCAAGCGAACGAAAGAAGAAGAAGAATCTGACCCAGGGGTCTTGCCAGCTTTCATATGTTTAAGAACATTCCGAACCTCCATCTTCAAAATTGGCGGTCCTTCATTATTAAATTGAATATCATACTGTTCATCTCTGCTATCATCATAAAGGTTTTTCACATAATCTGATCATTCATGTAGAATCTGATCTTTTTCTATTATTATTTTGCCATCTGTAATTTTTAGACAGCCTGCTGATGTACTTGTTCTTTTATTAGTAATGTTCCTGAATTCTTTTGTGCACTAATTTGGTATTTTGACTGTTGTGTTGTTTTTACATTTCTATGCAATTTTTCTCAAGCCATGTTTCTTTTTCCTCCTTACATAATATTCTGACTTGTCTGTGAATTTCTTCATATTTGGCAGGATTATTTTTGTTGAGTCTTCTTGTCTCCATTAGTTGTAAAATTTCTTCAGTCATCCATTTCTTACGACCCACCTTCTATAATTTTGGAATAGTTGTTTCTGCTGCCAAACTGATTGAATTCTTCAACATTTCCCATTGATCATCCACACCCTGAAATAGGATCTCTAGATCAGACAATACATCAAATCTGTTCTGTACTTCTATGTTGAATTTGTTTTGTATTTCCATGTCATTTCTCAATGTACACAGATCATATTTAGTGTTTCCTGTTATATGCTTGACTTTCTTTAACTTTACCCTCAATGTACCTGTAAGTACTGTAATTAATGTAGGTAATGTGTATGTAGGTATGTATATATGTGTTTATGCATGTGTCAGTGTGTATGTCTGTTTGCCTGCCTGTCTGCCTACATGTCTTATATCATGGTAATATGCATTATTTATATTCCCAGAATTCTTTTGACAATGTCTTTCCTATGTGAATATAACATGCACAATAGATAATTGATGTACAAAAGATAAATTGTTTGAAGTGCTGAGTGTAAGATGGGGCTTCGTGCATGATTTGTGACCTTTTGAAAATAACTTTGTTGTTTGGACTTTTCGTTCATATATGATAATAATGATAACTAGATCTTTAGCAGAGGCTGCTCTAAGGGTGTCAGTCAGTCACATTTATGATGTGTAGTGACTGGCTGCTTTGCTAATCCTGTCTTCCCAAATTCTTGTGTATCTATTTTTACAAATGGGTTGGCTATATTAATCATCTTTCAGACCAACTTTTCCTTTCATGGTATATTATTTTATCTTGATAAGTAAACTGCCTGTCATTGTTCATTGCCACATTTCATCCATATCCATTTATGGGCACTTACTCTGTATGACTCCTGGGGAAGATAGTGTGGTGGTTTTCCCTTGAATTCCACATACACATGTTACCTCGGCCTTTGACAGCCATTTCCAACTGTCAGGACAAGTTATAAACTAGATAGATGTGATATGTCTACTTGTCTCATTAGTGGTAGGAAGAGAATAACTTTGTGTATCCATCTTCAATAAGCCACATATATTACTATCACACATTTACCTCATATTAGAAATCCTTTATCCTTATAACTCACTGTAAACACGTTTAGTGATAAAAATAGGCACAAACATTCCATGGGTGGTGAATTTAGAACACTGACTGATAGTGAAAGAATGGGGTTTTATTATATCATCAAAAGCTATTGGACAGGCCTGTGGTCCCCACAGGTATACAAGTGAGCTACTGCCAGTGGCTCATGGTACTGAACCATTGAATGAAAATATTTGGAATGAAATATGTTTGTTAAAACATTGCACCATTTTAATTACCTTGTACTGTTATATGCTGAAGTTTGTAATTATTGGTGCTGAAAATACTTTTATTTGCTAACACAGGGTGTTGTTTAGCAGGAGTGTTGTAAATTAGTGCTTAATTTTCATCCAAGTATGTTGTTTGGGGAGATATGTTACGCTTCTTCCACAGCTGGAGTGGAGCACCATGGTTTGTGGTCTGGTGAACATTCCCACATCAATATTTCCTGAAGTAAGGGATACCAGGTAATTTGAGCTGTCCTGTACCACTCCATATGTACCTTCACCACTTTACTCCATCAGTTTAGTATTACTTGTTGCATAATTTATTATATTATTTTTTTAAAAATCATTATAAATGACTGGCTTTGTTCCAAATAAGAATATAACTGGGCACCTCACCTAATAGTGTTTAAACCACACCAGGAGAATTACATAATACTTGAAATATATTCAGATATCTCCAATGTATATCCAATGGATATCTCACAATCAGAAACAGGATCAGGCTCACCCAAGCCAATATGAGACTGCTAGAGATCAGACTAATACTGAACTCATAAAAGAAGCTGGGGAGAGAGTAGAAAAGCTGCTGTTGATTTTAATTTTAACCATTTCACATTTCCAGTTTTTTTACTCCCAGTTAAACCAATAAATAAACAGCTTCTAGTAAAAAAAAAAAAAATAAAAGTTGCATATCCTTTACAGGATGTTGCAGTCAACCCCAGCATTTTTTGGCTGTTTGTGATTTCTTTGGCAAGATAATGTTCAGTAGTTTACCATTGCTTTCTGAACAACTGGAACTCATACCATTCTATGAAAATCATTGCAAGGCAGTCTGCTACCAAATTGCCCACAGCTGTGTTTTGAACATGGTATGCATGATTACAAATTGTGTTCATAACCCCTTCACCACAGATCCGGTAGTAAATAAAATTGGCAGTCAGACTACATCAAATTTGGATGAACATAATCTGACAGTTCAACAAGTATAACCACACTTCTGTAGGACAAATGTTTGAGTAAATAAAAAAAGTCAGAAAGCACTATAACTCAAAAAACAAGATTCATTTAAGGCAAAAGCAATTCTATTTCAGAGACTGCTAATGCTTGTGAAATTCTAAAGATTACACATATACTGGGTCTCAGTTTGTGGTCTCCCTCAGCAAACATGGTAACATGTTGATTCTGATTATTCTAGTAACACACAGATTGTATTTGTTTGTTCATACATCCCACTTTGCTGTTGTATTTGTTTGCTCATACATCCCAATTTGCTGAACCCACACTTAAATCCAGACTCAAGCAATATTGAATATGTTGTTTCATCTGCTGTGGGATCTTCAACTAGCAGTCATTCATATATCATCATAATATAGCAGGACTCTTGCAGAGTGAGTGATCCTCTCATCACGGTACACAGAAAAACACTTCTCATCATTTGGCACTATTTGAGAGAACTGTGTCATCTGCATATCTAAGTTCTGTAATTGGATTTCCTAATCTTTTGGCACTATTTGAGAGAACTGTCATCTGCATATCTAACTTCTGTAATTGGATTTCATTCAATTATGAGTGGATCAAATTTGACTCTGGTATCATTATTTTGACATTTGTCACTACATTTTCTGTGTATATTTGAAAAAGTTAAGGGGTGATGATGCAGTCCTGAGTCTTTCTCCCTTTGTATCTCACACCAGTTTGATGTCACACCGGCTACTCTCACAGCTGCTTGTTGATCATGATATAATGATTCAATTAAGTGGATCAAATACAATCATGGATAGTCTTCAAAATATTTCTGTTGTGTGTGATGTTCCAACTGCTGGTAATCAGTGAAATCAACAGATTCACTGACTTATTGTCTTTCACTCCAGTGTGACTTATTGCCTTTCACTCCAGTAGTGACATTGCCTTTCACTCCAGTGTGACCCAGACAGTATATTCACAAAGTCCTTGTAAGAGAATAATGTTTATGCTTGGTACCCACTCATATCACATCTGTCCATATTGAACTGAACTTAATACAGACATGAGAATCAGACACTGATTACTCTGGTGACTTGAGTACCCACTAGCCAACTCAGAGCCACAGTGATCGTAGCCTTCATCTTCATACTTAAGACTAGTAGATCTATAAGGTCTATTCTGCCTCTAGTTGAGAATCCCCAGTCATGATACACAGAACTTGGTGTACTATTGCATCAGCTGTGCCTGAATTTTCATTTATCACTTAATTGGACATTGGAAGCCATGGTAGCATACTTGCCTGTCTGCCCAGTGGTTGGTTATGTGTTCAAATCTCCTTCAAGACAGGGTCTTTTTAACAATGACTTGGGCTCAGGTCGACTGTCTACAATATTTAAAACATGGCATGTCCTGTGTAGGAGCGTGCGATCAACCCTGTGTTGGTTTAGCAGTTTTATGTTCAACAGTTTGCTGTGGAAGTGTTCTGGGAAGTAAAAGTTCCCGGCAAGACATTGACCATCAAATGTCGACTGGTCTATAAATAATGTTGGGCTAGTCTAACAGTGTTATAGGACGACAAGGCCTCTGTATGTAGTTGATGGTGCGAGTCTATATTCAACAAAGTCCATGTTGACGATATATTTGTAAAATATCGTACAGATGAAAATCATACTTGACTTGTTCTTCTAGGTGGCTGATGGAAGACTACTGTTTACGTCAACGCGTGAGCAGCCCTAGATACCTAAACTACTGGTGCTCACGCGTTCACAAACCTATTTCCCCATTTTGCACATCATCCATTAACTCATTAATTCCCTAACAGAGATGGTGCTCTGTTACACTAGCAACATTAACTCAATACACCCAAAGGTGTGGACATGGGTCCTTGACTTTAATTGCTGGACCTCACGTCTGCCAGGCCAATACACCATTGAACCCACTCTCTGCCCAGTGGATGGTGACTCAATGGGGTGTGTTTTTGTGCTTGCTGCTGTCAATCTGTTCTGGCCCTTTTGAGTATCTTGACTGTGGTAACCATCCAATATCTTGTGCCTTTGCCATCCATGGCCTTTGCCACGTTATTAAGTTTATGTTGGGTTGAGCTAAGAACTGACATAACTGCACTCAGGGCATTCCCACACGTGCTCCATCCCCTCATTCAACTGCCAGCGAAGAGTGATACTGCTAATCGTTCCAACTGCCAATTGATTGAAAGTTCTCCTTCTCTGTTTTGAATTTCGTACAGAACCCCTGCCGATCCCCTGCCATATCATCCTCTCCACATACGGGTTCTCAGTCTGTTCCACAGCTTTCTCCACCAGGTCCTACAGTTTTCATCAAAATAGCTCAGGTTATCAGGTTACTATACAGTGGCTGTCTCTCAGGTTACTATACAGTGGCTGTCTCTCATCATTGCTGTGTCACCTTTAGGCCTTGACCTGTGCAAATCTAGGCTTCACAGATATATACCCAAGAGTATAGCTCATAATTCTGATGGAGATATTTTGTGCATTCTTCCTTTTGTCATCTGGCTGTTACTCTCCAATAAATGTAGGCCTTCAGCTAACTCCTTCCAAAGCCCTACCATCACCTGCCATATCCTGCAGCTCCCTCCATTTTATTATTCATCTCTGTCTCTAATTCTCTTCTCCATGTCTTCCCCTCTATTTTTATAGTCTTGTAATTCCAGAGATTAGAATTTCTAGGTATACTATTGTCTGGTTTTCCAAATGTATGTACCTGTCCAGCACCTGGCATCATTTCCCCACCTCTTGATTCACTATTTGTTTACATCATGCCATTAGATCCACATTGATGATTCTGCCGTACCATGTTAGTCGATCTATGGTGCTGGATTCATATTTTGTAGACCCAGAAGTTTAGCACCTGTGACCATGTCTGTAACTCCAGAAATAATTCATGCCTGATGTTTTATGTTGTCTTTGGGGGGTCAGGACTGGGCATTAATTTGTATGCTTCCTTTCTGGTGTCTCCAGCAGTCCATCTGTTAGAAGATGGTAATAATGATTAATTATTCTTGAGAAGGCCTGTGAGTATGTGATAATAAGAAATATAGAAAATAGAGCTGTGACTTGTCATGCACCTAAGTGTCCCGTATATATATACATTGTCAGGCAGAGAAAACAGGAAGACGTTATGTATTTTGTCCATTTCTAATGATTTTCCTTGTTTATTTTCAGTGGATATTTTGGTGTAACAGATCCAGCAATTTGTGGTTTCAAGATCCCTATCACTGCAGTAGTGAGTCTGTTTTAAAAAAACAAATACTTTCTGCTTATTGCCATGTCTTTCTAGTTGTGTAGCTTGTCCATACTAATTATGTATTAGTTATCCAACCAAGGTCATGTGAAAGCAGAGCATACTACTTTTGATTTGGAAGCAGGCCGCCGTGTGTTGGTTTTCATACAATGGTATGAGTACCGGTCATTTAGAAAGCAATGCAAACTACTGAACGTAAACTTGTCAAGAAATCACAACACCCCCCCCAAAAAAAAAGCGGGATCTTGTTAAAAAATGATCATATCAGTGTATTTCCTGGCTACCATGGCAATATAAAGAAAATGGCAGTTGAGTAAACATTGTAAAGTGATACACACAGCAAGAGGTAAAAAAGTGTCCTTTATGGTCAGTTTGTGCTGTTGGCTTGTCAGTAGTTATTGTGTGTTGACATTTATTTGCATATACCCATCGTGAATACATTGTGAGTAGTTATTGTGTGTTGACATGTATTTGCATATACCCTTCGTGAATACATTGTGAGTAGTTATTGTGTGTTGACATTTATTTGCATATACCCTTTGTGAATACATTGTGAGTAGTTATTGTGTGTTGACATTTATTTGCATATACCCTTCGTGAATACATTGTGAGTAGTTACTGTGTGTTGACATTTATTTGCATATACCCTTCGTGAATACATTGTGAGTAGTTATTGTGTGTTGACATTTATTTGCATATACCCTTCGTGAATACATTGTGAGTAGTTATTGTGTGTTGACATGTATTTGCATATAACCTTCGTGAATACATTGTGAGTAGTGTTGACATGTATTTGCATATAACCTTCGTGAATACATTCTAGTGGATGAAAGGGGCATTGGGCTTATGGTGTTAGACCCATATTTTTATAGGTCATTCAAGACTCAGTCAGTTTTTGATCTCGTGCCATTTCTCCTGCCTCGTGCAGCCTCATGCCCAAGTTGTCTGCAGTTTTCTGTGTCCATCTTTGTGCTGATCGACCCCTGCCACTTATTCCAGAAATCATGCCTTCCATGACAGTTTTCCAAGTCACTGTGACAATCAATACGGTTTTTATGTTTCCAAGACATGATAACGAATAAACTTTTTTTCAAAGGGTCACAAACTGATATAGTACACACCCATATAAACACACACATGCATACATGCACATATAATACATGCACATATAATACATGCACATATAATACATGCACATATAATACATGCACATATAATACATGCACATATAATACATGCACATATAATACATGCACATATAATACATGCACACATACATACATGTACACACATGCATACATACATCCATTGACACACACACACACATACATAGATACACACATACATAGATACACACATACATAGATACACACATGCATAGATACGCACATACATAAAGCCTTGCATGCATGCATCCATCCATCCATCCATGCATGCATGCATACCATATCATACCATACCATACATACCGTAATGTAACGTAGCGTAGCATAACATAGCACACCATTGTGCAACATTGCACAACATTGCACAACATACCTAACATAACATAACATAATGTGCATAACGTGCATGTGTGCACGCATGTATACACACGCACACATTATACACACACACACACATGTATACACATGCATACATACAGACTGACCGACACACTCAGACAGACTACATGCGTCATTTACCCTAATACCCCCAAATATAATTACCCAGAAATAAAAATACAGCATACCACATTTGAAATATAACCGCGAGCGATTTGGAAGCAAGCCACATTGCATTGGTTTTCATACAAATATAAAAATATACCTAAACATAATTTTAGTTAAACTTATCATGTAGGGGTTGAGCCTGCTACTTCGGCATCAGCACACCGGAAGTATAAGAGTGAGTGCTGTTATCTATTCGGCCATGCTGATCTCCAATCATGTATGTTCATTCAGATTGCTGACCTGCAAGGCTCCATGTTTGGGCACTGCTGCTTTGAGATCGGCGATGTCAAGTGCACTCTGGGAACAGGCACTTCCTTGAATATCAATATAGGCAGCCAGGCATATGCATCCACAGCAGGTATTGTTATTCTTGGTTTCTCTTCTTGTGCTTCTGATTCTTGTGTTTTGTGTATCTGTAATGCATTTGACTGAGAAGATATTGGGTTCATATCTAGTGATGAATGCTACTGTATGGTTGAACAACTTGTAATGTACAGCTGTATGATTGAACAAGAGTACACCTGTATGGTTGATCAACTAATAGAGTGCAACTGTATCATTTAACAACCTATAGAATACAGGTGTTTATCCCACTATTTGTCTGATAACAATAACTGCATGTGTATATGTATGCTTGCATGTGTGTGTTCGTGTATGTATATACTATGTTAATTTGTGACCCTTTGGAAAAAAGTTCATGTCTGATAACTTCTAGTAACAAAATTTCCCCTTGTCTCTGGGTAGTGAGATCGGACGCCCATGTGTATTGTTGCACATGTAAAAACTCCCTTGGCAGTTGGAAATCGAAAAAGAGTAGCTTATCGGCGCTGCCCAGGCAAAATTTAAAGTTAAAAATATACCCAAAGTATTTCAGGATCCTTGCCAGTGCTACAGAGATTGTGCACTGAGCTGACATTCTCCGGACTCAGGCTTGAGTTAGGAGTAGAACGGAGCACTTAGGGTTACATACGTGTGCCGTGATGTTGATCCGTCGACTAAACTAAACTGAACTAAACTAAACTGTCTTATAACAATATTTCTTACTCGGTCTTGGATAACTCAGTTGGCAGCTCTTCTCAAGCATCTCATCTCGCACATGTTGATTTTGCGTAAGTGTGATTTAGATAATGTCCATTTTTGACATTGTAGCATAGGATTACAAGATCACTCATCAAAGAAATAAGGAGAAGACAAACTGATATTTATGTGGCATATTAACAGAAGAGGTGCAATAGAGAATTTAGCCTTAGGTGGACAAATATCAGACAAGAGGATAAGAGGAAGACAAAGATGTGTGCAGAAGGCCTAAACAGCCAGGCAACAAAATATCATATGACAGATTGGAGAGTTATGATTGGCAATGTCTGCTCAAGATCTGGCACCTGAACAAGAAAACAATGCCTCATCTTATTTCTGTGTCATATGTCTCATTTGTCATAGCCTTGTCATATGTATGTCTCATTTGCCATAACCTTATCATATGTATGTCTCATTTGTCATAGCTGTGTCATATGTATATCTCATTTGTCATAGCCTTGTCATATGTCTCATTTGTCATAGCCTTGTCATATGTCTGTCTCATTTGTCATAGCCTTGTCGTAAGTATGTCTCATTTGTCATACCTTGTCATATGTATGTCTCATTTGTCATAGGCTTGTCATATGTCTGTTTCATTTGTCATAGTATTATCATATGTATGTCTCATTTGTCATACATTTGTCACATGTGTGTGTGTCATTTGACATATCCTTGTAATTGAAGGTTAGAAACAGAATTCTTGCATGTTACATAGAACCATTTTTATCACTGCTGAGAATCCTGGACAATTACTAAACACTAATTGAATGGCACATTTTGGAAACATGTCATGTGATTAATAAGGATAATGCATTTCATGTGCTGTTTAACAGATAAAATGGCCGCATGTTAAAGCTGACAGAAGAAATTTCCATTCCGTTATAAAAACTTAACTGTGACTGTGCAAACAAAATGACGTGATAGTCAGTTTAAAATTATCACGGTAGACATTTCAAATTACTGTGTGAATATGTATGTTGTATATTTCAGCTTCAAGGATTTATCTTATTGCTTTAGTTTATGTTGTGTGATTTCTGCAGTATGTTCCTGACTAGATGCAGTGATATATGCAAGGCCATAAATCATGCAATCTGTTGTTTGTGTTGTCATTATTCAAATTGGTAAACAAGAAAATAAATCCATTAAGGCCTCAGAGTTGTGATTTTACAGGAGAATGCTGGGCAGCTAAAATGAGTAATCTAAGTGTTTTGAAAGATGCTAAGACACAGACAGCTTATCACATGCATGCATCAGACAGAGAGAGAGAGAGTTGTCATTGTTTGGCACATTATGAGAAAACAAAACCTAGAACATGTGACAACTGGACAGATTTATGGAAAAAGAGATAGCAGAAGACAGAAGATTCTTGACATATTTGTGTCATGGAGGGAACCGTGGTAGCATAGTGGCTAGATGCTCACCTAGTAGTCATAGGTTAAAATCCACATTGGGGCAAATGTTTTAAATGCATTTTGTAATTGTTTTTTTTCTTTCTTTCAGATTTGTTTCCAATAATTGGTTGGAAAATTGGCAGTGAACTAGTTTATTTAGCCGAAGGGCAGTCTGCAGATACAGGCACAGTTATTGAGTGGGCGCGGAGTCTGGGTGAGTTATGTTTGACTGAAATGTAGATCTTTGTCAGATCTACACTCATTATTTGGTTGGAGAATTGGCAGTTTATATGGCATAATGGTAGTGTCAGTCCATAAAGGCTCAGGTTCCCTCCTCAGTATCTTCCTCAGGTTGCAGCCATCAGTGACACCATTCTGTGTTGACTATTCTTCTTTGGCCCCTGCATAGCACTATTGTCTGGCTTCACACCTTTTAACTTATGTCTGCCATGGACCGACTGATGTGTAGTAGGGTTTAGAGGTGAAACAACTATAGATTGTAGGTTTTTAACACAACGTGGCTCACTCACACAGCCATCTGGCAGATGCTGATAATTAATTCAAAGCAACCCATGGTAGAAGCTGATATATAGTTTATTCACTAATGATACACAGCCAAACAACCTCCACAGTCAGCTGAGTCACTCACTTTTACTTACGTCCTCATACACTGTCCACTGTGGATCAAATGCCTGGTGGCGACTCCTCTTCTATATTTTCAGTCTAACATGTGGTATGCCTTCAACACACCTCCATCTCTGTCACAACCTAGGGCGATGCAAAGCACTGGTATATAATCATCTATACGTGGAAAACAACTCGCTTTTGGGGTACAGCTGACGACGATCACTGTAGAGTACGTGTAAAGATATTCTTTGTGTGTCTGCTTGTGTCTAACGTGTAGTAAAGATATTCCTTGCGTGTCTGCTTGTGTCTAACGTGTAATCTCTCTAGCTTATGTGATTTATTTAACATATAATACTTATTTATTGCTGAAAAAAACCTATGTCTAGATGCAAGTCTGCTCCATGCCCAAATGATATGTCAATCCCGTTAACCTCCAAGCAAGCACTTCTTACATCAGCGTGTCTCATGCAATCCCAAGATTACCATATATTAACTCTGTCTGGACTATGACAATGTAGACTGGTGAAGGTCACAGATGTGCAGTCATCTCTTGATTCGTTTAATTACGCTGCCTCTCCAATGGTCATCACTATGTCAGTCCTGCCCATTGCTCATTCCATCATAGGTCAGCTCAACAGCTTGCTCATTTCCTCTTACATCAGTGTGGCCTGGCACAAAAATAAACCTGTTTTATTTTGTCATGCTTGACCTCCTTAGAGACTCCACCCATCATCTTGCAGCCCATCTCAATCTCCCTGAGCATCCTCGTTGAGCCACAGAGAAAGCATGCCCGCTTGGATGAATGTCTGTCTCTCCAGTTAGGTTGTTGCTTTAGTTACTGCCATGACCTCCATAGTCAGACTACTTGTTGCAGATAACATTTTACAGTAACTTTGTATTATTATATTCCTCCATGCCACAGTCTCAACCCATTCAACATCAGAGGCAGACAGAGAGAAGTTATGCTGGATGCAATGAGGTGGTGGCATGGAAGAATATCACCAATAGATTTGATCTGCTAAACCAAGGACTGAGATATGTGGAGAAGCATAAATGCTTATACCAGTTGGCAGGGCACATGATGATGATGCATTTTAACCTTATTTTTTCTGTTTTTTTTTTTTTTTTTAACTCGCTGGCTTTGAACACAAGCGTAGTCCATACATGTTCTACAACTTCTAGTGTACTGGACTGATATTTGCGTGTGGATTTGCTTTCCCTATTACCAGTGTCCCTCCACATCAGATGTCCACTATTCAGTAGGTGTGCTAATTATCGTTTACATCGTTTTCTAAAAATTGCACAGCAGTTTAATTCCAAGTCATATTATTAGTTGGTTAATTCACCTATATAGGAATCACTAACCAAGTGAATAGCTTTGTCTGCCTTTATGTCACAATATTATTTAATTCCTCATCCGTTCATTAGTTGGTTAGTTCCTTGTCCATTAATTAGTTGGTTAATCCTTGTCTGCTGATTAATTGGTTGATTCCTTGTCTGTTGATAAGTTGGTTAATTCCTAATTCATTGATTAGTTGGTTAATTCCTTGTCTGTTGATAAGTTGGTTAATTCGTTGATTAGTTGGTTAATTCCTTGTCTGTTGATAAGTTGGTTGATTCCTTGTACATTGATTAGTTGGTTAATTCCTAGTCTGTTGATAAGTTGGTTAATTCGTTGATTAGTTGGTTAATTCCTTGTCCGTTGATAAGTTGGTTAATTCCTTGACCATTGATTAGTTAATTCTATGTCCAGCGATTAGTTGGTTAATGCCTTGTCTGTTGATCAGTTGGTTAATTTCTTGTTTGTTGATTAGTTGGTTAATTCATTGTCTATTGATTAGTTGATGAATTCCATGTCCACTGATTAGTTGGTTAATTCATTATCCACTGATTAGTTGGTTAATTTATTGTTCACTGATTATTAGTTGGTTAATTCATTGTCCACTGATTAGTTAAATTTCATGGCCACTGATTAGTTGGTTAATTCATTTTCCCACTGGTTACTAGGTTAACTCCATGTTCACTGATTAGTTGATGAATTCCATGTCCACTGATTAGTTGGTTAATTCAGTTATACATGAATCTCTAACTAGTGAATAGTTTAGTCAACTTTTAAATCATGATATTAATTCCATGTTCTGTAATGATTTGATTGATTCAGCTGCACATGAATCTCTAACCGTGTGAACAATTTTATCAACTCTTATATTCTCTACATATTCAGATCTCTTTGATGATGTTGCAGAAACTTCAGACTTGGCCGAGTCAGTACCAGGTAATTTATGTTAGATTTCTTGACTTGCCAATAAAAGAAGCAAGGAACAGTAACATTGTAACCTTCCATGTATGTCGTAAGAGGTGACTCTGGAAGTTGGGTGTCAGCTAAGCTGCCTCATCAGAAACTTTAGTTGCAAAATGCAACCTCTCATGAACTAGCCAATAAAGGAAAGAAAAACAAATCAGCCAGCAGGATGACAGGAGGCCCTTCTAAAAAATATAAGGGGTGTTAATTTTAAATCCGTTTGTGCCGCACCGCACGTAATTGCGTACGTTGAACATGATCATGTCAGTCATGTGATAAGTACTGAGCAATAAAAAAAAAGGGCATGTGCTTATCGTCCCATGATGCATTGGTTCTGTTTCTGACCATTGAGAAAATGACCGGATTGATCCAAAATCCGTCCGAAGAAGCTCAAAGAGTGGTGATTCAATTTCTTTCATTTGAAGGATGTCGACCAGTGGACATTCATCGAAGAATGCAGGCGGTGTACGGTAAAAAATTGTGTCAAAGACAACAGTGACAGACTGGGCACAAATGTTTCGGAAAGGACATCAGTTCCTGACAGATCTTCGACGGCCGGGTCAAGCGCATATTGTTGCAACAGAAAAAGCCATCAACAAAATTAATACAGCAGTACAGATAAACTGTTGTTGAAGCATACGTTCGCTAGCGAAAGAATTTGATGTCTATTGGGACAATTCAAAAGGTCGTTCGTAAGAAACTGCAATATCGGAAGGTGAGTTCACAGTGGGTACCATGGATGTTGACCGACCACCAAAAAGAGGAACGCGTGGGATGGTGTTTGAACCACTTGCTGCGTTACAGAGTGGAGGGTGATGCATTTCTCTTCCGCATAGTGGCAGGCGATGAATCATGGTGTCACGAATTTGAGCCAAGCAGCAAAAGAGAGCATGCAATGAAAGCATGCTAGATAACCAAAGCTAAAAAATTCAAGTTACAGGTTTCCGCTGGTAAGGTTATGTCGAGCACATTTTTTTACCATGAAGGGCTATTGTTGGCCAACTTTAAAGAACCTGGTGTCAACATAAACTCTATGCACTACTTGCAAACACTAGACAAGTTGCAAAAAGCCATCAAGAATAAACGACCTGGCATGCTTTCTCACGGTGTGATTTTGTTGCAGGATAATGCTCGTCCACATGTCTCAAAGATTGTGCAGGAAGCATTAGCAAGGAAGAAGTGGGAAATTCTGCAACATCCAGCCTGTAGTCCTGATTTGTCACCATGTGATTTTTATTTGTTCGGACCTCTAAAAAACAAGCTCTCCAGGGGCAACGATTTCACACAGATGCAGACGTAATGAACGCGGTAAACACTTGGTTCAGTGAGTAACCACAATCCTTTTTTGCGGATGGAATTCGCCGCCTACCTAAGCAATGGGATGCTTCCCTGAATGCCTACCGTGACTTCTGACCAACCCCATGGTGCATAATTCATTCAAAATGAATGCTTTGTTTAATTCTACCACACCTGTTAAAGTTTCTTTCATGCTTTTGTAACGAAGCCATTGGAACGGGTTTCAAATGAACGTCCCTAATAGAAAAAGTAACCATAAGGAGTCTGGATCATCGACTTACCTCCTGTAATCTAGGAAGTCTCCAGAATTGGTACCTGGAATATTAAAACTGTTTAGGAATTGGAAGGAAAACAGGACAGGTGGTAAAGGAAATTAAATATCAGATTAGTATTGTTGGGATTATGAAAAACAAGATGGAAGGGAGCAGGCAAAAATGTCTAAACACAGATGAAACGGTGCTGTTTGTGAAAATACCCCTCATGGTGGCCTAATGCTATTCAAAAAAGCCAGGCAAAAGCACTAAGGTGGAAGGCATTGAGTTCTAGAATAATAACAAAAATATTTAGTGTCAAAAAAAAAAAAAAAAAGCAAACGATGTGATCGAGTGTTATGCACCAACAAATGAAAAGAATGAAACAGTTAAGAAGACATTTTACATGAAACTCCAAAGGAATAGGTAATAAAAGACATGGAAATATGACAATTTTTAATGGGTGACCTGAATACCGAGATAGGATAATATAATACAGAGGAAATGATGGGGGAAATGGATATAGTAATTAATGAAAATAGAAAATTATTGACTTATTTTTTAACAGGGAGTCAATATGTCACAAGAGGAAGTGTTTGAATGAAAGAATGCATAAAGTATGGTATCACCAGGTAAACTTAGGTATCAACCAGACCACAATACAGAAAATCAAATTCGTCATATAGTAACAAGAAATTTAGATCATATCTAAATGATGTAAAAATGTCTAGAAATGTAGATGTAAATTCAAATCACAATCTGCTGAGAAACAAACTTAAGTGAAAACTCAGGAGATATATAACTTCTTGTGGCATGGTCGAGACAGAAACACGGAACTGATCCACGACTCTGGTGATCAAGTGAGATGGCAGAACATGACCGCCCACGCTTACCGGCATGGCACATGATGGATGGATGGATATAACTTCTTACAAACATTGAAAACAAAACAATGAGGATATTTCAGAAATCAAGAAACTAGGGCACAGTTGATGGTCCGTCTCCTTTCTATGCAAGGAAACAAGCCTGTCTGTCATGTTTATTACCAGATCTTTGCTTTATCTTTTTTCTATTGTTTGTTGTGAGATATTTGTTGTTACTGGGCCTCCCCATCCCTACAATTTTGTGATTTCCTTTTGCTTACCTGGCATCTGATTATTTCAGATTCTGGAGGTGTGTTTTTTGTCCCTGCATTCAGTGGTTTACAGGCACCATACAACGATGACAAGGCTGCAACCGCCATGTTTGGGATGACACCAAATACAACAAAAGCTCACTTTGTTAGAGCACTTTTGGAGTCTCTAGTGTTTCGGTTCAAATCATTGTATGATGCAGCGGTGGCAGGAACCAGAATTCCATTGTCTCATATCAGGTGAATGTTCTTTGATGATAGTCTTCTTGACTGTTGAACTGTCTTTTTGACTCACAATCATATTACTTGACTATGTTATTTCTTTGCTCAATTAGCTAGTTGTTTGATAGATGCTACATTTTACTGACTTTTAACTCAGTTTAGTTTAGTCGATGGATCAACATTACAGCACACGGGTGTAACCCATAACTCTTAACTTCTTAACTCAATGTAACTTATTAGCTGTTTGGTTTTTAAACTAAGTAGTGGAATGATTTATTTACACGCTAACTGGCTGGCTTTGTACTTAGTGCTAAGCTACATAACAGACCAGTTTAAAAAGATGTCCAGCCTGCAAAAGTAGAGCAGGATATCAAATGAGAAACTGTCTCAAAGAAAATTAGAAAAGCTATCAAACTCCTGAAGAAAATTGCTGGTCCAGATGGTATCCATGCTGAAGCCATTAACTGCAATATAAGCAACTCATCTAATTTACTGCACACATTTTCAGCACTCTGAAAATTGAAGAAACAGCAGCAGACTGGACAGAAGGATATCTGGGGAAGCTGCCAGAGAAAGGAGACCAGCAGGAGTATGAAAATTAAATAGTACTAAAGGTTTTGTCAGTTAAAAAATTTTTTTTTAATTTTGTTGCGTATCCCTTACGGGATGTTGCAGTCAACACCAGCATTTTCAGCTGCTGTTGATGTACTAGGCAAGTGTTACGTTCAGTAGTTTGCCATTGCTTTCTGAACGACCGGCCCCTATACCTTTTTTCGAAAAAACCACTTTTGCAAGCCCTTAGCCACAGAGATATTAAACATGAATATTTTAGAGAGATTAAAAGATGCATTGACAAGTGTACAGGCAAGGCAAGCTTCTGACCAAACTGATCCTGCAGTGACCTGACATTAAGCATAATAATAGATGAAAGCATTGAAATAGACTCACCACCTTATTTTGCATACATGGAATATTAAGTCTTTTGACAGCATTGTTAGAAAATAGTTTTCAAAATTGAAGCACTATGATCCAAAGAAGATAATACACTTGATAAGGGGAACATATACAGACATGAAATACTGAATTCTTTGTGAAGGAAAACTAACAGATACAAGGATGTTTTTGTCACCTTTATTATTCTGACTGACTGTAGACTGGATAATGGAGACAATGACTACCAGAAGAAATAGAATTCACTGGATTTTGACACAGAAGCTTGGTGATCTGGCCTTTGTTAACTACAGTGCTTTCCTGATCCACACGAAATTAGATCCAGGATACATTGAACACACATGATGGGATGATAGAACAATTGGGTGTTAAAATTCATAGGGAAAAGAAAGATAATGAGAATAAATTAAGCAAATGATAACATGTTCTCTATTTGTGAAATCTCATGAAGGTGGAATCATACACATAGGTAACAACATAGATGAGGTTGGGTGGACCAGAGAGAGACATTAAAATAAAAATATGAAAGCAATTTTTTGTATAGCACTAGGAAATTATATCTAAAATAAAACTTTGAATATTTAACCCTAGCGTCCAAATAATACTGCTGGATTAGAAACACGGAGACCGACTAAAACAGTTTCTTGTAAACTACAAACATTCATTTACTGTTATCTGCACAGAATAGGCCGACAACAATTTTATGACAGAATCACAAATGAGAGAGCCAAACACATTGAAGTAAATCAAAGATGTGAGGAAAAGACGCTGGCACAAATTAAGAAAACTATTAATATTGTAACTACAGAGTCCTTTCTCAGAAACCCATAGAATAAAAATAGAGATGTGAAATCGCATGGAACAGAGAAGAAATAGAGATGAATAATATTGGAGGACATAGAGGTAGATGGTAAGAGATAGTAGAGCTTATCGTGAACACTACTGCTGCTCTTTAGTATTTTCCTTTTTTTTTTTTTTCATTCATTCATCATCATCATGTGCCATGTCGGTAAGCATGGGTGGTCATGTTTCGCCTTCTCACATGATTACCAGAGTCGTGGATCAGCTCCGTGTTCCTATCTCGACCATACTCTCGACCATTTACTCGCTTATGAACTCAAGAGTAGTCCATAGAAGTACTACTACTTCTAATGCACAGGACTTATTTTTGCACATGGATTAGCTTTCCCTATTACCAGTGTCCCTCACCATCAGGCAAACCCACTCTGACTTCAGAGTTACTTGTAATTTACATCAAGGATGAGACATTTTAGTCCATCTGCAGAGTTGAACCCACTACCCTGGCATCAGCACACCAGATGTTTAAGAATAAGCACTTTTATCCACTTGGCCATTTTGTCCTCAGTATTATCCTTTATTTTCCTTGCATTTCAACCCTGGTATGTTTATGATAAAACAGTGGTTCTAAACCGGTGGGGAATTTTAGGGTTTCCAGGGGGGGAATGAAGATTATTTCAAGATCACGTTAATACAAGAACCGATTAGTTTATATTGTTTTTCCCTTCATATTTTACGGTTCTGTACTTCTCGTCCGTCTAAAATTCAATTTATAAGGTAAGTAGACCCACAAATCACGTTTTATGTGGAGGTCTAGACTTGTTTTAGTATGTGCTATTACATTTAGCTTCCATTATTACGTATACTGTGTAGGGGCGGGAGTGGCATTTTTAGGTAGGAAATACAAAAGGGGGGAATGACGTTCTGAAAATATGGTGAAGGGGGACACGGGCCAAATTTTTAGGTAGGAAATACGAAAGGGGGGGGGAGGAGAGAGGGGAATGACTTTCTGAAAATATGGTGATGTGGGGAACGGGCCAAAAAAGGTTGAGAACCACTGTGATAGAAGGATAAATTGACAGAAATCTGATCTTCGTTCACAGAGTGGATGGTGGAGTGGCCGCAAATAACTTTCTGGTGCAGATGATGAGTGATGTGGTGAACCAGGTCATTCAACGCAGTCTTTACAGTGACATATCTTGTTTAGGAACAGCTTTCCTAGCAGGACTTGCCAAAGGTAAAGACCATTTCCCTTATTTCCAGTTTCTGTTGCATGATGTTAACTCTGGTCTAAAGTGGGCGGCGCAGGTTTAATTCCCCATCAGTATCGTTAAACATTAAATAAAGTCTGAACTAAGGTCATGCCTAGGAACTTAACTGACAGGGGATCTCAGTGTTAGTGGACGGCCAAAATGCAGTGACCAAAAACCATGAAGTGGCACATCCTCTGGCACTCACCGGCCTGACAACATGACATGCTTTCAATTGGTACGTTATGTACAATAAATGCATGTCCTACTAAATGACAGATCAAATCAAATATCCATTAAACTGTCTTACTAAATGACCAATTATTTTAAATATTTATTCGATGGTCGAGACAAAAACACGGAGCTGATCCACGACTCTGGTGATCGAGTGAGATGGCAGAACATGACCGCCCACGCTTACCGGCATGGCACGTGATGGATGGATGGATTCAATGTGTGTCCCACTGAATGGAGTCATAGTAATTAGTATGCTTACCTGCCCAATCAATCCTCAGCAGTTAGTTGCATATCCTTTAAAGTATGTTGCAGTCAACCCCAGCATTTTTTGTCTTGACAAGTTTACATTCAGTAGTTTGCCATTGCTGTCTTTCACTAAGTTCTCCAGTGTATTTCTTCTGATAACGGGCCCAAAAAATCTTGGCTGTCTACATCTAACTTCTCTGATCAGTTTACGGTTTAACAATGTGAAGTCACCAGCTCTTTTACTTGCTGCCTTGACCATCCAGGAAATTATCTGGTATCCTTTTTTCCCATTGCAACATGTGCCTGTGAGACCTGGACACTTACTAAACAAGCTGAACAGCGCATAAATGTTATAGACGGGTTCTAAGAATATCTTGGATAAAGAAAACAAATGCATCCATACGACAAGAGCTGAATATTGAAGAAGGTTGGCTACTAATGATGATAAAACAAAGAAAATTCAAATACTTAGGTTACTTGAAATGTCATGAAAGTTTGGAGAGAACAATAATAGAGGAGTATATGCCTGGGAAGAGAGGAAGGCCAAAGAGAAGGTGGCTGTGGCGGACGATCTCCAGATGGGTGTATCGGAAGTGGGACATCTTGTTTATGATCGAGAGGTTTCCTGAAAGGTTGTTATGGGAGCGAGGTTCTGCAAAGGACATGCTACTGAATGAATGAATCCTATTTTTACATGGCTAGATCAACTCCAGAGCCACATGGGTGAAATAACCCAGCCTGCCTGCCAGTGCTAGGAACTCAACCACAGATCTTTACGTTAAATAGTGAACACACTAACTGCAACACTGCCACGGCTTATAAGCAAATCTGTTATTAACATGTATGAAGGGGTTTCAAATCAAAACCTTAAAAGTGTGATAGAAACTACAATAACCATGCCATTGTCTTGTAACCTGTCAATATTGGTGTAAAGGTGTCAAGAGGGTTAAGCATGTGACATCATGGTGCAGATGAACATGGCGATGTCATGAGGACAGTTTAAAGATGGCCACCCCACTTTGACATACACCAAAGAGGAGCATTTTCTGTCATCGTTTTTTGATCATGGAAGGGGTGAAACCTATAGAAATTAATTAACAAATGAAGGTCCAGTATGGTCATGTTTGAGGACAGTTTAAAGATGGCCGTCCCACTTTGACATACACCAAAGAGGAGCATTTTCTGTTATCGTTTGTTTTTTATCATGGAAGGGGTGAAACCTATAGACATTCATCAGCAAATGAAGGTCCAGTATGGTCATGCATGCCTGTTAGTCCAGCTAGTGTATGAGTGGAGTAGGAAGTTTCAAAACGTTTTGGTCTGATGAAGAGGTACAGCAGGTGGTGCATTAGTGGTTACACATGCGACCAAGAGAATTTTTTTTCTACAGGAATCCAGGCATTTATCGGCACTGGGGGACTTAATTGAATGCAGTGGTGACTACATTGAATAATATACATTTATTCTTTACTTTTTCAGAATATATCAGAGAAAAGAGAATCAGGGAATGGATTGAGAAAACTTTCGGTGGGCAGTGATGAAAGTGACATTCTGATTTTGTTAAAGGGCAAAAGAGGAAGATATAATGAGAAGTCTTTGTTAGATAAAGGGCAAAAGAGGAAGAAATAGTGAGAAGTCTTTGTTAGATAAAGGGCAAAAGAGGAAGAAATAGTGAGAAGTCTTTGTTAGATAAAGGGCAAAAGATGAAGAAATAGTGAGAAAGTCTCTGTTAGATAAAGGGCAAAAGATGAAGAAATAGT
The DNA here is from genome assembly GCA_014155875.1 of Cepaea nemoralis. NCBI lineage: Eukaryota > Metazoa > Mollusca > Gastropoda > Stylommatophora > Helicidae > Cepaea > Cepaea nemoralis. Next base: position 590,928 of record JACEFZ010002737.1, read on the forward strand.
GAGAAGTCTTTGTTAGATAAAGGGCAGAAGAGGAAGAAATAGTGAGAAGTCTTTGTTAGATAAAGGGCAAAAGAGGAAGAAATAGTGAGAAGTCTTTGTTAGGTAAGCGGCAAAAGAGGAAGAAATAATGAGAAGTCTTTGTTAGATAAAGGGCAAAAGATGAAGAAATGGTGAGAAGTTTTTGTTAGATAAAGGGCAGAAGAGGAAGAAATAGTGAGAAGTCTTTGTTAGATAAAGGGCAAAAGAGGAAGAAATAGTGAGAAGTCTTTGTTAGATAAAGGGCAAAAGATGAAGAAATAGTGAGAAAGTCTTTGTTAGATAAAGGGCAAAAGATGAAGAAATAGTGAGAAGTCTTTGTTAGATAAAGGGCAGAAGAGGAAGAAATAGTGAGAAGTCTTTGTTAGATAAAGGGCAAAAGAGGAAGAAATAGTGAGAAGTCTTTGTTAGATAAAGGGCAAAAGATGAAATAGTGAGAAGTCTTTGTTAGATAAAGGGCAAAAGAGGAAGAAATAGTGAGAAGTCTTTGTTAGATAAAGGGCAGAAGAGGAAGAAATAGTGAGAAGTCTTTGTTAGATAAAGGGCAAAAGAGGAAGAAATAGTGAGAAGTCTTTGTTAGATAAAGGGCAAAAGAGGAAGAAATAGTGAGAAAGTCTTTGTTAGATAAAGGGCAAAAGATGAAGAAATAGTGAGAAGTCTTTGTTAGATAAAGGGCAGAAGAGGAAGAAATAGTGAGAAGTCTTTGTTAGATAAAGGGCAGAAGAGGAAGAAATAGTGAGAAGTCTTTGTTAGATAAAGGGCAGAAGAGGAAGAAATAGTGAGAAGTCTTTGTTAGATAAAGGGCAAAAGAGGAAGAAATAGTGAGAAGTCTTTGCTAGATAAAGGGCAACAGATGAAGAAATGGTGAGAAGTTTTTGTTAGATAAGGGGTAAAATAGGAAGAAATAGTGAGAAGTCTTTGTTATATAAAAGGCAACAGAGGAAGAAATAGTGAGAAGTCTTTGTTAGATAAAGGGCAACAGATGAAGAAATGGTGAGAAGTTTTTGTTAGATAAGGGGCAAAAGAGGAAGAAATAATAAGTCTTTGTTAGATAAAGGGCAGAAGAGGAAGAAATAATGTCTTTGTTAGATAAAGGGCAAAAGATGAAGAAATGGTGAGAAGTTTTTGTTAGATAAGGGGCAAAATAGAAAGAAATAGAGAGAAGTCTTTGTTAGATAAAGGGCAGAAGAGGAAGAAATAGTGAGGTCTTTGTTAGATAAAGGGCAAAAGAGGAAGAAATAGTGAGAAGTCTTTGTTAGATAAAGGGCAGAAGAGGAAGAAATTAGTGAGAAGTCATTGTTAGATAAAGGGCAAAAGAGGAAGAAATGGTGAGAAGTCTTTGTTAGATAAAGGGCAAAAGAGGAAGAAATGGTGAGAAGATTTTGTTAGATAAAGGGCAAAAGATGAAGAAATAATGAGAAGTCTTTGTTAGATAAAGGGCAGAAGAGGAAGAAATAGTGAGAAGTCTTTGTTAGATAAAGGGAAGAAGAGGAAGAAATAGTGAGAAGTCTTTATTAGATAAAGGGCAAAAGATGAAGAAATAGTGAGAAAGTCTTTGTTAGATAAAGGGCAAAAGATGAAGAAATAGTGAGAAGTCTTTGTTAGATAAAGGGCAGAAGAGGAAGAAATAGTGAGAAGTCTTTGTTAGATAAAGGGGAGAAATAGTGAGAAGTCTTTGTTAGATTGCTAAAGCATGTGTACTTGGTACTTTCAGGACTCTGGGCCAGCAAGGACGAACTGAAATCATTGCGTCAGAATGACAGACTGTTTGCACCACAGAGCAATCTCTCTCACATCCGCAAGTTGTATCAGAACTGGGAAAATGCTGTTCAGCGATCACAGAAATGGTACCCTTCATCATGACACTAGCTGGGTCAGCAGTAGCATGCAGTCACATCATTGCTGTCAGTTTCCTGATGTTTGTTGCAATCATCACAGGCTAAAATCCATATGAGGCTTAAGTCATGTGATGGTTGGTGTGTCAACATGAGACTGTCAACCATGTGATGTCAGTGTATCTACATGAGGCTGTCAACCATGTGATGGCAGTGTGGCTACATGAGACTGTCAACCATGTGATGTTGGTGTGGCTACATGAAGCTGTCAACCATGTGATGTCAGTGTGGCTACATGAGACTGTCAACCATGTGATGGCAGTGTGGCTACATGAGATTGTCAACCATGTGATGTCAATGTGACTGCATGAAACTGTCAACCATGTGATGTCTGTGTGGCTACATGAGACTGTCAACCATATGATGTCAGTGTGACTGCATGAAACTGTCAACCATGTGATGTCAGTGTGGCTACATGAGGCTGTCAACCATGTGATATCAGTGTGGCTACATGACTTTCAACCATGTGATGTGCCAACCATGTGATATGTGTCTACATTAGATTGTCAACTACGTGATGTGTATCTATGTGAGGCTGTCATCCATGTGATGTGTCAACCTTTTGATGTCTGTATACATTAGACTCTTAACGATGTGATGTGTCTACATGAGGCTATCAACCATGTGATGTGTGCTAAGCGATGCCTCGGGGTAAACATGAACTCTGCATGTAAACTTGATAACAAAACAGCTCGTCAATATAAGAGCATCAAATGGCAGGCTCTAGAAGCCTAAGCCGAACGGAAGAAACAAGTCGACCCCGTCAGACATTGGCAGTTAAAACGTTATTTAATTCCGTAGCATGCAGGCTTGGTGCACATATTTGGCAATAACACAGTATAAAATACTGTGCCTGTTCTGTCCATGTGTGTCTACAAAAAATTGTCAACCATGTGATGTGTGTTTACATGAAATTGTCAACCATGTGATGTGTGTCTACAAAAAATTGTCAACCATGTGATGTGAGTCTACATGAAATTGTCAACCATGTGATGTGAGTCTACATGAAATTGTCAACCATGGGATGTGTGTCTACATGAGGTTGCCGATGTGATTTAAGATTGTCAACCATATGATGGTTTTCAACTGTTAACAATGCTGATGTGCCTCTGATTTTGTATTAATTTGAAATTTTCAGTGAATTAACCATTACGCGTGTTTATTGTTTTTATACTTCATAAGTGTTGTATTTCTCTATGATAGTTGCTTGATTAATTAATTCATTCATATATGTTAAAATGATTACCTGTTCACTCACAGCTGTCCTCCCTGGCGAAGAGTTTAATGACTTTCTCTGTAATCCCGTATATCCACGTGTGGAACACAGCTGCACGAGATTCAGCAGCGGATCGCATTACATTTGTTACTTACGGGGTATGTGAGCCAGTCGCTCAGAAATCAATGGTAAACTACTGAGCGTAATCTTGACAAGAATATCAACAGCAGTTGAAAAATGCTGGTGTTGACTGCAATGTCCTGTAAGGAATATGCAACCCTAAAAAAAAAAATTCACTCACAAATGATTGGTGAAGAAATCATTACCTTCCCATTCCAGAAATTTCTGCTGCTCCTTACCTCCAGTTGGAGCATAGGCTGTGGACAGACATATGCCAGGCCGTCCTAGCTTTTACTGTCTCCTACAGCTTGAACCATTCTCTCCCATATTATTAACTGATTCAGTGCCAAACAACAAGTCGGTTTGGACCAAATATGGCACACAATCGGATGAACAATTATTTTAATGTAAAGTTTTGTATTGAAATTGCGGAAGACACCACGAAACAAAACAAAAGACACAATGACTCTAGTTTGGCGATATATCATCTTTCTGTCCAAATAGTAGGTTACATTTCTTGATATATTATCCTTCTGCACTGAATCAGTTAATGAACATTTGTAGTGTATTAGAAAATGTTTTAGTCATTCTTCTTTCTGCTCCATTCAGCAGTACCAATTTAACTTTACAGTTAAATAGTCTATGCTTGGTACTAGGCAAAATTGCTAGTATAAGTGTGAGGGCATGAAGCACTGAGTGCACAATGCTCTCCTTCTTAAGGGAGGGGTGGCTTGGGAGCAGGCACATTTTGCATGGAGACAATGCAATGTCTGGATACATGGTCCAAACACAAGGCAGGAGAATGACACCTGGAGTTTTGGGACAAGCACAAAGACAATGCAACATCTGGATACATGGTCCAAACACAAGGCAGGAGAATGACACCTGGAATTGTGGGACAAGCACGGAGACAATGCAACATCTGGATACATGGTCCAAACACAAGGCAGGAGAATGACACCTGGAATTGTGAACCGGATAGGCGCGCCCCCAGAAAGTCAGGAAGATAAAAGAGATAAAACATTCCAGGAAGGGGAACGGATTTACGATCTGGAAAGACTGGCACTGCTGAAGCACAGGGCGGAACTGACTCCACTGGTGAAACGGTGGCGTCAACATCAGACTGGGCTGACAATCCCTAATGCAATGCTCTGTATAATGTCCATGTTGGGAAGCATGATAATAAAAAAGATAATGCACCTGGAGCCTCCGAGGGAGGGCACAGCATGAAGGATACGCAACTGACCTCATGATAACCCAGACCAACCAACAGACTGGTCGTGCATCTGTGGTAAAAGCTTCACCACCTACAGAGGAATGCGAATTCACGCTGGGCTGAAGAAATGTACAAATGCACCAAAGCAGAATAGATAGCGTGCCCTTGAAAAGGGTAAGTCGCTAGATCTAAGCCAGGGAGGACCTGACAGAGCTGAGAAGATTCAAGTCAATGGCTCCTTTTATACGCCCAAGCACCCTTCTGATAGTTCCTGGGTGAAGATTAAGTTTCCTCCCACACTGAGAAGGTAGCATGAGCAAAATTCAACAATACATTGTCCCAAGATTTAGAGGATGAGCTAACATTAAACAATGCTGGAAGACAAAATCCACAGATTCAGAGAGATAGTGTGCTTCCACTCCCTGCGTCAATTTGGTAACAGTGAGAGGAAGAAAATAGTCCACAGAAGAGCAGCGTAGCAAAAACTGATAGAGGAAGTAAGAGCATAGAAGAATACTGCTCGCAAATGGTTTAATTCCACGGTTGAGAGAGGGCGGGGGGCTTGCACCTGGTGTGGCAGCATCTAAAAACCAGGCACAATGCACTTTGTCGAAGCTTCTGTATAGACAGAAAAATCAGGAGGCACAAGGGAAATTCTTCTGAGAACAAACCAATTTACTAGGAACTTATTCTGGCAGCCTCAATATCAGCAAAGAGGAGCTGGAAGAACATCTTGTGAAGATGTATTCAGATGTCCAGTGGAACATTCCACTTGGAGAGATTGAGGGGCTTCTAAGGCCGGAGAGAACAGCCATGGGTTTCAACGCCAAGCCTCCGTTCTTGAACAAGGTCATGGCCGTGGTTAAGAAAGCACGAAGCAAGTGAGCACCTGGACCAAACGGTGTACCGTACACTGTATACAAGTGATGCCCGAATGTCCTAAAGAAACTCCATCAGATCTTGAGATCCACGTTATAGCTAAAGCACGTCAACATGAGTGAGAAAGCCGGCGGTATTTACATTTCCAAAGAGCCGCACTCGACCAGCATTGCCCAGTGTTGGCCGATCTCTCTCCTGAACATCGAGGGGAAATATTCTTTACAGCAGTGTTTCCCAACATGGGGCCCACGCCCCATAGGGGGGGGGGGGGGGGGGGGGGGGGGGCAATTCGAAAATGGACTAAACCGGCTGGATATAACAAAACGGGGAGACTTGAGACTGAAGTTAATTAAATTGGAACCTGACATAAAATCTCTTTGCAGCAAGCATCAAGCGCAAGGATCTCACTAAATTTAAATAATCACTAATAATTAAAACAATACAGAAAAATCTTTCATTAAAATTATTTTTTACTTGAATGTCAGTTCTCCATTACATGTTTTGACAATTTACTTCCATTACATGTTTTGACAATTTACTTACTGTTTGCTCAATAATTTCTTAGTGATTATCGGTCCTTTGGCTAGGATCCGGTGCATTTGCTGCTCTCCTCCCCCCCCCCCCCCCCCAGTAGTGTGCCTGGTCTGGTCGGGGGCCAGGATGATCATATAAAAACACATCACATATCTTCACCGTAGATGTGGGCCTGGTGGACCACTGTGGGCAATAGCTCACAATGAGACTTAGGGGGAGGCGGGGAAACCAGTCTGGGGTAACCGCCAAACCCCCCCCCCCCACCCCAAAAAAAAAAAAATTCACAGGGGGGGGGGGGGGGGTCTGGCCCCTCTGGGAACCGTGAGCCCTTCTAAAAAAAAAATTCGTTTCTTTAGTGAAAATTTCAATTTTTGAATATTAAAAATGATGCATATGTTGGGGGTCATAAGAATTTTAGAAAGGCTTAGGTGGGGCATAGCACAAAAAAGGTTGGGAAACACTGCTTTACAGTCATGGTCAGCAGAACCACAACATATTTGATGATGAATAAGTACATCGACACTAACGATACAAAAAGGGGGTTGAGCTGAGTTTAGCTATGAACTGACATCACTACACTCAGAGGACATTCCCATACGCACTCCGTCCCCTCATTCAACAGCCAGCAAAGAGTCGTACTACTAATCATTCCCACCGCTATCCGATTTAAAGTTCTCCTGGTCTCCCCTCTGTTTTGAGATTCTTCCAGAACCCCTGCCGATGCCCCACAATATCACTCACTCCACATACGGGGTCTGAAATAATTTCATACCGCCACGCCACATTGGGTGAGTATCAGACAGGAAAAGCTAATCCAGACAAGTTCAGTCCAGTGCTACTAGAAGTAGTGTCTGTGGACTACGCTTGAGTTCAAAGTGAGAGAGTGCAAAATGAAAGAGAAATAGTCTAGAAAATATTGATAAAGTGAAACTGTACAGACCAGGCGGAGGAAGAGGCCGACCACGTAAACGATGGACACCGAGAATAACAAGAGTCCATGAGAATATTGATACATGAAGCCCATAATCCGGCACTCTCACGCTGTTTATACTTCACCTCAACACCGCTGTAGGTATTTTGTCTTCTTGGGCAACAACATTGATATCATGCATTGTCCATAATTGGACACGACGGTCTATCTAGGGATGGAAGCACTGTATTCTCGAGCCAATCTCTAAATACATTATGATTCATCTTATTATTATAATCCCTATTGTCTGTATGCTTTGATACGAACACGAGCCCAGCATTCTGTAGTAAGCCATTATGCGTATTACCACCATGGGCCATGACCAAAAGCTGTCCTATACTACTGGGCACATATCGCTTTATCTGTCCATGCACTGATTGCCATTCCTTATCACTTGTGTGGTGCGCATTGATCCACGTTTCATCCAAATACACTCTGCCATAATTTTTGTTGCGCAATTCCCTTATTTCACATAGGTATCTGCGTCTCATGGCTCCTAAATGCAGTTGCTCGCAAAGGATATTTCTACCTCCCATGTACTTTCTAAAAGTGAAGCCTAATGTCCTTATAATTTTCTACAAAGTTGTTTTGGATAGTTCTATGTTATTGTTCTTTCTCAACCAAACCCTAAGTTTTCTTACAGTCACTGTTTCTTTGGCATCCAGCATTTTTATAATGCTCCAAAGGTTGTGTGTTCGATTCCGGGCCGCATCCTTCGGTTCACGAGTTAAATTTTTCGGAGACTCCTGTGGGTCGTCGCTAGAGCTGTGGAGTTTGTGCTTTGTGCGATGCTTTCCGCGCTGCGGAAAGAGACCGAGCCATATAGGATAGAATGCAGTGCAACGAAGTAGACCCTGGCAACTTTTTAAAGCATTTTTATAATAGCTTGCCTTATGACATACATGTCAAAGCTGTCTACAATAACCTTTCTACCTACCGTTTGGTTATTGCGTGGTGGTTTAATTCCAGATTCTTGCACCCATCGATGAAATTACTGTTTTCTCAAACCCAATGCATGCACTGTTCTTTTTTTTGGAATTTGTAATAGTATAAAACAGTTTCCTGCGATCAGCTTCTTGACAAAAATATGTGTACAACTTTATAGCGATGCTTTGAAGTGTACAACATTTCACATTCAATCCCGTTGAACAATATTCACACATTCAGATGTTAGTGATAAGTGGTAAGATTTAAAAAAAAAAAAAAAAAAATCAGGTTTCATGAAAAAAACCAACATTGACGACACCTCTGAACACTCCCAGTTTAAACAGCGCGGGGTTCTTGCCATCTTGCCATAGGCCAATCCCGTGAACCATGGAGAATATTCAACATTGAGCGCTGATTTTCTGGCTGACGGTGTAATACATTTAAAATTATGGACTTAATCTCTGACCCGTAAATTATATACAGCATATAAACAAATATTGAAATCTGCTGTACAATCTCCAGAACAAAAATGTTTTTGTTGGGTGGACAAAATCTAAATCTCATAATTTTCCCTCAGTTGTTACTGAGATATGGATTTTTATATGGAGACAACCAAATGTAAATGCACTATAGACAGGTGATCATGCTGACAGCAAAAGAAATTATATGGACCACAGAGAGAGAAGGATGACGTCAAAACATGAAATTAGGGTAGAGTAATATAATACTAATTGCAATGGTAATTACAAATAAACAGATAAAATGTGCCACATATCTCTCACTATTAATGGCATTATTCAACTAGTCATTTTTTCAATATTGACATGTTTTGGTGGGTTTGTAAACTGGCCTATAGCAACAACACAAAAACACACAAAATAGATTAAAGCTCAGTAGCCATACAAGCCAGTCTTCACTAGGTCACACAATATACACATTTCATAGAAACTGAATCAGATTTACGTAATGCACATATTTTATTAAAGCATCTCAGATTTACACAATGCACATATTTTATGAAAGCATCTCAGATTTACACAATGCACATATTTTATGAAAGCATCTCAGATTTACAATTCATACAAAAATTGGCTCAGATTTACACAATGTACACATGTTTTTGTTGGCACTTGCTCGCTTTAAACTCAAGCGTAATCCATACACACTACTTCTAGTAGTGCTGGACTGCATTTTTGCATGTGAATTGCGTTTACCTATTAACAATGTCCCTCGCCATCAGGCAAATCCACTCCGACTGACATGCGTTCTTATCCATTTGGCCATGCTGACATGCACACATTTTATACAAATGACTCAGATTTACACAATGTACATTTTGCATAAGCAAGAATATACACATACTTTAATAATATACACATACTTTAATTTAAACCTGGCAAAAATTATAGTTTGAAATATTAAGAGGGGGGGAAAAAACCACGTACATTGTTTCACATATGAAGTAAAGATAACCATTTTCAAAACTCAGTATAGACAAGATGACCACATATAAAATCAGCAGACACAGTAAGAACACAACAGACACATATACACTAGACAAATAGAAAGCATACCAAGTTAGCGGAGTTTACATGATAACAAGTAACAGATTCCCAGAAGGAAACATTCCTCCCATCAAATGCTGATAAAATTGAAAGCTGCCAATTCCCCCTCTGTTGTCTGCATCTCATTATCTCAACAATAAACTGTAGTCAATGATGACCTTGACTTTAGGAGATTTTCACAATATGTTTTAGCCAGGGGAGGAAAAATCCAGTAGTCTGGTTGCCATGACACCTGGATATTTTTACACAGCACCTGAATTTGCAATTGCTTTCTTAGACCTTATTTTTAAAAAAAAATATACATGCTCCTGAGAAATATTGGAAATGTTCACAATATGCTTTGCCAGGTGACGAAAAAAATCCAAGGACCTGGTTGCCATGGCATATGAATTCTGAATTGTTTTCTTAACCTGTATTTAAAAAAATTAATATGCTGGCTCTTGAAAAAAAGGAGCCGGCTATTGAATTGTTCTAGTTTTTTTTTGTTTTTTTTTCTACCGCTGGTTATCGCAAAACAATAATCTGTGCTTTTGACATAGTGTTAGTCTTAAAAAGTGGGCCGAAAAAAAAAAACACTGCTCGAAGCATATTTCTAAATGCGCCAGTTTTGCAATATTCTCTTCATCGAATGGATATTAAGTACCGACTTCCTGACTGAAGTTCTTCACACACGTGGTTATGGGAAATCAGCTGTAGAAGTGAGATCTTCTAGAACGCAAGTCATCCAAGTCTGGGTACAAGCCTGGTTAAGAAGATAAAAACATTACATTCAGCTACCTTAGAATTACACAGGTGAAAACATGGTCATATTTACACCAAAATAGTAATGTCAGCTGCACAAACATCTACCCATGTGATGGCATTAAGGCAAGGAACATTAAATGACTGTTGGAGACACGGAATCAGTCATATCAACAGCTAAACACAGAAATCTCCTTCCCTACTGCATGTAATGACAAGTGGAAGACTGAACAATCATTCAATGTTTCAACAGTGGCCAGAAATAGTGAAAGAATATACTAGTAAAATAAAGATGTGGCAAACAAATACCACTACTACTATATCAATAGAATAAATATTAACCATAAAGAAAAACACTAACATTAAAACACAAAATAAAGGCACATAAAACATAAAAACACTGCCCAAAAATATTAACATAGAAAACGCTACCAACATTAAAATACAACACAACATACAAGCTAGTTGTTGTATAACTCATGTTAAGAAAATTCTCCTTAATCAAATTTATGTCATTTAAACAAAAACAACTCCCCCCTATGTGACTCCACCTTGACGTGGTGGGGGAGCTTGCGTGTCCCATCGACCCCATTTGCCTGCCGATGGATGAAAAACTACATATCGGACAGCTTATGGGATAGGGACCAGACTAAGAGAGACACAACCTGCTGCTCTGCAGGTATAGACTGAGGATAGCAGTCAAAATTTAAATCAGGTGCACGAAGGCAAAATTTCTTGGTCCAGACAAAACTCTTAATGTCGAGGGCTGTGGCTGATCGCCACTAAGCCACAAACCCTCGGTCTGAGAGCCGGGCCGATACCCTCCTACCGAAAAATAGAGGCGTGATACTGAGCAAGCTACATGCTCAGGTCCGATACATGTTCGAAGGCTCTCAGCTGGGGGATATGAGAGATTCCCGGATGAGAGGGCCAGGCTGTTTCTCGTTCACTGCTGCACGAAGGTAAGGTGCTGAGCCGGCAGCACATGTAGCCTACCTCGTGAGCGAGTACAAAAAGTCAGAAAAATGCCCCAATCGAAGGAAATGGTTACGAAAACTGTCTGTATCTAACTCATAGAGAGTGTAGACAAAAGGGGAAAACGTCTCACTAACACGAAGTGGAACGCACTGTATCTAACTCATAGAGAGTGTAGACAAAAGGGGAAAACGTCTCACTAACACGAAGTGGAACGCACGGCGAGCGAACCTATTGTGTGGTCCGAAGTCAAAAGCAAAAGCCTACCGAATGGATGTCAACCGCAGTCTGACCGTTCCTGGTGTGTGCTTGAGCGACCAATGGCAAGCGATATGCCCAACACATGGAAGTGAGGAATTAAAGCAGCCATGAGCAGGACGTGGCAACTCCTCGGGTCAGCCCAGTCTCAGAGCAATATGTGCCGGCTCTGCAATTATGGAAGCCTCCTTGGATAGCGAGGGAATGCCCATGGTCTGCCCCTGCCTTCGCTTGAGGGCCGACCGCGATGTCGTTGATCGTTCTATCTTGACGAGCTGAGATGTTGGCAACATCACAAGTCTAACGTGCCTCGAAACCAGAGGAAGGCTAACCTCATTAAAAAATGCCCGCAGGAAGCCGGAAGTGTCGTCCTACAGGTGGCAAACTAAAAATTGACACTACGCAATTACGTCCGAGTGAAATGTCTCGCCTGAATGTCTCTCGTGCTAGGAACAGCTCTGACTACCTAGTTTCCGAGTGCCGCTCTTGTTCGGAACAGCTCTGACTAGGTAGTTCTCTGAATGTCTGTCGTGCCTGGAACAGCTCTGACGGGCGCAACGACAAGCACATGTCCGAAAACTCGCTGAGTTGATGCCGTCTGCAAACCTGTCTGGTTTGTGCGGGAATGGCCCGGGGCAAACGAAATTACCAATATATTGAAGTGAGGATTTAAAGCAGCCATGAGCAGGACGTGACGATTTCCCTCGGTGAGCCCAGAAACGGGGCACTATGTGTCGGCCCTGCAACTATGGAAGCAACCTTGGATGGCGGAAAATGCTATGGACTGTCCCTGCCTTCCTTTGAGGGATGACCGTTGTATTCGACCGTTCAACCTTGGCCAGCAGGTTTGTAGATGGCACCACAAAAGTGAGAGTCCCCCAGGAATGCTACCTGGTCAAAAAAGCATGCTATTGTCGGATGTGTTGGCCTACGGGTTTCAGCCCAAGGGCGCATAACAGACACACCGCAATCACATCTGAAAAAACACTCCGGATGAACGAAAAGAAGAAGAAACAAAAACAAAACCCCAGCCACTATGGAGTGTGGGGTACAACAGCCAATCATTTTATAAGTAACACACTATAAACGTGAAAATACCATATCTAAGAAATATATGAATAATGAAAATACCATTGAATACCATATCTAAGAAATACATAAATAATGAAAATACATTGAATACCATATCTAAGAAATATATGAATAATGAAAATACCATATCTAAGAAATATATGAATAATGGAAATACCATATCTAAGAAATATATGAATAATGAAAATACCATATATAAGAAATATATGAATAATGAAAATACCATATATAAGAAATATATGAATAATGAAAATACCAATGAATACCGTATCTAAGAAATATATGAATAATAAAAATACTATATCTAAGAAATATATGAATAATGAAGACACAAACAATAGGTTGCACAATTTATTGCCTGGCATATTTCTCTGCATCTCGTCAGGTACACACTGCAGAAGTCACACAACATAAACTTAAGCAAAATAGATAACCATCAAGCTGAAATGCACACCACATTGTCACAGTAATTTGAATTGTCTACCACAATAATTTTAAACTGCCCATTATGCCTTTTTGTTGGCACTAAACATTGAAAGAAAAACAAGGAAGTGGGTCAAGAAACTACTACAGATCAATACAACTGATTGGCACCTTGCTGTCTTGATAGATGATAGTTTGTAAAATGGATATACAACTCTTCATAGCACAAAATCTGGGTTGAATTTAGAGACCATGTGTTGCCCATGCAGCATGATCCCTCTCTCGGCCTGTCTAGTTTACTCCAGAGGAAAGTTAACACCAATACATCTGGAACATGACAAGCTGCAGAAGCTGCCGGATCAGCAAACCAGTGCTCTAAATGCCTGCCTGTTGGAGCTTCGATTCTAGACCAGCTGCCGACCAAGGCTTAGGGCCTGGTCTGCTCTGCCATGATATTTAATCTTTAGGCTGCATTTTGTTGCGCTAGGGTATGGCTTGTACCCTCCCAATTGCGCTCCTCTGCCCAAAGCCTTTGGCACAATGTGGGGGTGTCAGGTTTGGTGCCTCCCAACATTTGGCGCTAACAGAAAGCAGGTAGTACTGTCTACTGTCATACGGTAGCTCAGTCATGTCTGACACCTATCACACTATTCAATGAGGTTACCCTGTGAGTTTGGAGCCTGGTGGCTGTTGCGCATGCTCTCCTGCATAGCTCTCTGGTACTGCTCATCTTCATTCAAACCACCTGACAGCAAATGCAAACATTTGAAATAACAACATTGACTGCTTTACAACACAAAACCAGATTGTATTTAGTCAGCTGTAAATATTTATAGTGGTAAAATAACTAGGAGGGGATAATGGAATGTTTATGTCAACATCAGACAATATAAATTTACATAAACAGAAGATAATAAAAAGGGAGTCTTCGTGGCAAAGTGGTCAAGCAGTTTAACTCGGGCTCCGAAGGTTGTGGGTTCGATTCCGGGCCGTGTCCTTCAGTTCACGAGTTAAATTTTTCGGAGACCCCTGTGGGTCTTGCGGAGTTCGTGCTTTGTGCGACGCTTTCCGTGCTGCGGAAAGAGACCAAGCTATATGGGATAAAACCCAGTGCAATGAAGTCGACTCATGTCGACTTTTAAGCGAGTTTTAGAAGATAAAAGAAAATATGTCAGTTGGTGGAAATAGCTAATATATTAACAGAAAGAAGGTTATAGGTTGTGCCTTGAGGGAAAAGCCGAATGTTATATTAACAAAAGACAATATAACTGTTTATATACAGGAAATTTAGAATGATAGACCAAGAGACAACGGAGTGATACATAAACAGAACACAATAAAGGATAATAGTGGACAGCAGAACATGTAATATGCACATTTCTTGTGCGGTAAAATGGCAACGATGTAATGTTTCTTTCTTCAGAGAACGCAGTGTTTGTATTTCTGGGGAGGATGTGTTATTTTGTATTCGTTTTTGGAAGCTGTTCACAAGAACGAACGAACAAACAAACTTTATTTTCAAAGGGTTGAGAAGAAACCACAGAAGGCAGGTGGTGGATGAAATTTTGAGGGCAGCCGACAGATAGCTGTTGGTTATGGTCTCAAGTTTTGCGACGGTAGACAGACAATCTCTCTAATGAGACAAGACAATGACTACGGTCACCCGGCCAGTATGGTCACTGCCAAGAAGGAAAGCAATGGCAAACTACCTTCTTTGAAGTTGCCTAGTTTATCATGATTCACCTAATTACAGATCATCACAAGAAAAGGACACGGACACTGAAATAACAACATGGAATGTTCGAATGTTAAGCGACGATGGAAAATTAGATAATATCAAACACGAAATGGAAAGAGAGAAGATTAATATATTAGGAATGCGCGAGACGAGATGGAAAAGGGCAGGGATTATGACAGGAGAAGATTATGAGATTATTTATTTTGGGGGAGAAGAACGGCAAAGAGGTGTAGTAATTATCTTGGATCTGGAAATATCAATATCTGTTCAAGGATATTGGGCTGTTTCAGACATGGTTCTATTGGTAAAATTAATTGGTGGACCTTTTGACATAAATGTAATTCAAATATATGCCCCAACAGGAGAATGCAGTGACGATAGTATAACAGGAATTTTATGGCATGGAGAATGCTTTGAAGAAATGTAAAAATTCAGAAATAAATATCATCATGGGTGACTACAATGCAAAAGTGGGAAATCAAGTCGATGGATGCACAGGAGGCAACCATGGTTTGGGAGAGTGAACGAAAGATACAGATTTGTAGAATGGGCAAAAAGGGCAGGAAATTACTGTAGGAAACACATGGTTTAAACAACATCCTGGAAGATTATGGACATGGAGTCCTGATAGCAGGATTAGAAACCAGACTGACTACATCCTGATTAGCAGAAGGTTTCAACATGCGTTAACAATCACAAAAACAGTTCCCAATGCTGACTGTTACAGTGATTACAGATTGCTTACGGGAACATTGAGGGTAAAGTTAAAGAAAATCAAGTATTCCCCAGGAAACACTAAATATGATCTGTGTACATTGAAAAATGACAAGGAAATACAAGACAATTTTAACATAGAAGTAAAGAACAGATTTGATATACTGTCTGATCTAGAGATCCTATTTCAAGATGTGGATGATCAATGGGAAATGTTGAAGAAATTCAATCAGTTTGGCTGCAGAAAAAACTATTCCAAAATTTAAGAAAGTGGGTCGTAAGAAATGGATGACTGTAGAAATTTTACACCTAATGGAAACAAGAAGACAACAAAAATAATCCTGCCAAATATGAAGAAATTCACAGAAAAGTCAACATTATGTGAGGAGGCAAAAGAAGCATTGGCTTGAGAAAAATTGCATAGAAATTGCAAAACACAACAGTAAAAATACCAAATGAATGCACAAAAGAATTCAGGAGCTTACTAATAAAAGAACACGTATATCAGCAGGCCGCTTAAAAATAAAAGATGGAAAAAGATCAGATTTTACATGTATGGTCAGATTATGTGAAAAACCTTTATGGTGTTAACAGAGAAGAACAGTATGATATTCAAAATAATAATGAAGGACCATCATTTTTGAAGATGGAGGTTAAGAATATTCTTAACCATATGAAAACTGGCAATACCCCC
This sequence comes from Cepaea nemoralis, assembly GCA_014155875.1. Classification (NCBI taxonomy): domain Eukaryota; kingdom Metazoa; phylum Mollusca; class Gastropoda; order Stylommatophora; family Helicidae; genus Cepaea; species Cepaea nemoralis. The sequence goes on from JACEFZ010002737.1 coordinate 606,921, forward strand.
GGTTCAGATCACATCACAACAGAAATGATTAATGCTTTAGAAGAATATGGAATAGATCATGTCACCAGACTGCTGAACACAATACATGATACTGGAGATATGCCTCATGAATTATGTAATTCTGTATTTATTGCAATCCCAAAGAAATCAGGAGCCTTGGAATGTGATCAACATAGAACAATTATTATAATGAGCCACATCAGGATGATTTTGCTGAAAATTATCATGTAAAGAGTAAGGAAGAAAACACAACCCGAAATAGGATAAGAATAATGTGGGTTTGTAGAAGGCAAGTGTACAGTAAATGATGTGTACTTGCTGAGAACAGTAATTGAACGTTCTATAGAAGCAATGTGAGTTTAAATACAGCCAAAACCGAAGTAATGCAAGTTAGCAGATCGCCTGGTCCACTAAGTATACAGATAAATAGCACATCTCTGAAACAAGTTAAAGAATTCAAATATCTTGGAAGTATGATCACAGAAGATGGCAGATTGGCCAGAGAAATCTAAATCAGATGTCAAAAAGCTAGTGCACTTTCTTAACTATCACCCTCACTGAAACATCCAAATATACCCATGTCCGCAAAACAACATATAACAAACAGCATATTCACACCAACCCTATGTTACCAATCTCAAACTTGGACTTTCACTTTCACAAAATCAACACCTGCGAGATGAGATGCTTGAGGGGAGCTGCCAACTTAACAATCTGAGACCGAATAAGAAATGCTGTTATCAGACAGACAGAGGGATCAACACCATGTGCCACATTTATTGAATGAAAGAAGATCAAGTGGTTTGGCCACGTCGTTAGAATGCAATGCCATCAACTACCATCACTGGCCCTACATCAAATGATCATCTGCGACGAGACCAAAAGGACGCCCAAGAAGAAAATGGATTGACGACATCAAAGACATTGTACAATCACACGGAATTACACTCTCCAGTGCCACCCATCATGCGCTGGAGCGCAAATTATTTCTCCCCATGGCGCTTGACGGTGGAAGTTGAAGATGATGATGATGATGATAGAAGTAAATAAAGAAATACATCTTTGCTTTATTGCAGATCTACAAATTGATGGGAAAGACATGAGACTTATAAAAAAACATATTGGAAACAACAAGTTGCCCTCAGAACTGATCATGAAGTAGGTCAATATCAGCCTATTAAGAGAGATGTGAGACAGGGATGTGTAATGTCTCCAGATCTGTTTTCCCTGTATAGTGAAAATATTTTAAGAAATGTACAAGGTATGAAAGGAATCATCGTTGGAGGAAGAAACATCAATAACATTAGATATTCAGATGATACAGTATTGACTGCAGACAATGAGCAGGATCTGCAACATTTAGTAGATGCAGTTGTTGTCGCATATTGCGCCCTCAATTCGTTACACTGCTGCACATCACTACTTCAAAACACAGTTTTCTACAAAAGTGTCCGCACAAGAGAGCATTGGAATGTGAGGAATGTGGCATCACTGCTAATAATAGCCGTGTCACCCAATGATAGACAGGTCAGGTGTTCGAATCCGGCAAAACCCATTGGTTAACCTAGAAGAATAGCGTCGCCGCACGGGCTGTTGGGAAGAAGAACGCCGTAATTTGGCACATACAGTCAGACCGTCATGAAGGCCGGTTGTGTTTTTCATGGGGAGTTTCTAGGACTTGTATGTCCCTTGCCTGATTCAGTTGGATTGCCTCTGTGTAACAGATACGTAGCTGACTTATGAGTCAGGTAAAGCTTTGTGTATGTGAGTTGTGTGTATGAAGGTTCCGGCACGAATGAATATATATTCTTCTATCTGAAGACAGCCGTCAACTTTCACCCTGCCCGGGCAATGGCTAAATTCCGCCATCACTGGTCTAGAGAATATCTGACTCCATCTATCTTTTGGTTCCAAAGAGAAGTGCTGTACAAACACTATGTCTTAAGCTGTGAGAAGAGGCTCGTCTAAGCCCAAATCGCTATTCTAAAATCTAAACCCTTCTAGCTTTCTGACTGCATTCAGAGCAGGTTTAGTAAAGGACAAGCTATGATTTCTGTGCCGACCGATTGCCCTATTTTTGAATCCACAGCGAATCTTCAACACACGAGAATGAGAGAAGGAGGAATGAAAGTGCTCTTCCTCTTATCTTTATACGTCCGTGGTGTGATGAAGAATTGTGTTATGTGACTGTTTAGCATCATTGATGGGAAATATTCGAACAAGTTGTGAAATGATCACCTCTGTATCTAGCACTCTGATCGAACCACAGTCAGGCTAACAGCCCAGTTCAAGCACTCAAGTGAACGAATAAAGAGAAGATTGGTGTTGGAATGAGAGAATGAGCTGTACTGTGTCACCTCATCTCTCCATCACTCTGTATATATGTTGTGTTAATGAATGAGAGGCAGTGTGAATTCTCACACGGAATGCTTCACCTATACCTCAACATTCATACCAATCACATATTAATCATTGTTTTAACTTAAGAGTGAAAATATTCATTATATGCTTCTTTACATTATTACTTTGATTCAACCTGTGGAATGTAATTTTATTAAACCACCTCCCTGTTTGAAAGAGTAAGTAAAGGAGAGACACATAATATGCTTTCATGCATAACCACTTCTAACTGGCATGGGAAATATCACCCCAGTATCAGAAGAAGTAAGTAAAGGTAATGACAGAAGAGGTGAGAAGGAATAAACAGGAAAAGTAACCAGGCAGACTAAAACAATCTGAGGCAGCACTGATTGGTAACATGAGTTAATATGAATAAGATGCACAATCATCCTGCCCTGTTCCATTGCTATATAGGATCAGATCTTGCTGGGTGCATTCCATCATTAACTCTCCATCACTCATCTACTAGCCTTGTCATTCTCTGTGTCTGTGTCCTCTGTGAGAACATCAGCAACCAGATCACTATGTACAAGAGCAGAAGAAGAGGTAGCTTGCCAGATAAATTGCTGATGTCTGATACCAGTACAAGGAAGAGACACTGTAGCTCTTAACTTGTAGGTACTTCCTGGGTCTTCTACCTTCTGTAACTTCTGTCTGTAGCCCTTTTCATTCTTGTCAACTGGAGAACTATCATCAGTTGAACATATATAAATAGCATCACCATATTTATTCACATTAGGTGAGGAAGACGGTGCTCGCAGAAATATCACAGATTATCACCAGAATCTGCAGATTATCACAAAGATTCTGTAGATTATTACAAAGATTCTGCAGATTATCTCAGAAATATTGCAGATATATTACCAGCTTATCATGAATGGATAGACAGTTGAGTGAAGGAAGAATAAAACCAGAACCAATGCGATTAATAACTGGAGAACTAATTAGGGACTTTTACATTGCGTTAAGTTGTTAGTTGTCCAGAATTTGTTAATATAAAACAATTCACCAAGGAGCTGCCATCCTATTATTTTCCAGTGACTCTAGTGCATGGTGTTTCTAGGTATCTTTCCAAAAAAGCCAGACCAGTCTTATCTTACCAGCAACTTATCAATGAAGGAACTAGATTATACTCAGTTGAACATGTACTAACTTGAGAACAATCACATTCAACAGACGGAGAACAATGATTAACAACTCCAAGTCTTATTGTGTGTAGAGACTGTTTAATTTTACAAACGTTTTCACTAATTCCATAGGAAATTCACACATAATATCCTTGTGTAGCTCAGAGGCAATTTAGGAAGAACAGTGTTTAGGCCCAGTGGCAAGATGACTGAAATCATCAGTGGATCTACTGGGCGTTAATTGTTCCATATTGGACAAATTGACATTATCTCATGATTTAATTATTGAATTTTATGTATTCAGATTTGCTTCACTGGCTTTATCTCCACAGCATTTTATTCAATAAACAGATTTTACTTTACTTCCTTTTTTTTGCCGGGTACATTGTGATGTGACAAAACTTTTATATGGGTGTTTAGTTAACCTTACTACATCACATATTTGTAGAATTTGGAACAATAGGTGGCTGGGTAACCACGAATATACAGCAACGTCCTGTTCTATTGTAACCTCCCAGGTTCCAGATTACTCAGAAAAGAGAACTTAAAATTATATAAATTATCTTGTACTCATTTACCTATAAGGGAAACTGGATACAGGTGGGGGTTCACGAGCTGAATAAGTATCTCTTTTAGGGAAGGCAAAGTTTGGAGGGAAGTCATTAACATTCCGGGGAAACTCCTAGATTTCCTGAGCTAATATGGGGCTTCCAAAGACCCATCCCCTCCAGACGAAATTAGTCCCATCCTCTTAGCTTAACTTCATTACGGGGTAGGCCAAAGTGGGTACTACATCCTTCTCCCAACATACCACAGTTGTTGCACATAGTAAACAACTAGGGTTAGAATTAAATTGTAAGAAGACACAGATTATGGTTGTCACTAGGAAGAATGAAATACCACAATGTAATATACAGGTAAATGAGAATATTCTTAAACAAGTGAATCGGTAAAATTATCTCGGAACAGTCATAAAATCTGATGGGAGATGCCTTAAAGAGATTAAAACAAACATTGCCATTGCTAAGGCAGCCTTTTGCAAGATGAAAATCATAATGACCAATAAAAAGATGTCAATTGCTGCGAGAAAAAGAGTGTTGAGCTGCTACAAAGAACCTGTGCTTTTGTATAGATGTGATGCGTGGACAATGAGCAGTCAAGCTGAAAAAACATCTGATGGCTGTGGAAATGTGGTTTCTGAGAAGAATGCAAAGAATACCACGACAAACAGAAAAGCCAACAACCAAAACCTACAAGAAACAAATGAAAACCATAAACTGATCAGAAAAATTAGACGTAGACAGTCAAAATTTCTTGGACATATGAGAAGAAATGAATTGGAGAACTTGGTGACAACTGGCAAGATCGAGGGGAAAAGAACAATTGGAAGGCACAGAAGTAAATACCTGGATGGCTTGACCACATGGATTGGTTGAGACAACACTGAGCTGATCCACGACTCTGCTGATCAAGTGACATGGCGAATCATAACCGCCCAAGCTTACCTGTATGGCACACGATGGATGGATTTTTTGGGGGGTTGCTTGCTCGCTCGCTTTGAACTCAATCGTAATCCATACATGCGACTTCTAGTATCTCTGGAATGATTTTTGCGTATAGATTAGCTTTCCCTATTACCAGTGTCCCTCGCCATCAGGCGAACCCACTCCGACTTCAGAGGTACTTGTAATTAACATCCCCAAGTCAAGGATGAGAAGTCAACATTTCAGTCCAACTAACCTGTGTAAGGGCTGAACCTTCTACCTCAGCATCAGCACACCAGATGTTTAAGAACGAGCTCTCTTATCTATGCGGCCATGCTGATCTGCCTACTATGCACATGAAAGCACTGCTCATGTAGAAATCTCAGAGCTGTAGACAGCTACAATACAATTATTAACAATACTGAGGCCGGTGTCTACTACAGTTGTAAGCTCTACTAGTGCCAGGACATTTGTGGAAGTCCTCGCCTTGTTTCATCCCCTCCTTGCCTTGCTTCTCATGCTCGTCGCCTTGTTTTATCCCCTCCTCGCCTTGCTTCACCCCCTCCATGGCCTTGTTTCTCATGCTCCTCGCCTTGTTTCATACCCTCCTTGCCTTGCTTCTCATGCTCGTCACCTTGTTTCATCCCCTCCTTGCCTTGCTTCTCATTCTCGTCGCCTTGTTTCATCCCCTCCTTGCCTTGCTTCTCATGCTCGTCGCCTTGTTTCATCCCCTCCTTGCCTTGCTTCTCATGCTCGTCGTCTCGTTTCACACACACCCCCCCCCCCCCCCCCTTGCCTTGCTTCTCATGCTCGTCACCTTGTTTCATCCCCTACTTGCCTTGCTTCTCATGCTCGTCGCCTTGCTTCATCCCCTTCTTGGCCTTGCTTCTCATGCTCGTCACCTTGTTTCATCCCCTCCTTGTCTTGCTTCTCATGCTCGTCACCTTGCTTCATCCCCTTCTTGGCCTTGCTTCTCATGCTCGTCACCTTGTTTCATCCCCTCCTTGCCTTGCTTCTCATGCTCGTCGCCTTGTTTCATCCCCTCCTCAGCCTTGCTTCATCCTCTCCTCGGCCTTGCTTCATCCCCTTCTTGGCCTTGCTTCTCATACTCGTCGCCTTGTTTCATCCCCTCCTTGCCTTGCTTCTCATGCTCGTTGCCTTGTTTCATCCCCTCCTTGTCTTGCTTCTCATGCTCGTCGCCTTGTTTCATCCCCTCCTTGCCTTGCTTCTCATGCTCGTCGCCTTGTTTCATCCCCTCCTCGGTCTACCATCTCCCATTCCACTGCTGACTACACTCCTTTTTTTTTACCTTACTGATCACTTTTCTATAAATGCAATATATAAGCTTTAAAGAAAAGCAATCAAATGAAACATCCATACGGAAACTGTCAAATAAAGAGTCGATCAAAATCCAACAAATCCATATGCACACCTGACTTTTAAACAATAACAATACATAACATACCAGTATAGGTGTCGTAGCTCCTGGAATGGGTGTCTGAATTATAAACTGTTTCATCATAAGGGGGTGCAGATGGAGCAGCTTGACTCCTATAACCAGAGGTTCCCTGAGCATTAAATGATCTTCTTTGTGACTGACCTAGAACAAGGACAAGTTGGATTACTACTCGAGCATGAAATGATTTTCTTTATGACTGACCTAGAAAAAGGACAAGTTATCAGATTAATACCCGAGCATTAAATGATGTTCTTCATGACAGAGATGACTAACCTAGAACAAGGACAAATTATCAGATTACTACCCGAGCATGAAATGTTCTAGATGACAGATGACTGACCTAGAACAAGTTATCAGATTACTACCCAAGCATTACATGATGTTCTTCATGACTGACACGACTAACCTAGAACAAAGACAAATTATCAGTTTACTACCCGAGCATTAAATGATGTTCTAAATGACTGAGATAACTGACCTAGAATAGGGGCGAGTTATCAGATTACTACCCAAGCATGAAATTATGTTCTTAATGACTGACCTAGAACAAGGATACGAGGGCTTGGAGTGAGTTGGTTGAGACCATATGTCTCAATGGGAGATAATAGGTAACAGAAGAACAACTACCTATAAATGAGTTAATGTGACCCTTTACATGTGGTCTACCTATAAATATGTTCATGTTCACACACAAAAACTATCTATAAATGTGCTTATGTGACCCTTTACATGTGATCTATTTATAAATATGTTCATGTTCACACACAAAAACTACCTATAAATGTGCTTATGTGGACAAACAAGTAGTTAACAGTATGTTCAAGTTAACCAGCCATTACCTATGAGGGGGCTTGAAATGAAAACCTTAAAAGTGTGGTAGAAATCACAATACCATTGTCTTGTAACCTGTACATTTTGTTGTTAAGTATGTGAGGAGCATTCAAGACGTGACATCACAGTGCAGATGAACATGGTGACATCATAAGAACATTGTAAAGATGCCCGCCTCACTTTGACACGCACAAAAGGGGAGCAGCATTCTGTTATCGGTTTTTTTTTTATCTGTGAAGGGGTAAACCTATAGACATTCGTCCATGAATGAAGATTCAGTATGGTGATGCATGCCTGTCAGTCCAGCAAGCATAGGAGTGGAGTATGAAATTTGTAAACGGCGTGATTTCTGTGACAGACTGTTCATGACAGCGTCAGGCACACCGAGTAGTGACCCCAGAGTCGATTGCAGCCATGGATGGCCTCGTACAGGAAAACCATAGATTGACTGAGTGACATTGCCGCACATCTTGACATCAGTCAAGCTTCAACACACCACATCATTCAGATGCACTATAATACCACTTGGTGGGTGCCACAGCAGCTTACTCCAGAACTGAAACAACGCATTGATGCTTGTCAAGAACTTTTGCAGTGCTTTGAAGCAGAAAGTGATGGTTACTGTTGATGAAACCTGGCTTCAATACCACGGCCTGGAAATGAAGAGAGCGAGCAAGGAAGATTTGCACGTAGTCGTCTGCAGGGAAGGTTACACTGACTCTCTTTTGGGATGAGCTCTATTTTCATATGGTTTAGAGCACTACATGCCAAGAGGGAAAGCTGTTCCCAGTGATATGTATATAGATCTTCTCAGGAATCACCTTTGACCTGCAATCAAATTTAAAAAAACATGGACTTCTGAGTAAAGGTGTCCTTTTGCAACATGACAATGCTCGACTCCACATTGCCAGTGCAATGGTTGAAACTATCGAAGACCTCCACTTTCAGTGTGTACCACATCCCCTGTACTCACCAGACCTAGCCACAAGTGACCACCTGTTTGGACAACTCAGAGTCATTGGGAAGAAAGACTTTTTGGTCTGATGAAGAGGTACAGCAGGTGGTTTATGAGTGGCTACATGCGACCAAGAGAATTTTTTTCTACAGGTATCCAAGCATTTTATCGGCTCTGGAGGACTTGCACTAAACGCTGTGGTGACTACATCAAAAGATAATACAATTTGTCTTTAATTTTCCAAAACATATTCACTCCCCAAAAAAAAACATTTTAGGTTTTCATTTGAAGCTCCCTCGTAAAAATATTTTAATGTGAACCTACCACTAGCTAACTGTGTTCATGTAAACCTACCACTGACTATACACATGTAAACATCAAAGGGTAAGTTTTTGTAAACCAACCGCTACCTATACACATGTAAACATCAATGGATAAGTTCATGTAAACAAACCACTACCTATCCACATGTAAACATCAATGGATAAGTTCATGTAAACAAACCACTACCTATACACATGTAAACCAACCACTACCTATCCACATGTAAACCAACCACTACCTATCCACATGTAAACATCAATGGATACGTTTTTGTAAACCAACCACTACCTATACACATGTAGACATCAATGGATAAGTTCATGTAAACAAACCACTATACCTATACACATGTAAACATCAATGGATAAGTTTCTGTAAACCAACCACTACCTATACACATGTAAACAGCAATGGATACGTTTATGTAAACCAACCACTACCTATACACATGTAAACCAACCACTACCTATACACATGTAAACAAACCACTACCTATACACATGTAAACAGCAATGGATAAATGCATGTAAACCTACCACTAACTATACAATGTAAACAGCAATGGATAAGTTCATGTAAACCAACCACTACCTATACACATGTAGACATCAATGGATAAGTTCATGTAAACAAACCACTATACCTATACACATGTAAACATCAATGGATAAGTTTCTGTAAACCAACCACTACCTATACACATGTAAACAGCAATGGATACGTTTATGTAAACCAACCACTACCTATACACATGTAAACCAACCACTACCTATACACATGTAAACAAACCACTACCTATACACATGTAAACAGCAATGGATAAATGCATGTAAACCTACCACTAACTATACAATGTAAACAGCAGTGGATAAGTTCATGTAAACCTACCACTACCTATCCACATGTAAACAGCAATGAATAAATTCATGTAAACCTACCACTACCTATAAACATGTAAATAGCAATGGATAAGTTCAAGTGAACCTACCAATAAATATGTTCATGTAAACCAACCACTACCTATACACATTTAAAAAGCAATGGATAAGTTCATGTAAACCAACCACTACCTATACACATATAAACAGAAATGGATAAGTTCATGTAAACCATCCACTACCTATACACATTTAAACAGCAATGGATAAGTTCATGTAAACAAACAACTACCTATACACATGTAAACCAACCACTACCTATCCACATGTAAACATCAATGGATACGTTTTTGTAAACCAACCACTATACCTATACACATGTAGACATCAATGGATAAGTTCATGTAAACAAACCACTATACCTATACACATGTAAACCAACCACTACCTATACACATGTAGACATCAATGGATAAGTTCATGTAAACAAACCACTATACCTATACACATGTAAACATCAACGGATAAGTTTCTGTAAACCAACCACTACCTATACACATGTAAACAGCAATGGATAAGTTCATGTAAACCAACCACTTTCTATACATGTATAAACAGCAAAGGATAAGTTCATGTAAACCTACCACTACCTATCCACATGTAAACAGCAATGGATAAATGCATGTAAACCTACCACTAACTATACAATGTAAACAGCAATGGATAAGTTCATGTAAACCTACCACTACCTATCCACATGTAAACAGCAATGAATAAATTCATGTAAACCTACCACTACCTATAAACATGTAAATAGCAATGGATAAGTTCAAGTGAACCTACCAATAAATATGTTCATGTAAACCAACCACTACCTATACACATTTAAAAAGCAATGGATAAGTTCATGTAAACCAACCACTACCTATACACATATAAACAGAAATGGATAAGTTCATGTAAACCATCCACTACCTATACACATTTAAACAGCAATGGATAAGTTCATGTAAACAAACAACTACCTATACACATATAAACAGAAATGGATAAGTTCATGTAAACCATCCACTACCTATACACATTTAAACAGCAATGGATAAGTTCATGTAAACCAACCACTACCTATCCCCATTAAACAGCAATGAATAAGTTAATGTAAACCAACCACTACCTATACACAAATAAACAGCAATGGATAAGTTCATGTAAACCAACCACTTTCTATACATGTATAAACAGCAAAGGATAAGTTCATGTAAACCAGCCACAACCTATACACATATAAACAGCTATGGGTAAGTTTCTGTAAACCAACCACTAACTATACACATGTAAAAAGAATGAATAAATTCATGTAAACTTACCACTAACTACACACATGTAAACAGCAATGGATAAATTCATGTAAACCTACCACTACCCATACACATGTAACCAGCAATGGATAAGTTCATGTAAACCAACCACTACTTATACACATATAACCAGCAATGGATAAGTTCATGTAAACCAACCACTACTTATACACATATAACCAGCAATGGATAAGTTCATGCAAACCTACGACTAACTGTGTTCATGTAAACCAACCACTACCTATACACATGTAAACATCAATGGATATGTTCATGTAAACCAACCACTACCTATCCACATGTAAACCTACCACTACCTGTTGTATGTTAATGTTGTTGTCCATCAAGAATTATGATGACCATTCATTTAATCCAGTGGGGTTGAAAGTATGGAGCCGTGAGTTCTAAGATGGTTGATAAGGCCTATTTTGGCTCGAAATGTTCTTTGACAATGTGCACAAAGAATGCTTGACATTTCTGGAGGAGGATTTCCTACAGTGGTTTTTCTGTCCTGCCTTTACTTCACAGCTCTTGCAGTCCTGGTTGCCTCACACGTGACTGCACCCTTGCGTAATGATGCATGCCACAAATTTCGGCCTCTGGCTGGTGTCATGATGAATTCCAAAAGCATTCAGTGAGATTTTCAGAGTGTCTTTAAAGCGTTTCCTCTGGCCGCCTTGGGAGCGTTTACCACAACGCAACTTGCCATAAAAAATTCGTTTAGGGAGCCTGTGATCTGGCATGCAAGTTAAGTGACCAACCCAGCAAATCTGATTCTTCATTAGTAGAGTGTGGATACTGGGCATGGACGCTCTTTCTAGGACTTCAGTGTCTGAGATCTCGTCTTGCCATTTAATCTTCAGTAGCTTCCTAAGGCAGACTGTGTGGAAGTGGTTTAATCTCCTAGTTTGTTGCTGATAAACAGTCCAGGTTTCACAAGCATATAGAAGTGTGGATAATACAACTGCTTTGTAGACTTTCAACTTTGTTTGAAGGCTTATTCTTCTTCTTCTTCTGTGTTCATTCAGAGTTTCTTTTTTTCGGACGTGACTGCGTTATGCCTGTTTACAGCAGAGCTGCGTTCTTGCGCCGTTAGGCCGACACATCCAACTTCTGCAGGCATTTGTTGACCGGGTTAACATTTCTGTCCCATACATTCTTGTACAGTCTGCCAAAAGCCGCACTGGCCTTGGATATTCTTGCATTCACTTCGTCATCAATTGTGGCTGCTTGTGACACAGAGCTGCCAAGATAGATGAATTTGTCCACAACACTTAGTCAATGACCATTGACTTTTGATAGCTGGCTGGTACATAACTACAGTCTTCTCCAAGCTGATATTGAGCCCAAAGTTGGCACAGGCAAGTGAGAAAGCTGAAACATTGTAGTGCATGTCTGCCTCTGAGTTGGCATATAGAGCGCAAACATCAGCAAACAGGAGCTCTCTGATGGTATCGCTGTTAATTTTTGTTTTAGCTTTCAGCCTTCTGAGATTGAATAACTTTCCATCCATGCGGTAGTTGATGTCTATTCCAATGTTGTTGTACTCGAAGGCATTCGTCAGCATAGCTGAAAACATGAGGCTGAACAGTGTTAGTGCCAGGACACATCCTTGCTTCACCCCATTGGTGACAGGAAAGGGCTCAGACAGTTCACCATTTTCCTGTACTCTTGCCTGTATACCATCATGAAATAGCCACACTATTTGGACAAACTTCCACGGACAGCCATATTTTGCCATAATCTTCCAGTCCTTCTCTACTGACTGTATCAAAAGCCTTGGTTAGGTCAATAAAAGTGGAGAACATTTCACAGTTCTGTTCCTGACATTTATCTTGCAGCTCCCTTGCAGCGAAAAGCATGTCAACAGTTCCTCATTCTTTTCTGAAGCCACATTGACTTTCAGGAAGAAGACCTTGATCGAGATGGGCCGTGAGCCGACTGAGAAGAATTCTGGCGAGAATCTTCTCTGCAATTGAAAGCAAGGATATGCCTCAGTGGTTGTCACACTACCTATCCACATGTAAACAGCAATGGATAGGTTCATGTAAATCAACCACTACCTACACACATATAATCAGCAATGTATAAATTCATGTAAACCAACCACTGCCTATACACATGTAAACAGCAATGGATAAACTCATGTAAATCTACCACTACCTATACACATGTAAACAGCAATCGATAAATTCAAGTAAACCTACCACAAACTATACACATGTAAACAGCAATGGATAAATTCATGTAAACCTACCACTACCTATACACATGTAAACAGCAATGGATAAATTCATGTAAACATATCACTACCTATACACATGTAAACAGCAATGGATAATTCATGTAAACCTATCACTAACTATACACGTATAAATGGCAATGGATAAGTTCATGTAAACCAACCACTACCTATACACAGCATTCAATAAATTCATGTAAACCTACCACTTAACTAATCACTTGTAAACAGCAATGGATAAGTTCATGTAAACCAACCACTACCTATACACATTTAAACAGCAATGGATAAGTTCATGTAAACCAACCACTACCTATATACATGTACACAACTACAACTCAGAAATATGTTATTATGACACAACAATTTATAAATGTTCATGGGAAGAAACAACCTATACACAAATTATTGTGAACCTACCACTAGCTAACCATGAGTTTATGTGAACTAACCACTACCTACACAAATTTTTATGTCAGCCAATCACTATGCATTACTATTTATGTGCTCATGTGAATTGAGGACACTTGACACAAACCAGACTTGCCTTGTGGCTGCAGAAATACATCCATGAGAAACCTGAGAGGCCCCCAAATATAAGCCAGTCCCACTAGAATACCTGCCAGGTGACCTGCAACACACAAGGGCATTCCAGTAGTAACTATCATCTAGAGCAGTGGTTCTCAACCTTTTTTGGCCCATTTCCCCCTTCACCATATTTTCAGAACGCCATTCCCCCCCCCCCCCCCCCCCCCTTTCCTATAAAAAATTTGGCCCGTTCCCCCCTTCACCGTATTTTCAGAACGTCATTCCCCCCCCCCCAACTTTCATATTTCCTATCTAAAAATCCCCTCACCCCTACACAGTATACATAAAAGTGGAAGGCAAATGTAATAGCATATACTAAAACAAGTCTAGACATCCACATAAAACATGATTTGTGGGTCTACTTACTTTATAAAATGAATTTTAGAAGGATGAGACATACATAACTGTAAAGTATAAAGGGAAAAACTATGTCAAGTATTCGGTTCTTGTATTAACACGATCTTGAAATGGTCTTCATTTCCCCCCCCCTCCCCCCCCCCCCCCCTGGAAACCCTGAAATTCCCCCCTGGGGGGGAATTCCCCACCGGTTGAGAACCACTGATCTAGAGCTTACAGCCAACAAAGCACAATATGCAAAATGCATTGTACGCATAAATGAAGATATAAGGACCATTTTACATGCCTTAGTTGTATTGCAAACAATTAGGTATATTTAGCTGCTGCGAAAAGAAGAGACATACTAAACACAGACACCATGTACATACTTTACAAAGAACTCCATCATAACACAGGTGAAAATGAAGTGTAACTTATCAAAAATCAGAAACAATCAATAAATATATACATAATTAAATAATAAAATACAAAAATAAGTACTATAGGACACAAAGGACGGCAGACGTTTCGATTCTTAGAATCTTTGTTAAGGACAGGACAACACAAACAGATAAAAACACTTAAAAACACAATAAAATAGGCACAACTGCTAGGTTCCCATGTGGGAGCAGAAATGGTAATTAAAGAGGCTCTTTTCGCTATCACCTTTATGTGGTTACACAATGGATGGCTCAGCCATGTGGCATAGTCGAGACAGAAACACGGAGCTGATCCACGACTCTGGTGACCGAGTGAGATGGCAAAACATGACCGCCCACGCTTATCGGCATGGCACATGATGGATGGATGGATTTATTGATTAGTCGTTGGATCAACATCACGGCACACGGTTTAACCCATAAGTGCTCCGTTTTCCTCCTAACTCAAACCTGAGTCTGGAGAAACTCAGCTCAATGCACGAACTCCGTTGCATCGGCGAGGATCCTGAAATACTTTGGGTAGATTTTTAACTCGAAATTTTGCCCGGGCAGCGCCGTTAGGCTACTCTTTTTTCGATTTCTAACTGCCAAGGGATGTTTTACGCGCGCAACAATACACACGGGTGTCCGATCTCACTACCCAGAGACCAGGGGAAATTTTATTACTGGAAGTCCAGGTGGATTTTTTAAATAAATCCCGGTCCTCACCGGGGCCTGAACCCGGGACCTCCAGCACTCGAGGCGGACACCATATATAGTGGGTGATGTTGTCAGTGTCTTGTTGGCCACCTTGCCTTCCCAAGCCATTTCCTGATACCCATTTTAGGCTGATTCAACCTGGCAGCTCAGGTCAATTTTAAACATTTGAATCCGCCCTGATGTGAATCAAATCTGTGCCCACTGGGCGGGTGGCCAAGCTACCACAGTTCTCTAATTAAGATGTGGTGTTAAGTAAATATCTCCAGAGTGATACACTACTTCTTTGGTAGCCTGGTCAGGAGCAGACTTATGCGTGAAATTGACGTTGCTTATATTATTACTATTTGTTGCTGAGCTGTGTTAGCTTTCCACATACATCTAATCAGTAATGATACTGCATATAATCTCAGCACAAACAGCAATAACTTTGCATATCATGATGATGTAAAATGCAGTAACACAAATTATTATATCAGTGTAAGTAAACATTAATACAGTCACATCATGTCAGTCTATGTAAACAGCAATACAATTACATTGTGTCAGTATAAATAAACATTAATACAACCATACATCTTGTGAATGTAAACAGCAATACAATTACATTGTGTCAGTATAAATAAACATTAATACAACCATACATCTTGTGAATGTAAACAGCAGTAAACACCATATATCATGTGAGTGTAAACAGCAATAACTCTACATACACTAATGTAAACAGCAACAACATATCATGTGAGTGTAAACAGCAACAACATATCATGTGAGTGTAAAAATGAATAACTCTACATAAGTTAATGTAAACAGCAACAATTCTACATACGCTAATGTAAACGGCAATAACTCTACATAAGTAAATGTAAACAGCAACAATTCTACATACGCTAATGTAAACAGCAACAATTCTACATACGCTAATGTAAACAGCAACAATTCTACATACGCTAATGTAAACAGCAACAATTCTACATACGCTAATGTAAACAGCAATAACTCTACATAAGCTAATGTAAACAGCAACAATTCTACATAAGCTAATGTAAACGGCAATAACTCTACATAAGCTAATGTAAACAGCAACAATTCTACATAAGCTAATGTAAACGGCAATAACTCTACATACACTAATGCAAGCAGCAATAACATATGTGAGTGTAAAAATCCATAACTCATATGCTAATGTAAACAACAATAATTTTAGATACACTAATGTAAACAGCAATAACTACATACACTAGTGCAAACAGCAATAACTCTACTTACACTAATATAAACAGCAATAACTTTCCATACCTTATTGTAAACAGCAATAACTCTCCATACGCCAATGTAAACAGCAATAACTCTACATATGCTAAATGTAAACAGCAATAGCTTTACATAGGCTAGTGTAAACAGCAATAACTCTACATATGCTAGTGTAAACAGCAATAACTTTACATTACAAATCATAACAGTATAAACAGTAATAACACCATGTATCATGTAAGCATAAACAGCAATACAACAACATCAGTATAAACAGCAGTAACACCACACACCACAAGAAACCCAGATAACGGCCGTTCAGCGCATCCTGGATGAACTGAAGCAAGTCCAGCAGAAGATAGAGCAGGATGTCGCTCGAATGGCCGCCATAAAAGCTGAAACTGACGAAACTCTATAAAAAATTCAAGAAGAAAGAGCAAAAACAGAAGAAACGCTGAAACAAATCCAGGAAGAAAGAGACCAGATAGAACTACTCAAGTCACAGAAAGAACCAGAAGATGCAAAGATCCAAACAGAAGACGAAGCACAAGAAGAAGAAATTGAAATCGAACTGGATGAGAACGGCTACCCAGACCAAGACCAATTCTGTAGGGCACTTGCGAATCGCTCCACACCAAGATCGAACCATCGAGACGACAGACGAACGGGAAAGTTCGAAGACAACCCAAGACGGGGAAGGAGGAGGAACCACAGGTGGAACGACGATTGGTAGACTCCCTGAAGGAAACAGCACCATATGACGGGGTGAGTACACAATAACTCCAGGCCTCAACAAGTGCGCGACTCTGCCCAGACATGTAACACTTTATCAAGACAGGAACGAACAAAATCAGCCAACCAGAAACCAGGAAGCTGAAAACAAGCAGCCCGATCTACGAACGAATCAAAACAAGCCACACAATAAAGGACCCAACTACAACCAAGCCGATATAGGCGGTTGAACGGGACCATTCGTAACTAGGAACGGAAACGGAAACGGAAACACACCATGGCGGTGTAAACAGCAAGGTAACTATACTCAAAGCTAGAAAATAAAAAAAAAATACTGCAATGTGACTAACTAAAGTCAGCACAAACATCAAGATGACTCATTAATTACCATATTTATAGACAGTAAAACCAGATGACCATAAATAAAAATAGTACAAATAGAAAGAATACCATATATTCATTCATTCATTCAGTAGCATGTCCTTTTCAGAACTTCGTTTCCATAACAACCTTCCGGAAAATTTCTCGGTCACAAGCAAGATGGCCCACGTCCGATACACCCATCTGAAGATCATCTGCCACATCCTGCACCCATCTTCTCTTTGGCCTTCCTCTTTCTCTCCTCCCCTCATATACCCCTCCATTATTTTTCTCTACAAACTTCATGACGTTTAATGTGACCAAATTATTTAAATTTTCCTTGTTTTATCATCTTTAGTAGCCAGCCAGCGTTCAATATTCAGACCTTGTCATATGGATGTATTTGTTCTTTTCTGTATCCAAGATATTCTTAGAACTCGTCTAAAATATTTATATTCAAAGGCATTCATGCGCTGTTCAGTTTTTTTTTTTAGTAAGTGTCCAGGTCTCACAGGCATATGTTGCAATGGGAAGGATGCATGCTCTTAAAAATATAATTTTTGTAGGTCTATCTGTCCCGTGCCACAATTTATTCAGTTGTTTAAGTTTTTGAAGAGCAATAGATATTTGTCTTTTAATTTCTTTCTTGTGTCAGCATTGTTGGTAATCACTGACCAAAGATATTCAGAATTTTCCACCATTTCCAATTTTTACTGATTAACATATATTTCTTTCTCTATATTAGTTTTATCTGTATGCATTATGCGCCATATATACAGATTGTCATAAAAGAAAGAACACAATGTACAAAGACAGTACAATTTACAGTGAGATAGATAAAGATGTGCACAGACAAACAATAAGAGAGAATAAACCTACCAACAAAAGATGCATTAGGAACCAGCACTTGTATGAGAAGAAGCTCTGCCCAGTAGATGTGCTTGGATGGGACAGGGATGAAACCAAGCAGCCGTGTTGATTCACTCGGGGAATAGTGTGTTGTCAAAACTTTGATTGCAAAGAGGACACCTGGAAATTCAAGCCATTGTTATGATTAAACTATCACCAATAGTTACATTAAATGGTCAACAATGCAGACTGTTGCTGTCATCAATGCCCACCGAAAGTTTCTTGATCCGCTGACAGTTATCCCGCCTCACACACACTCAAGCCCAAGGAGTCTGCAATGTCCTGTGTCCATCTGCCTGACTCCTGTCTCACACAACCTCAAGTCCAAAGTGTCTGCAATGTCCTGTGTCCATCTGCCTGCCAGGTTGAGCTCCTGTCTCACACACCCTCAAGCCCAAAGTGTCTGCAATGTCCTGTGTCCATCTGCCTGCTGGCTGACTCCTGTCTCACACACCCTCAAGCCCAAAGTGTCTGCAATGTCCTGTGTCCATCTGCCTGCTGGCTGACTCCTGTCTCACACACCCTCAAGCCCAAAGTGTCTGCAATGTCCTGTGTCCATCTGCCTGCTGGCTGACTCCTGTCTCACACACCCTCAAGCCCAAAGTGTCTGCAATGTCCTGTGTCCATCTGCTTGCTGGCTGACTGCTGCCTCGTATTCCAGAAACCATGACTTCCATCCCCAAGTCAAGGACATGGAGTCAACATTTTAGCCTAACTGACCGGTGTAGGGGTTGAAGCAGCTACTTCAGCATCAGCACATCAGATGTTTAAGAAAAGGTGCTCTTACCCATTCGGTCATGCTGACCTCCCACCCATACTGACCATGTGTGCAGTATATGCCTGACTCCACACAAGATGTCACATGTCATAACCAACCTTTATGTTGGTCTGCCATAGCATGTTATATGTGATGCACGTTATATGTCCTTCTTCATTCTCAGTATTCTCAACAACTGGTGCTGTTGAAGCTGAACATCAGCTATTTCATTATTGTAGATCCCTGCTGACCTGGGCAGTAGATATTCTGAAGGTCTTGCATTTATAAACTAGGTAATGTAGCCATTTATAGCATAGCATAACCACTCACAACAGATATTGTGAAATAACAGTGAGCCACAATGGTAACCCCCTTAAATGGAGTCGCAGCTACCGAGAACAACCACTAGCACTATTCTACAACAGATCTTGTCAGACATGCTACAACTACAGGGTGTATTTTTAATGACTGTGCAGTGTTCGAAAATATTGCCGGTCCAAGTGTTGTATTTACCTATTATGTTGCATGAACTTTACAGAGGGTGAATACAAAACTTGGACCGGCAATATTTTCAAACACTGCACAATCATTAAAAATACACCCTATATTACTGGCACCTTGCCATCTTAAGAGATGATAGTTTGGTCAATAAATCAATCATGTGCCATGCCGTAAAGCGTGGGCGGTCATGACTCGCCATTTCACTCGATCACCAGAGTCGTGGATCAGCTCAGTGTTCCTGTCTCATCCATGCCATGTGGCCAAGCCATCCAGGTATTTTCCTCTCGATCTTCCCTTGGTCTGTTCCCTTCGATCTTGCCAGTTGTCACTAAGTTCTCCAATCCATTTCTTCTCATAACATGTCCAAAACATTTTGACTGTCTACGTCTAATTTCTCTAATCAGTTTACGATGTTCATTTGTCTCCTGTAGTACTTGGTCATTGGTTTTTCTGTCTGTCCATGGTATTCTTTGCGTTTTCCTCAGAAACCACATTTTTTGTTACATTGTGTTTAAAAAAAGGCATAATAACTACAACCATGGCGGTAGTGAATGTGACTGAACAGACCAATTTGCACAGTAAGCATTTGTTCACATGGTCATTTCCACCATCACTCATCATCTGATGTCTCACATGCTCAGTGTGTGAGCTATTTGCAGTCATCTTCTCCTTTGTTTTTATTCCATCCCTGATCTTATCCCACGATGCAACACAATCAGCTGTGACTTGCTCCCAAGATGCAATATCAAGGCCAGTATCAATCATGTCCCGCTTACACACATCTTTGAGAGAGATGCCCAGAGATCTTTTACCCATCTGTACAGGGAGGAAGTTATACCTCTTCATAGCACAAAGCCTGGGATGACTTGTAGAGAGCATGTGTTGTCCATGCAGCATGATCCCTACCTCAGCCGGCCTAGTTCACTCCAGAGGAAAAGTAACGCCAATACATCTGGAACAAGACAAGCTGCAGAAGTTGCCAGATCAGCAAAGCAATGCTGTCAGACATGACACTATTTAAATTCCTTTTGGACAAGGCTGAACAACTCCTAGGACCTAAGTGCATGTTGCACATGTTAACAATCCAGGGGGCTGCGTGGTCTCGAGGTATGGTGTCTGCCTCGAGTGCTGGAGGTCCCGGGTTCAGGCCCCGGTGAGGACCAGGATTTATTTAAAGAATCCACCGGACTTCCAGTAATTTCCCCTGGTCTCTGGGTAGTGAGATCGGACGCCCGTGTGTATTGTTGCGCACGTAAAAAATCCCTTGGCAGTTGGAAATCGAAAAAGAGTAGCCAAACGGCGCTGCCCAGGCAAAATTTCGAGTTAATAATCTACCCAAGTATTTCAGGATCCTCGGCGGTGCTACGGAGTTCGTGCACTGAGCTGAGTTTCTCCAGACTCAGGTTTGAGTTAGTAGGAGAACGGAGCACTTATGGGTTGCACCCGTGTGCCGTGATGTTGATCCATAAACTAAACTAAACTAAACAATCCTTGGCATGTGGAAATTGAGAAGTTGCTGCCCAGACCAAATTTCAAAATTAGAAAAAAGTCACCCAAAATAAGAATGTTTACAGCATGTGTGATCCCAGTATACTCACATCTGAACCCTCGCCAGTGCTACAGGGTTTGGGTACAGCACTGAAATTTTCCACCTGTGATCCATAAAAGGAGACTGCAGCACTGGAGCTATTTTCATAGTCCAGACCACAAAGGCATTGGCCATCACCACAAAGGCATTAGTCATCATGTCTGTCCACAGCATTTTGTCTCTTGTGCTGCCAATCAATTCTGATAAAGATATTCCTCCAGGCCATGATGTCAAACTGTCCAGTATCTTCTCTCTTAGTCTCCTGTCTCCTCCAGTTTACCTGTTATCATAATATACTCCAGCTTCTCATGATGTGCCGAAAAAATGTGGATTGTCTTTTTTTGATGCGAGTAACCAGTTCTCTGTGTAAGTTAACTTCTTTTTAAGATTTCTTTACACTGTTTAACTGTCCATAATGTTCTCATCAATATCCTAATAAACTGCAGCTTCCATATATATTTTTCCTTAATAATCTGCTGATTGTCCAAGATTCACTTCCATGCATCAGGATTGACTCCACATAAGTTACAGAGTTATACCTGTTTGCAATGAAAGTGTTTCTTTACTAAAAAGCAAACCAATATCAACAAACCTAATTGATGAATAAAACACAACTGTAAAACAATTCAACTAACACAAACACATAAGCCATGCTCACAGATATTCTACCTGAAAATCCAACAGCGCAGGATAAGTTATTACCCAGTAGAAGCTCTAGTCCAATGTACACAACGCCGGTCAGAACTGTAAAAATGCTGATGAGGTAAGCAAAATATGCAGTGCCAAACCTCTTCTCTAGCCAGCTGCCCTTGTAGAGAAGACTTAGCATGTTGTAGTAAAGATGCATGTCAGATCCATGGCTCAGGGCACCCAGGATTAATCTCCGCCATTCCTTATTATGATACACTAAAACATTCAAATACTTCGGTGAATACAAATATTACAGTTAAAATGGTGACTACAAACATATGTTGAAAGTGATATCTATGTTAAATTTATAAACAACAAATACTTAACTTTATATAATATATGATCATCAGTATAAACATGTTTTGTTCTTAATTCCCCATTGGGACATAAGCCCTAAGCAACTTACTCCAGGCCATCCTGTCCTTAGCTATCATGTGCCGCTCCATCCATGCCCACCCCTCATTATTCATTTCTGTCTCTGGTTCTCCATATGTTATTCAGTCTTCCTCTATTTCTTTTGACATTTAAATTTTATACATAAGTAAATTTCCGAAGCTACAAACTATGTTACAAAGGCAGTTAACGCAGATACATCCGACACATTTTTATAACATACCCATAAATGGACTGAGGCACACATTCTCTAATGCTGGGAAGTATTTTGGAAACATATCCAGAAAGATTGCTGTCTGTCCAGCAATAAGGGCTAGTGTGGCAGGGGGTATTTTATCCATTCCAAAGCCCAAGACTTGAGTAGCAAGTAAGACCACACCAAGATTCGTTCCTCTCCGGCGGGACATCATGAAAAACTTGATTTCTGTGGACATCAATAAGTTCACATCGTTATTTGATTTTAAAAATGTAAAACGTAGAGATACTGGACAATTTATATTTCTTTTAAAAAATTGCCATGATCTTATAACTATTTTTTTAAATGTAAATAAAGAAACCTATTCCATGTCTTGAGGTATACTGGGTATAAGATACTAGCCCGTTTTATAAACCAATCGGCGCTCGATGGGTTATGCGGCCATTATCAACCTGGCAACATTTACTATCATTGACATTTTCTGGTACCCATATTTTTTTTTGCATATCCCTTACAGGACGTAGCAGTCAACATCAGCATTTTTCGCTGCTGTTGATGTACTAGGTAAGATTACACTCAACAGTTTGCCATTGCTTTCTGAGCGATCGGCTCACATACCCTGTAAGTTACCAAAGCTGCGAGAACCACTACCGATTCTTACACAGGTTACGTTACTCATGAGAATATACGGGATTACAGAGAAAGACGTTAACTCCTAGGCCAGGGAGCCGGCAGTACCTATATTAGGTTAATTTAATTTTTAAAATCCCTGCTCTCATAACTATATTTACGTTAAAGTATCCTCAACAGCTGGAAATCATCGTAAGAGGTCAAGGTCTCAGAAGGTTCCATGTTCGATCTCATCATGGGACTGGGCATTTTCCCCAAAACCCACTGGCATCTCATATCACATGTCCCCCTGGTTTCTTGTATCGTGATATCGGATATCTAGCCTTCTCACATAAGGGGGAGAAAAAGAGGTCCCATGTGCATGTGTTCACGTTCAAAATCCCAAGGTAGTTCGAAATCGCAAAGAGGAAGCTGTAAGGCCGCTGCCCTTATCAGCTTCTATCATAGACAATTATACCTTTAACAACTCCTATTTCAGATATTTTGTGTGTGCTTGCTCTGAACTCCAGCGTAGTCCATGCACACTACTTCTAGTAGTAGTGGGCTGAATTTTGCATGTGGGTTAGCTTTCCCTGTTATCAGTGTCCCTTGCCATCAAGCAAACCCACTCCGACTTCAGTTATTTGTAATTTACGTCCCCAAGTCCAGGACAAGAAGTCAACATTTTAGTCCAACTGTCCGGTGTAGGGTTTCAACCCTTTACCTCAGCATTACTACTGTCATAATCTCCCCGCCAGTTATGCCGCGTTGTCTTTAACGGTGCCTGGCTATTACGGCCAGATTCAAAATATGAGCAATTAGTAACCACGATGTGACAGAGAGGGTCAGTTGGTGTAAGCGTGGAACATGTAGTCCACGAAGGGACACCACTCTGAATAGCGTGTGCTCACAGTGGTTAACCTTCAGACGGCTGGGGTTTGTGGTACAGGACGGACGTTTGAATGGTGCTCCGCTTGTGTGTATGAAAGCGTATAGATAAAACGCCTGTGTGAATAGGAGACCATGCATCTGGGTTGTAGGATTGTGAGTTGTAGTGTATTTATATATATATATTCATTGATTGTACTGTAACATCGCTGTTGTAATTGTGCGATGTATGTAATTGTTGTGATGAATGAGCAGCGCGAATAAAATGTTTGAATCGTAAGTTGTCGCGTGTCACGTAAAGTCATTTTGTGACCGTGTTATGTTTCATATGTCGGTAGATACGAGCCTGTGTACTTGCTGAATGCAAGGAATCTGACACTACACCGATGTTCAAGAACGCACATTTTTATTCATTTGGCCATGCTGACCTCCATCTCAGACAGTTATACGTTTAACTGCTTCTGTCTCAGTTATATCTTTAATTGCTTCTATCTCAGACAGTTATACCTTTAACTGCTTCTATCTCAGACAGTTTACCTTTAACTGCTTCTATCTCAGACAGTTTACCTTTAACTGCTTCTATCTCAGACAGTTATACCTTTAACTGCTTCTATCTCAGACAGTTATACCTTTAACAGCTTCTATCTCAGACAGTTATACCTTTAACTGCTTCTATCTCAGACAGTTATACCTTTAACTGCTTCTATCTCAGACAGTTATACCTTTAACTGCCTCTATCTCAGATAGTTATACCTTTAACTGCTTCTATCTCAGACAGTTATACCTTTAACTGCTTCTATCTCAGATAGTTATACCTTTAACAGCTTCTATCTCGACAGTTATACCTTTAACTGCCTCTATCTCAGACAGTTATACCTTTAACTGCCTCTATCTCAGACAGTTATACCTTTAACTGCTTCTATCTCAGACTTTTATACCTTTAACCGCTTTAATCTCAGACTGTTATATCTTGAACTGCTTCTATCTCAGATAGTTATAGTTTTAAGTGCCTCTATCTCAGACAGTTATACTTTTAACTACTTCTATCTCAGACATCTACTATCTCAGTTATAACTTTAACTGCTTCTACTTTAAACAATTATACTTTTAACTTCTTTTACCACAGACAGTTATAACATTAACAACTTCTTTTACAGACAGCTAATAACCACTCAGATAGTTATTACATTAACTACTTCTATTTCACATAGTTATAACCGTATCTTGTATCGCAGGTAATTATAACTTCTGTATAAGACAATTACTACTTTAACTACTTCCATCTCAACAATTATTACTTTAACTACTACTATCTCAGACATGGCAGCCACACAAGCGAAGTTGATAGTAAACTGTTCTGGGAAAGACATGAGCATAGTCCCACGCAAGTTCGATGCCTGAGCTTGCCAGAGTGAGGGAAAGATAGCCATATATCCCTCCTTGCTCTCAAGCCCACAAAATGTGATGGCACTATAACATCACAGACCCACAACAGGAAACTACTTCAGGACAATTGATTATTTATTGATCTCAGATAGTAGTCATTACTTTACAGTAGCAACAAAAGTTCTTGTGAAGTTGCCAAACATAACTTGAGACATGTACACATCACTAACTAGGAGGTATACAGGAACATATCACTAACTAGGAGGTATACAAGAACACATCACTAGCCAGGAAGTATACAAGAACACATCACTAGCCAGGAGGTATACAAGAACATATTATTAGCCAGGAAGTCTACAAGAACACATCACTAGCCAGGAAGTATACAAGAACACATCACTAGCCAGGAAGTATACAAGAACACATCACTAGCCAGGAAGTATACAAGAACACATCACTAGCCAGGAAGTATACAAGAACACATCACTAGCCAGGAGGTATACAAGAACATATTATTAGCCAGGAAGTCTACAAGAACACATCACTAACTAGGAGGTATACAGGAACACATCACTAGCTAGGAGGTATACAGGAACACATTACTAGCCAGGAAGTATACGGGAATACATCACTAGCCAAGAAGTATACAAGAACACATCACTAACTAGGAGGAATACAGGAACACATCACTAGCTAGGAGGTATACAGGAACACATCACTAGCCAGGAAGTCTACAGGAATACATCACTAGCCAGGAAGTATACAAGAACATATCACTAACTATAAAGTATACAAGAACACATCACTAGCCAAGAAGTATACAAGAACACATCACTAGCCAGGAAGTATACAAGAACATATCACTAACTAGGAAGTATACAAGAACACATCACTAGCCAAGAAGTATATAAGAACACATCACTAACTAGGAAGTATACAAGAACACATTACTAGCCAGGAAGTATACAAGAACATATTACTAGGCAGAAAGTATACAGGAACACATCACTAGCCAGGAAGTATACAAGAACACATCACTAACTAGGAAGTATACAAGAACATATCACTAGCCAGGAAGTATACAAGAACATATCACTAGCCAGGAAGTATACAAGAACACATCACTAGCCAGGAAGATTACAAGAACACATCACTAGCCAGGAAGTATATAAGAACACATCACTAGCCAGGAAGTATACAAGAACACATCACTAGCCAGGAAGTATACAAGAATACATCACTAGCCAGGAAGTATATAAGAACACATCATTGACATTAGCCAGGAAGTATACAAGAACACATCACTAGCCAGGAAGTATACAAGAACACATCACTAGCCAGGAAATATACAAGAACACATCACTAGCCAGAAAGTGTACAAGAACACATCACTAGCCAGGAAGTATACAAGAATACATCACTAGCCAGGAAGTATATAAGAACACATCATTGACATTAGCCAGGAAGTGTACAAGAACACATCACTAGCCAGGAAGTATACAAGAACATATCACTAGCCAGGAAGTATACAAGAACACATCACTAGGCAGAAAGTATACAGGAACACATTACTAGCCAGGAAGTGTACAAGAACACATCACTAGCCAGGAAGTATACAAGAACACATCACTAGCCAGGAAGTATACAAGAACATATCACTAGCCAGGAAGTATACAAGAACACATCACTAGCCAGGAAGTATACAAGAATACATCACTAGCCAGGAAGTATATAAGAACACATCATTGACATTAGCCAGGAAGTATACAAGAACACATCACTAGCCAGGAAGTATACAAGAACATATCGCTAGCCAGGAAGTATACAAGAACACATCACTAGGCAGAAAGTATAAAGGAACACATTACTAGCCAGGAAGTGTACAAGAACACATCACTAGCCAGGAAGTGTACAAGAACACATCACTAGCCAGGAAGTGTACAAGAACACATCACTAGCCAGGAAGTGTACAAGAACACATCACTAGCCAGGAAGTGTACAAGAACACATCACTAGCCAGGAAGATTACAAGAACACATCACTAGCCAGGAAGTATACAAGAACACATCACTAGCCAGGAAGTATACAAGAACACATCACTAGCCAGGAAGTGTACAAGAACACATCACTAGCCAGAAAGTGTACAAGAACATATCACTAGCCAGGAAGTGTACAAGAACAGGTCAGTTATTGCTGCTACCAAACAAATAAACAAACAGACATCAATGATACTCTGACCCAAATTGGTGCTTAAAGAGTCCAGAACAAGTCAACAAAACTAAAGGAGAATATGAAATCAGAAGCACATATATACAAAATCTTGAGACAAAAATATTAATAATAATATGGGTGTAATAACAACAACAAAAATAAATAAATAAATAACAGCAGTTAAAATTACAAAGTTTTCTTGAAAATAAAATTGTTTTGGAAGACTGAAATAAAAATGAATTGTTTCATGGTGACAATTGCAAAGAGAATCATCATCATCATCATGTGCCCCACCATATGGCACAGTGTTCCTCATCCCCACAGATCCCAGTCCTTGGTGTTTTGGGTCATCCTATTCAATATTGATACTCAGCCATGCTAACAAATTCAGCAAGTGTGAAAATTACAATTTTGGCCAAAATAAAACAATCAGACATTCATCTGCTGCTTTGTCCTAGTGAAAACTGCAAACGCTCCAGGAATCTTTGTCATTCCTTTCGTTAGTTTGTATATCAGTATGTATTACTATTTAATTTTAGTTACCGCCATTACAAACTTTACTTCTTTAACAAACAATAATAATAATAATGTAATAATAGTACTATTACATTACTATTAGTATTAATTAGTAATAATGACTTAATGTAAACATTATTAATAATCATACCAACAGTTTTATATGTCTTATTTAAAACGGGTATCCTTCAGACTTCAAATTAATTAAATAATCGCTATTTTCCTGATCAAATTCAGGAAGCCGGTGAAAATGTCTACGAATGACGCGAAACTGATGAACTACTTTTTAAAGTGACAGATCAGAAGTGGACGTTGCCATATTACTATTATTAGTATAACAAGAGCCAATAGAAATGTTTACTGACGTGGCTTTCTGTGAGGGAACTTTAAGTTAAAGTATCTAACTGGGCATATATTATTATGGAATGTAAACTGTACGGCTTAAAATAACACTAACAGTTTTACAAAAAGATTCCGCGAGTGGCCAAAATACAAGTCAACATTCAGATGTCAACAAACCAAATATTTAATGTTTGTTCTCTGCCGTAGCCAGTCGGTTTTTGTATCTACTTGCCGCCGTGACTTATCGGCACGGATAAGTAATGATGTACATACATAAAGATTTCTCCCGTGTGTTGCCGGGGCCCATAAGGGAAGCAAAGAATAGTAACACTGTAGCCTACCACGCATGTCGTAAGAGGCGACTAAGGAGGCTTCATGGTTCCGTCGCCCTGCTACTGAGTGAGTGCGTGGCGCGACATTGTGAGCTGTGAGTTTCGTGTGAAATGCTTTTGAATGTGCCCGAGGTTTTTTGGAACGTGACTGCATGTTCGGAGCGATGGCAGCTGGCTATGTCCCAGAGTTGACCGGTTTTTGCCTTATGCAGAAATGCGTGGCTGCTGGGCTTCTGGTTGACTACCACTGCCATCGACGATGAACTGTATTTTCGTGTACTGTGTGGGTGAACATCTAGGAAACATCCAGATGGGAAAATGACTGCCGATTCCATCAGAGATGAACTGGATGTTTCGTGGGGGTCTATTGTGTTGACATTCTGGCGATAGCATTATGCACAGTGTATCTGTGCGGACTGTTGTTTGTCGAGACTCCTGTCTTTTCCAATTTTCACATTGGGCAGTGGGAAGCATTTTGTGTGATATTCACTGGCACAGGAACGGAGAATAATGAATGGGGACGACCCGTTGCTGTGAAGTTGGAATCGCGTCTAACTAACTAACTAACTAACATAACGATTGATTGATTGATTGATCTAGGAACCGACATTACAGCATTCGGGGAATTCCCGTAAGCGCTCCATTCCCCATCCTCAGCAGCCAGCGATGAGTTCCAACACTAATAGTACCAGTAGCAATATGACATTAATTATATGTCATGTGCGTCTCGCCTTTCCGTCGAGCGGCGGCTAGATCCCTTCGTCACCCCTCGCTGTCACATTCTTGCCAGACCATGGTGATCCATTGGAACTGCGCCAGCGTAAAACAACGGGGTCCTATTTTAGAAAATCTGGTTTACAGAAATGACATTGTAGCGCTCCAGGAGACAAGAATGGGTGATCAGCTACTCCGAATTGCCGGCTCCAAATGTTTCTACAACAGACGAATCTGGGAATGGCGATTCTCATTCGCGACAGCATGGTGGCGTCAGAACTAGACATGTCCAATTGGGACAGTGACGATATACAAATACAAGCGGTAAGAGTTCAATCCAGTCTACCATTCGTGCTGGTTAATGTTTATGCCCGCAACGCGAGTATGGATTTCCAGAAGTGGCAGTGCTTAAGTGGCATATTAGGTCAAGAGAGAAATGTTATTTTCTGTGGTGATTTCAACGCTAAAGGCAGATCATGGGGAAACATTTCCTCCAACATACAGGGGGAGGAGCTCGAGACTGCACTTGAAACCATTGACCTGTTTGTATCAAAAGTGGCTGTGTCACCAGGACAGCAAGCCGTCCAGGAGATGAGGACAGTGCTATTGATCTGGCGCTAGTTTCTCCTTCACTCACTACAGTGTGTAGATGGAGTGTCCTAGGACACCACGGCAGCGACCACCACCCTTGCAGCATATTGGTGGAGAAAGGCAGAACAAGGCAGCACAAGTTAACCGTCAAGACTTTCCAGTATGATAGTAATTAGTACAGGGAAAGATGTGGTGAGTGAAATAAGACGTGACAAGAGCAGAAAGCTTCAGGGCAGAAAAAAAAGCTGGGAGCAGCCACCTTGGTGGAATCTTGAGGTGGAGAAGGCGTGGTTGGATAAACGTGGTGCTGTAAGGAGATGGCAAAATGTCAAGAAGAACAGAGTTGGCCATCCCAGTCCCTGCATGCACTTAGAAAGAAAGATGCACACAAAAGTAAGCTATTTAAAAAAAACTGGTCAAGGTGGGTAAAAGTGAAAAATGGGCAGAGGCGTGTCAAAGAGTAAGCACAGACAAGTCACTGAAAGTGTTCTGGCGACTACATAAAAGCATGAGCGGGGTAGTCAAGAATAAAAGTATTTCTGACTTCCAAGGTGCTGATCTCATCTGGCAGAGGACTGACGAGGACAAGGGCAAAGCCCTCTTTAAACGCTATCTAGAGCAGAGCAACCAGAGATACATGAGAGGCCGGAATCTTGCCAAGGAGGTCACGTCAGACAGGTGCAAGGCCCAGAACACTTCGGATGAAGACACAGTGACAGTGAAAGAGATCAAGTCTGTGCTTCGACGATCAAAAAACAGCGCTCCAGGGCCAGATGGCATAAGATACAACGACATAAATAGGTGTACCGACAACGAGCTAGAGGAACTAGCAGACATGTACAACAACAGTATAGGGAGTGCTAGCATCAAGGAGGAGTGGTTACACAGCTATCTCTGATTCCCTTGCCGAAGTCTGGCAAAGACCACACAAAATTGCAGGGATATCGAGTTATAACCATGCAGAATACAATAGGCAAGTTGCTGGAGAAGTTAATTGCCAGGAAAATATCAAGCCCGCTAGAGAAGCAAGGTGTTTTCCCACCTTCCCTGGGTGGGTACCGTCCAAAAAGAGAAACCTGGACCAATGAAGCAGTTTTTGCCCATGATGTCTATGAAGGTTTCCACTCAGTCATTGAAACCTTTGCTGCAGTGATTGCGCTTGAGGACGCGTACAACAGAGTACCATTGGATTTTTTAATGCTTCAGCTTCTTGAAATCAAAATAAGTCAATTCCTCCTTAGTTGGATCGCTGCAGCCCTCTTCCAAAGGAAAGCAGTTTTTAGATGTGGCAGTTGGACGTCGGAACCAGCAACAATATATCCTGGCCTACCACAGGGATCACCATTATCTCCGGTACTGTTCAACGCCTACACTGTGAGAATCACCAGTGAGCAGATCACTGGACCTGTTAGGACATTGTCATATGCCGACGATGTTTTAGTTTATCGCCAAGGTAATGAAAGAGATCAGGTTGCTGTGGAACTACAAACCGAACTCAATTGGATAAGTACTTGGTGTGTTGAGGCTGGGGCAATGGTCAGCCCAACAAAGGCAACAGTGACTTGGTTCTCGTTGAATAATGATATTGTCAACACTCCAACACCAACTGTAAATCTGTGTTCAGAGACGGTGGAAAGAACGCAGGCAATGAATTACCTGGGGATACGGTTTGATCGAAGCCTTGATTATAATAATTCCAATTCCAAATTTCAAAAACAAAAATTCCAAATTCGTCCTCGTCTAACCTGCTTCATCAGCTGTGGTTATAATTGAGGATCGTGGTTTTTGTGGGTTTATTCACCCTAATTCTTGTCTTGTGAGTCCTATCTCGGACTGGTTATGTAGCGTTTGTGTCTGTGACGTCAGCAGTGGTCGGCGGCTATCCTTTGTGCTCTTCTGTTGTTATGGTTTTCTTTGTTGGTGTAGGCTCCTGGCTCGTCTGGCTGCAGTCCTTATATTTTTCTCGCTCGTTATCTCGCTCCAGCTGGGGGATCGGCCGGCGTCTGTCCTTTGTGCATGTTTCCACTTGTTTTCTTTGTTGGTGTAGTCTCCTGGCTCGTCTGGCTTTACTGGCTGCAGTCCTTATAAGGACTTTTTATTAGGTCATTTAGTCTCCTTCGTTGTGTAATTTGTGTAGGAGCTTTTCGACGTTTCTATTTTCCTTCTTGTACTTTTTTTCATCTTCGAGTTTTAGCTTCGGCCATTGGCTTTTTTCCTCCGCGGTCAGCCATGGTTTTCTCTCTCCGTCTTCTATGTAGTACGAGTAGTCGGTATCCTGTTCCAAGATTACAGTTGGGTAATCTAC
Source organism: Cepaea nemoralis (assembly GCA_014155875.1). Lineage (NCBI taxonomy): Eukaryota > Metazoa > Mollusca > Gastropoda > Stylommatophora > Helicidae > Cepaea > Cepaea nemoralis. Next base: position 639,313 of record JACEFZ010002737.1, read on the forward strand.
CGGTCTCCTGAGTCTTTTTGGCTTCTTCTTTTCTCTCTCAATCCAGCACCTTTTGAATTCCTGGTATCTGAGTTTCTCCATCCTTGCCGACTCTAGTAGATCCTCCAAGGTAGGCTCAGTGGGCCTATCCGTGTCGTCCTCAGAGTGCTCGTCTTGGTTTACTTCGGATGTCAGGGGAGCTAGTGTCGTGGCTGGGTTGCTAGCTTTGTCTAGCGGTTCTGGCTCGTCCTCTTGTTGGATGTCATCTTGCGGTTCCTCTGTGTGCTTTTCTGTTTCTTGTGCTGGTTTGTTTTGGGTTTGCCCCCTTTTGATTGTTAGAATTTCTCTGACCGCTTTGATGTCTCGCAGAATCTCTTCATTTATCTTTACCATCTGCCTCATATTCTCCACCTCTTGTTTGATGTCCCGCTGGATCTCCTTTATTTCGGCAAGAAGTTTCTCGTTGTCGCTGGTTGGCGCCGATGTTTGCAGTAGCTTGACTTGTTTCTTTAACTCGTCGATCTGCTTTTGAAGTTGATCTCTTTCAGCTTGTGCTATACCCGTGGCTGTCTCGCCCCTCTGCATTGCTTCCTTGAATGGTGTCTTTGTGAGGATGGCGATTTTTAAGACGTCTCTATGTCTCTGTAGGTACGGACAGCCCAGGTATCTTGCTCCATGTTTGCCCAGGCAGTTGGCGCACTTTCTTTTGTTGTTGGGTGCTCGGAAGTCCGTGTCCAGCTTGGCCAGCGGACACTCCTTGAAGGCGTGGTGATCGGCGCAGTATCGGCATATTTCCGTCTTGCTGCTACATTTAGCTCTACTGTGGCCGGCCTTCTGACATCTGGAACATTGCGTGATTCTTGGTATGAATCTCTCTGGTTGCTGTATCCTCTTTTTGAATGATGCTGTGGTCGGCATCTCGCGTGTTTCTTGTTGGATTTTCCACGTGACATTTTCCCGCTGATCAGGCTTCTTGACAGAATAATGCGACTTGACTTGTTAGCGCTCGCATAAGCACATAGACCAGGTGATAACAAAGGCCAAGCGGGGGTTGGCTACGTGTAACGGAGCGAACAGGTGAAAGGCAATCACAAGAGATGACACCAAAGCCCTGGTCAACTGTAAATGGGTTTTATTATCCAAAGGTATAAATTTGTACAACTTCTTGAGAACACATCTTGACCGATCACAGGCTGAGTTGGAACTACCTCTGTTTATCCTTGACGTCACCCGTGAGCTTCCCTAACAACCACCCTTTCAATAGTGCTCACGGGTGACGTCAAGGATAAACAGAGGTAGTTCCAACTTAGCCTGTGATAGGTCAAGATGTGTTCTCAAGAAGTTGTACAAATTTATACCTTTGGATAATAAAACCCATTTACACTTGACCAGGGCTTTGGTGTCATCTCTTGTGATTGCCTTTCACCTGTTCGCTCCGTTACAGGACCTCATTCCTATTATTTCGAGTTCAACATCTCTACTTGTCTCTTATAATACTCTCTTATAGCTAACTGCTATTTTCGTTGTTACTTCTTCTTCGTTTTTGAGTACACAAGGTTTCATTACCAAAAAAAACGCAGTTCATAAAGATATTTTAACTCAGAATTACACTTGTTCATAAAAAAATCGTTAGTATATAGTTTGCGTCACGTAACTTCTCATTCTCTCTCAACATCAACAACACAGGATAAACAGAAAAGATAATGATGATGATGGGGTGCGCACCCAGTTATGAAGACACAAAGAAATAGTCAGAAACCAATCACATTTACCTCCCTTGCAAACCCAAAAACTTTTACAAATAAAAGTTTTTCAAAAACACATCTTATGAACTTATATCTCTGTTTGTTATAAATTAAGTCGATCTGAAAATATATACTCAAAATTTGTACTGCCATCCACACGCATGACTATATTTCACTATACACTTATATAAGCAAAAAACAATCAATATTAATAAGTGTACTATAGGCACATTTAAATTAACTAAAGGACGTAATCCATAGTTTTTCTTCCTAAAAAAATGGGTTCAGATTAATCAATACATTTTCTATCCAACACAAAAGGTTATTTGAATTACCGTTTTCTGTTGAACTATTTTTTCACTGGTCCAATCGAAAACCAACTCCCAAATATTTCTCTCGACGTCTATGCTCAACAATTGTAGGCTTCACAAACGAAAGAACGAGTATGTCGTTTTCTTGATTCCATCATGTTGAAAAGAAAAAGCCTCCGGATTCCTCTCTTCTCAGATTGTCGACACTCTCAAATTTGTGGCTTCTTTTCACCCGAGGGAGGGGCACATCTAGACGACTTCACCCGAAAAAAAAAATGGCACTTCTAGACGACTTGAAGCTTAAGAGAAATGAAGCGACTTAATTAGGTCCCTTCTTCAGCAGGACGGCAACCCAGTTTGCCCAGCCGCTTCCGAAGGTTCCACATCGACATGATCGCTTGTTTTGCCCAACATATTGATAATCGCCAAAGTTCTGGACATTTAGGATCAAGCTCCCGACTGAAGTAAATTTTCGTCAGACTTTTTCTCGTAATTTGAGCTGACGATCCAAACGATTTTTGGTTTGATTCAATAAAGATGAACTTCCCTTCAGGTAAGCGAGGTCAAGTTCAATAACGATAACGGCTTCTGATCTTCCCTCAGGCGACCAAGGTCATATGCTGGTTCAATGATAACGGCTCCTGTAAAACGAGATCTCTAGCATATTGACTCTCAAGGCAACGATCTGGTTATTCCGGAATACGATGGCAAGCATTATTCTGACAAACGGCTTATAATTCCAGTATGTATGGCGGACCTAAATAAACAACAGCCAGGTCAGCGCAGTATTTGATCAGAGACGCCTTGATGACACTGTGTAGCGAAGTTTTGATCAGAGACGCCTTGATAACACCGTGTAGCGAAGATTTGATCAGAGGCGCCCTGTTAAATTTCTCTGCAAACGACAAATTTCAGCTGCCATTACGCCATGTTTATTGCAAAAACGAAGAAACAGCCATCTTTCTGTTCTGGAGACAAACTTACACTCCGCAACATCCCACCCTGGTCACGGCACCATTTTCACTCCCTGTAACGGAGCGAACAGGTGAAAGGCAATCACAAGAGATGACACCAAAGCCCTGGTCAAGTGTAAATGGGTTTTATTATCCAAAGGTATAAATTTGTACAACTTCTTGAGAACACATCTTGACCGATCACAGGCTGAGTTGGAACTACCTCTGTTTATCCTTGACGTCACCCGTGAGCTTCCCTAACAACCCCCCTTTCAATAGTGCTCACGGTTGCGCCATTTCCGAAACCCTTCTTTATTTCCCATTAACTATCTCCCAACCTTCTAACAGAGATGGAACTCTGTTATACTGCGATGTGGGTGATGGCGGCAGCAAACTGTGAGCAGCGCCATCTATGTCTTCTATACGAAGGGCTGGTCATGTCTGTTTTTGAGTATGCAATGGCAATCCTGACTCTCAGCCGTAAGCAGATAGAAAGGATGGAAAGGATACAGAATGAAGCTATGCTCAATATTCTTGGATGTACAAGAGATACAGCATGCAGGGCGATGCGCTACCTTCTTGATTTTCCAACCATTAAAGACATAATACAAGTCTGCAGAGCTCGCGCCTACCTCAGAGTTAACGCAAACACACAACTTCCACTGCATAGTGAAATTATGAAGGTGACGGGCAGCAGGTTAAAAAGAGGACGGTCGTGGATGGGTCAAGCCGAAGACATTCTTCAACAGGTGTGTTCACTTGAGGACTTAAAACCTGGCGAGGAGTGGGTACAAGTGCCAACAGATTTCTGCACATCCTTTTCAGTTTGCATCCAACTAGACAGAAAATGCAGACAAGAAAACCCGGCAGCTGTGGAAGCGGAAGTACAAGCGTTGATTTTCCAGAATTCGCTAGACGGTGATGCTGTCATTTACACAGATGGGTCGGTCGTCCGACATGTGAGAAGCTCATGGGCCTTTACGGCTCAGGCCGGAGGGAGAATTGTGAAGGAGGACTCTGGTGCTTTTGCTGAGACCACAAGTAGCCTGACTATGGAAGTCATGGCAATAAGTGAAGCAATAACATGGCTCGAGACACATACATTCACTGGGGCATGTTTCCTTAGCGACTCAATGAACATGCTCAAGAGGATAGAGATTGGGGGGGGGGGGGAGAAATTCCGAAGAGAATGGTTGCTGTCTCTGAAGCGGTCTCGGCTGGCAAAGATTAGTTTCATCTTCGTGCCAGGGCATGCGGGAGTACAAGAGAATGAGCGGGCTGACAAGCTCGCAGGTAACGCTACTGTGGAGGGCGGACGCGCCATGGACCAGGCTGACATTCTGAATGCTCTACGAGAAATAAAACTTTTGCGAGAACCAAGTGATGACTGTGAATCTACAACCATGGCCAGGCTGCGAGAACCTCGAATTAAAAGAGGGGTGGCCAAACAAGAACACTACGCAGGAAGCCAAAGAAGACTGATAAACCAACACAGAACTAGTGTCATTAGCCGCTACACGCTGCGGGATTTGCTGAGGAGGGGATCTGAGCACTTATGGACTGAATGGTTCGATGTGCAATGAGGATGATCTGTCGACTAACTAACTAACTAACATGATGATCCATTTGCTTCTCCGAGGTGTACACGTGCTCCCACAAGGCCGCAACTACGTCTGCCTTAACATGCATCAATACTCCACCAAGTTTTGCAGAGCCAGCCAATCTGTCCGCCTGTTCATTCCCCAGCACACCATAACCATAACTCATAACCTAGATTGGGATTAGGATCTAAATAATCTTGAATAGCATCACTTTCTGTTATTTTTTCCCCAGGAATAGCAATCTTTGAACTGATAGAATCAATGAGCTGGACAAGATCGCTGAGTAGTTTTGTTGGATCCTGTATATCTGCTTCGAATTTCTTATTCACACATTGAACTTCTCCGAGAATATGCTTGAGAAATATGAGATACACATAGTTTTTCATGTCGCTAAACATAGAATTTAGAAGTTCTGCTACATCAAAATGAGTTCTGAGCAATATATATTCTGACAATGGCAGATTGGATGGACATCCATCGTGTCTGGCTTAATTGAACAATCTTCAGCGGATGTTGTCCATCATTTATTGAAGCAGAAAGCTCCCTGTACTTTGCTTGACGAAGACTTGTGTGAGAAAACCAGTTATATGTTTCTCTAATCATGAACTCTATGTTCCTGGGCAGACAAGCAGCTGCAACCTGTGACACTGCCAGCTGATTGATTGATTGATTTAGGAACCGATATCACAGCATTCGGGACATTCCCATTAGCGTTCCGTCCCCATCCCCAGCAGCCAGCGAAGAGTTCCAACACTAATAGTTCCAGTAGCAATCTGATTATATGTCCGTCTCGCCTTTCCTCTGAGCGTCGAGCGTCGGCCAGATCCCCTCGTCACTCCTCGTTGCCTCATTCTTGCCAGACTATGGTGATCCACTTGCTCCTCCGAGGTGTACACGTGCTCCCACAAGGCCGTAACCACATCTGTTTTGTCATACATCAATACTCCACCATGTTTTGCCGAGCCAGCCAATCTGTCCGCCTGTTCATTCCCCAGCACACTGGCATGCCCAGGAGAAAAGATCCAGGTGATGCTTGCTACCCGTGACCTCCGTAGTGAAGCAAGCCACTCTGCACGAAGCTTGCCTGTTCTCACCCTTCTCAGCGTGCTTTCTGAGTCAGTTACAATCACAATGTGTGTATGTATCGTGTTCTCTATGCCAGCTGAAGGCAATGGCATACACGCCTAATTAGTACCACATGAGGAACTTCGGATTTTAATTTTGTATACACTCCATTGTTTACACCTGTCATGACAGACGCATTGTCAGTGCCGAGTGCAACTAGTCTTTGCAACTCAAATCCATTCTTGTTTAAACAATCTTTTAACGCATTACATATTGCCTGTGGGTTGCATTCACTCAGTTCAACTAAATCTAAGTAAGTAACCACAAACTGCTTTCTTGTCTCTGAATAGTACCTAATAGCTACTCCAAGTAGCTTAGTTTCAGAAATGTCATTGCTCTAATCAATCAATAAGCTGTATTTATTTTTGCCAATATCAACTGTCAAGTCTGTTGTGAAATATGGTGCAAGTACATTTGAAATAACTGCTCTGCACTTAGTTCTCCTAAGCTTAAAGTTCTTGCAACCTTTGCTGTCAACGAAGTGTACCTTGCAAAGTTCACTTAAAAGGTCAACAACGCGAAGCGAACCATGGCCAGCTATGAACAAAGACATGCATCCTTCGGTTTCTTTGACATCATCTTTCAGTTTGTCAAATGCAATTGTTGTTTGCCATTGTGTACTGAATGGTTGTTCGGCTTTCTGATGTTTCGTTGTATTCTTGTGCCTCTCAATATAATTTAACCTGGCTGCAATTGAACATTTGCAAAAACACTTAGTATTATCCCCTTCTACTTTTAACAACCATTTTTGAAATCTCGTGTCACTGAGCCACTGTTCTCTGAAATGTTGACAATATTTCTTGCTTATGGTGAAACACAAATAAGCTTAAATGAAAGGATAATGTAGACACCACAAAATTATGAACTCGATTACAAGCTAATGTATTGACGTTTGGACTTGTCTGCAAGATGGCGTTCGCTTTCAGCTAAATCGTATTAAAGGGAGTTAAATTAGTTGAATATTGCGCGGTAACGTACTAAGACTGTTTTACTCCCTCGCTTCAGTTCAAATTCGGCGTTTTAGTGTTTCCAAAATGATTTTTAAAGTAGTTTTTACCCACCCCAAAAAAGCATAAAACACCACCCAAAAAAATTGTGAAGCACTAAATTTGCGCGGCCGCGCTAAAAGCAAAATTTTCGCACTAAATGACTTGAAAAAGCACTAAATTTAGTGCCGAAAGCACTAAAATGGCAACACTGGTCAGGAGAATCTCAGCTCAGTGCACGAACTCCGTAGCACCAGCGAGGATCCTGAAATACTTTGGGCAGATTTTTAACTCGAAATTTTGCCCAGGCATCTCAGCCCCTTATTAACTCATTAACTAGTGTCACCGCAGTATAGAAACACTAACTTGGTGTGACAGAAAAAGGCGGGGGCTTATGAGGAGAATAAAAATGTTAGAGGCGTGGAAAAGACGCTGAGGTTGGTTAGAAAGCACATTGAGAAACCCTGGTAATAGTATACCTAGAAAGTGCCTTCTCTGGAACTCACAGGGCAAATGAAATAGATGGAGGTCTAGAATACGCAGAGAAGAGAAACCGAAATGAGGGGGCTGCGTGGTCTCGACGTATGGTGTCCGCCTCGAGTGCTGGAGGTCCCGGGTTCAAGCCCCATTGAGGACCGGGATTTATTTCACGTGGACTTCTAGTAATAAAATTTCCCCTGGTCTCTGGTGAGATCGGACGCCCGTGTGTATTGTTGCGCACGTAAAAAATACCTTGGCAGTTGGAAATGGAAAAAGAGTAGCCTATCGGCGCTGCCCGGGCAAAATTTCGAGTTAAAAATCTACCCAAAGTATTTCAGGATTCTCGCTGGTGCTACAGAGTTCATGCACTGAGCTGAGTTTCTCCAGACTCAGGTTTGAGTTAGGAGGAGAACGGAGCACTTATTGGTTACACCCGTGTGCCGTGATACTGATAGTAGTAGGCTTTGCGGGATTTGGGTATTATTTGGCGGAGCCTCCGGCAATTGACCTTCACCTCGGCTGATTTGCACTCCTCCTCTGTCATGTAGTTGGGTGGGTATGTAGGGGTGATATCTAGGTTATATCTAAGGGCCATAATTCTAAGATTTATGTTTCTAAGGGCAGATAACTATTGAGTGGGTGTATAAAATTTTAATTAATTATTTAAAAAAATAAAATAAATACAAATACAAATAAATAAAGACGTGGTACTGGGTGGTGTCGAGGGGGTGGGCGCGTGGGGTGAGGCTAGATGGTTCGGGGTTAAACACTATCATCACAGGGTTACAAATGAAAACCTTAAAATGTAAAGATGGCCGGTATTATCGGTCGTAGTGGATATGGTTTAGTGAAATTTATTGTTAAGGGGTGGGTAGCGGTTATTAGTGATCCGTAGGGAGTCGTAGTGGTTTAAAAACTATCATCATATGACTTACAAATGAAAACCTTAAAAAGTAAAGATTGCTGTGGGTATGGCGTAGTGAAACTCGGTGTTAAGGGGTGGATACCTGTTATTAGTGATCTGTATAGGGATGTAATGGCCTATACACTATCATCATATGGTTACAAATGAACACCTTAAAATGTAAAGATTGCCGGTATTATCGGTTGCTGTGGATATGGGTTAGTGAAACTCGGTGTTAAGGGGTGAATTCCGGTTATTAGTGATCTATAGAGGGATGTAATGGCCTATACACTATCATCATATGGTTACAAATGACAACCTTAAAATGTAAAGATGGCCGGTATTATTGGTTGCTGTGGGTATGCTGTGGGTAAGTAAGATTAAAGAGAGGGAAAAAAATGGTTAAGAACATGAGACTTAATAAAGAGGTTCTGAAAATAGATAAACAAATGCAAGAACAATACAGAGTGACTGAAAAATAGGTACAATGCAATAACTAAAATACAGAGTATAGATGAACAATGAGAAATGTTAAGGGACTCCATTCATCAAACTAGCAAAGAAGTATTACCGGAGAGAGGCAAAATAGCTAAGAAAAAATGGATGAATGAAGATATCTTAAAACTGATGGACAAAAGAAAACAGAGTAAAAATGACAAACAAGAATACGCTAAGATAAATAAAGAAATAAAAGATAAATGTGGGAAGGCTAAAGAAAGTTGGTTAAACGAGCAATGCAAAAAAATTGAATTAAATTCCATTAAAGATACAAAAAATATGCACAGAAAAATCAGTGAGCTTACAGGAAGAAAAATAAGAATAAATACAGGGTGTTTGAAATCAAAAACAGGAAAGATAATATTAGAGGAAGATGCTATAATGAAGAGGTGGAATGAGTATATAAGAGAATTATATGAAGGAGAAAGGGGAGAATTAACAGAAGATAGTAACTTAGAAGGTCCACCTATTCTGAAAGAAGAAGTCGCTGACGCTATGAAACGTATGAAGAAAGGAAAAACAGCTGGGCCAGATGAAATCACAATAGAAGAATTAGAAGTATTGGGAGAATTTGGAGTAGATATATTAACCAAAATGTTGAATGATATTTACAGCAGTGGATATTTACCCAGTGATATGCTGAAATCTTTATTTATAGCTATACCAAAAAGACCAGGAGCAATTGATTGTGAAGATTTTCGTACAATTAACCTTATAAACCATATCACTAAGCTTCTACTCAGAATCATAATGAGAAGAATCAAAAATAAAATAAAAATGGAAATTAGTGAAGAACAGTATGGATTTGTGGAAGGAAAGGGCACAAAGAATGCAATTTATACATTACGGACACTAATAGAAAGGTCAATAGAGAAACAGAGAGACATATATTTGTGCTTCATAGATTATACTAAGGCATTTGATAAAGTAAAACATGATGAACTGATTAAAATGTTGGAAGATATCAACATTGATGGAAAAGATTTAAGAATAATAAAGAATGTTTACTGGAACCAAGTAGCAGCAATTAAAATGGGAAATAAAGAGGGTAGTTACGAATGGATAAAGCTAGGAGTACGACAAGGGTGTGTCTTGTCACCAGATCTTTTCTCCCTGTATAGCGAAGTAATAATGAGAGAGATCAAAGAGATGCCAGGAATACTAGTTGGAGGTTATAATATAAATAATATATGCTATGCAGATGACACAGTATTGGTGGCGGATAATTCAACAGACCTACAACAATTATTAGACGTTGTAGTAACAGAGAGTGCAAGGAAAGGACTCTCCTTGAATATCAAGAAAACAGTAACAATGGTAATATCAAAGAAAATGGTGACACCAAAATGTGACATAGAAATAGAAGGGAAAAATCCTTAACCAAGTTGATAATTTTAGATACCTAGGGGCATTTATAACATCAGATGGAAGATGTACAACAGAGATTAGGAGTAGAATAGGGCAGGCAAAAGCCGCTTTTCAGAAAATGAAGAGTATCTTATGCAATAAGTCACTATCACTGAATGTAAGAAAGAGAGTGCTGAAATGCTATGTAGAACCAGTTTTGCTGTATGGCAGTGAATCTTGGAACGTAAATGAACAAATTAAGAAGAAATTAGAAGCAACAGAGATGTGGTTCCTGAGACGAATGTTGCGAATTCCTTGGACTGCCAGAGTAACTAACGACGACTGCCTGAAACAGGCTAATGAAACTAGAACATTATATACAACATTAAGACAGAGACAAACATCTTTCTTCGGTCACGTGATGAGAAGAGAGGCATTGGAGAACATCGTAACAACTGGAAAGATCGAGGGGAAGAGAGGCAGAGGTAGACCAAGAGAAGTGATGCTGGATGGATTGAGACGGTGGCATGGAGGAATATCAGCACCAGAGTTGATCCAGAAAACCAAAGACCGAGATCTATGGAGAGCCATGAACGCCTACGCCAGCCGGCACGGCCCTTGATGATGATGATGTGGGTATGGCATAGTGAAACTCGGTGTTAAGGGGTGGATACCTGTTATTAGTGATCTGTATAGGGATGTAATGGCATATACACTATCATCATACGGTTACAAAGGACAACCTTAAAATGTAAAGATGGCCGGTATTATTGGTTGCTGTGGGTATGACTTAGTGAAACTCGGTGTTAAGGGTGGATACCTCTTATTAGTGATCTGTAGATGGATGTAATGGCCTATACACTATTATCATATGGTTACAAATGAAAACCTTTAAATGTAAAGATAGTCGGTAACATTGGTTGCTGTGGGTATGACATTGGTGTCATTCGTTGATAAAGTGTGGGTAGAGGTTATTAGTGCTATTTAGAGGGTAGTAGTGGTATATACAGTATTATCTATTACCTATATATATATATATATATATATATATATATATATATATATATATATATATATATATATATATATATATATATATATATATACAGGATCACATTTGACAGGAGCCTATCCTTCAAGGACCATATGGAGACGGTCGTGACAAGAACCCAAAAGGGACTCAATGCACTTAAAACTATGGCTGCAATGGACATAGAGCAGAGAATGCTGTTCACACTATACCAGCACTTGATCCTCTCAGTAATTGATTATGGATTAGGTCTGCTCACTGTCTCAGAGAGTCAGCTGGTGAAGTTAGAGCCCATACAGAACGAAGCTATGCGGGTCATTCTGGGATGCACTAGAGAAACCCCAGAAGTGTGTATGCGTTACATCCTTAGTCTGCCGACTGTTGCTGGTAGGCTCAAGGTGATGCAGGCTAAGGCATACCTCAGAGTAGCTGCAGACACAGACCACCCACTGCATGAGGCGCTGGACGCAGTTAAGGGTCAGCGACTGATAAGAGGGAAATCATGGATGGCTCAGGCGGAGGATACGATCAGACAGGTGTGCCCCCTGAAGAACATTAGGCGTGGAGAGGAGTGGGTCAAAGTGCCAGCGGAGCAGTCAGATTTGTGCAGAGTTATAATCACATTAAGCCGGGAGTGCAGGTAGTGGCCAGCAGGGACCACGGAAGTGGAAATCCAGCAACTAATTCAGGACAATGCTCACTCAAGTGATGTGATTATCTACACAGATGGTTCGGTGTCAAGAGGTGAGAGAAGTGGCTGGGGTTCATAGCCAAAGCTAATGGTCGATGTTTGGGGCAGGAGAGCCTGGCATATGATACCACAACATCCAGCTTAAGAATGGAAGTGGAGGCAGTCACTGCGGCTCTCCGCTGGATGGAGAATACGACACACACACACACACACATCGTGATTGTAACTGACTCAGAAAGCATGCTGACGAGGGTGAGGACGGGCAGACTTCATGCGGAGTGGCTTGCTTCGCTTCGGAGGTCACGGGTGACAAGCATCGCCTGGATCTTTTCTCCGGGGCATGCCGGTGTGCTGGGAAATGAACAGGCGGACAGATTGGCTGGCTCTGCAGAACTTGGTGGAGTATTGATACATGACAAGGCAGACGTGGTTGCGGCCTTTTGGGAGCACGTGCACACCTCGAAGAAGCAAATGGATTACCATGGTCTGGCAAGAATGAGACAACGAGGAGTGACGAAGGGATCTGGCCGACGCTCAACGCTCAAATGAAAGGCGAGACGGACTTATAATCAGATTTCTACTGGTACTATTAGTGTTGGAACTCTTTGCTGGCTGCTGAGGATGGGGACGGAGCACTTATGGGAATGCCCCGAATGCTGTGATGTCGATTCCTAAATCAATCAATCAATCTATACAGTATTATCATACGGGTTACAAATGAAAATCTGAAAAAGTAAAGATGGTCGGTATTATTGGTTGTAGTGGGTACATCATAGTGTTATTTGTTATCAGGGGGTGGATAGTGGTTATTAGTGATATGTAGAAGGTGAGTGGTATATACACTATTAACATACGGGTACAAACGAAAACCTTTAAAAAGTACAGATGACATGTATTGTTGGTTTTAGTGGGTATGGCTTAGTGAAATTAGATATTAAGGGGTGGGTGAGTGGATAGGTAGCTAGATAAGTGCTTGAACACTAACATCATACGATTTCAGATCGGTAAATGAAAACCTAAAATCTCTCTCTCTCTCTCTCTCTCTCTCTCTGTCTCTCTCTCTCTCTCTCTCTCTCTCTCTCTCTCTCTCTCTCTCTCTCTCTCTCTCTCTCTCTCTCTCTCTCTCTCCCCTTGTGTCTATACGGGTCTTTGTTTCGTTCCCCAGAATCCCATTTCAAAGACCAATATTTGTTCTCAAACGTCTGCTCAGTGCCACACTTCACAGCCAGACAAAACTGCAGCTTCTACGTACCACTTCAACATTCAAATAAGAAAATATGTTAACCAAAATGGGGAAAATAGCTATCAAACTTATAAATATCTTGGCCAAACTTATGAAAAGTCGGAAACATTGTTAACCAAATGTGAAAAAAATATCGCCCAAAGAGAGAAATATTTCAACTAAACTTAAAATAGATCAGCCAACTTATGAGAAGTAGGAAAATTGTCACCCAAATTGGCAAAAGTTAGGCCAAATACAGAAATATCTCACCCAAACTTATGAAAAGATGGAAACTTTGTTGGCCAAAGGGGAAAAACCTAGGTCAAGTAGGAAAATCTGTTACCCAAAGGTGAAAAAGGTCGGCAAAATACAGAAATTTCTCGTCCTCACTTATAAACACTAGAAAAATTTGTTAGCCTAATGTGAAAAAATATCAGCCAAAGAGAGAAATATCTCGTCCAGACTTATGAAAAGTAGGAAAATGTGTCAACCAGAAGGGAAAATGTCGGCCAAATACAGAAATAGCTCAACCAATCGTATAAAAAGTAGGAAAATTGTTAACCAAACGGGAAAGATATTGACCATGTAAGAAAATGTGTTAGTCAAAGAGGAAAAATTTTGAACAAGTAACGAAATACATCGTTGAAACTTATGAAAAGTAAGACAATTTGTTAACCAAATGTCAAAAACAAAATATCATCCAAAGAGAGAAATATTTCAACTACACTTATAAATAGATCAGCCAAAGTTATGGAAAGTAGAAAAAGTGTCAGCGAAATGGTAAAAAGTCCGTGTTCATTCTGCATTAAAAGTTTATGTGCGCCAACTCAATCTTGTTCACTGACGGGTGGATGTGTACTGGGGAGGGGGGGGGGGGGGTGAGTTGTATGGTGAGACAGGTGGCTAGCTCAACTTACACTCCGTATTGACATATAAGGAGTATTGTAACCTAGACAACGACCATTTCACGCGATTATCATTAAGAACATCGTGAGAGTTACTATTTTTAAATCTGCAATTTCTGTTTGATGTTACTGCTTTTTCCATTGTTTCATGAACCAAGCAAGTACATGCTGTTATAATCATCTGCTGTACTTGGAGTGGTGGTGTACTGTGATCAGTTGATTTTAAACTTTCAATATGTTCTGAAGCAGAATCTCGTTTTTTAAATATATGTTTTATTCTTGCAATCTGTTTCCCACGTGTGCTGTAATGTTTGTTTTTCTATAATAATAGTTGTCAACAACATGCTGAATGTTATGAATCTAAATCTGATGGACTGTGTAACTGTATCTCGAGATTGCTCTTGTATTAAGCTCTGTGATGTTAATGTGACTGTTTGGTTGTTCTTGTGTCAGTGGTTTATCTGTCTCTTTATCAGCAACCTGATCTATGTGGTGAGTTTCTAATTTCATGTCACCTTGTTGACAGTGTTTATCAGAAGTGTTTTGTACTACTTGTTTGTTGTCTTTCTCTATTTGAGTGGCTGGGATTGGTACATGTTTCTGTTGGCACCGTTTACATGATTGGATATAATTTCTGATGTCTTTCTCAAAGCCTGGCTAGTAGTATAGAGATAATACTATCTGTCTAGTCTTGGCTATTCCAATATGGTATGTAACTAACATGTTGTGCGCGAAGTGGAGTGCCTCGCTGCGGCGTTGCACTGGTAGGACTATTTGTATAATACACATTGGATATTTCTTGTATATTCTCATCAGGATATTGTCGTCTAATCTAAATTTCCATCTACCCCCTTTTGCTTTTTTAGATGGTTGGTTTACTTGCTGAAAATATGTTTGTAACGTTTCATCGTCTCTTTGCTGTTTTGCTAAGTTATAGTTCTGTTTTTGTGCTACCTGTTTCGTGTCTGTATGATTATTCTGCCGCATGACTACTTTGTCTTCTTCTTTATCTTTCTTATTATGCTGTGTGTAGTTTGTCATAACCTGTGTTATATTATTATCCCACGTTTGGGCTTCACTTTCTGTACATTCTCTTGCTCCAGGAATGTTACCTAACATTAGCCCTGCCCGTGGGGAACGTAACACTGCTACTCGTGCTCTGCCTTCAAAGTATGGGGTGGATATCTGAACCCATGCTATGGGGTATTTCTCAATTGTACCACCGAAAGTGCGGCATGTCATATATCTTCTGTGTAATCATCCTTCTTTACCAGATTCTGATCTACACCAACTACTTCTTACCCGGTATCTCTAATGCAGATGGTTACCTTTCCGTTCATGAGTGCTTTGTGATTTTTTTAAAGTCCCGATGTACATGTTGTTCGCATTTGTCTGTTGTGAAGGTAATATATGACCATTCGCAGGATTATGAATCTGTTGTCTCTTATGTTCGTTTGTCGCTATAGATAATCTGCTTGTCTTTTGGTCATGTTCTTCATTTCTACTAGGTTTGACACATGTTCTTTTAGCTTCTTTCATCATTTGTTTCAGTCTACAATTCTTGACTTCATGTCCAAAACTATGACAAAGATAACATTTTACCGGGTTTTTATTTATTTATTTGTGCTACTGGTAATGTTATTCTCTCTTTCTCTAAATTCCATTTGCCTATTTCAAATTGTAGTCTTTTTGCTTCAAGATCTAGCTTTTGTATTTCTAGAGCTAGTTCTTTATCTTTTTGTCTTTCTTGTGCCTGTCTAAGCTCTCTAGCTGCTGCATATTGTGATTTTACATTTTGTAGTTCAAGTTGTTTAAGATCTTTAGTCGCTGCTCTATCTTCTCTTACCTGACTTCGAAATTCTAAGAGTTTGTTTTCTGCCCATTTCAAAAGTTCTAGGCCTGTGAAACAGAATTTCTCACCAAGTGCTACACAATCTGCTAATGTAGACATTTTGTGGTTGTATACCTGTCTACTATATATGTGTCAATAATCTGTAGCTGGAAACAATGCGCAATAACTGCAGATACTATCTGTATCAATGTGTTGGGATACTAGTATCTGTGTTGATGATGGTAGAGAAACTCAACAGCAAGAATATATCTTAGTCAGTGTCACTGCTGAGTCTTGTTCTGGCGTAGCCGACTGTGATGATCTTGCTGCAATGCTGTTCAACAAGAATGATAACAATACTGGACAACAATAACACCTATCAGAAGTTTTAGCTAAATGACATAACACCTGTGGACACAATAATCACAAATAATAGAGACATTAATTACGTTAAAGAACAACAAATAATGGACTAGGTTACAAAACAAGACAAAGTTCTCGCTAGCAGTCGAAAATTTACTTTAATTCTAAGTCAATTATCGAATGCTAACCGAACGGAACGTACTTTTGGGTGATGATGAAATACCACAAAAGTAGCCCTCCCACCTCCCACTGATGATGAGGGTAGAGTAACCATAGTAATGAAATGGTGCCTGTTGACTCTAACTACCAAGCAGGACACATACACAAATCAAATGGAAACAACTCAACCTGTGTATATTCAGCTCCGGTGTCCTTGGTGGCTTGGTCCAGATGCTTGGCTCCACTCCGGAATTGTTCAGAACTTGATAGGGAATCGCTTAGCTGCAATCTGGGTTGATTAGGAATCAGTCCAAGTTGGATCCTCAAAGGTGCTGCTCCAGAAAAGTGATGTGAAAAGTTCTTGCCCTACTACTGATGTATGTTGACAAGTGAATCTGAAAAATATTCTTGAATCTGACATTGTCATTAGTTTATTAGTGCACTGTAGTGCGTGAAGCACACGAAGATGGTTCTGTAGTGTTGCTTGGTGTGGCTGAGTGCCATAATTCTCCTTGAAATCAATTTTGGAATTTTGATAAATTTTTGCAACTGCACACTGATTTATTATGTTAGACAATCACGTAGTGTGATGTTGGGCTGAGACGTGAGATAATCTGTTCTAGTTGGTAGCCATATTTATCTGTTGACCTTGGTCAATGTCATTCTCTTTGACTTCATGAAACACAACTTTTCACTGTTAATTCTTTGTTCTGATGGCACTGTTTACTTGCTAATTCACAAACTTTGATGTTGAAGTATCATTCTTTGTTAACTTTGGGTTCAATATCAAACGGGCGCAATCCCCCACGTGCCAAGTGCCGAACTCGTGTCTGTATGATGGATGAATACTTCAGACACAATTGGGCCACGTGTCTACATCAATGCCCAATGTCCGACATCTTGGTATTTGTCTAGGTTTAATATTTATAATGGGCTCGTACAAAACACTTTATCACTCTCAGATCTAGTATGCACACAACAGAAAAAGTCGCGTCCTTAGACGATACAATCACCTTTATTGTCGAACAGTATCACACGGGGCTGTCATACGCCGCCGGCTTCTTACCGTTTCGCGTTCTGCGTATGACCAGCACACCGCCTGCCACAAATATACAATGCATTGCTCATCTAATCGTCAGACGACTATCGTTGCTACATCTGATCTGTCTGACGATGATATAGTCTATCTATTAAATGGTTTAACAGTTCAAGCACTACTCACACATACTGGTAACCACCAGCTCTGGTCACGGCGTGCATCTGCCAGGCATTCTCGTTGAAGTGTTGTCACAACAGGGCCAGCTGTCTCGCCATCACTGGCCGGCGTTTGTGTTCATCAAGCGACAGCTTCGGTGTGTTGCTCCATCATTGCCCGCGTTCACAATAGAGACAATCTTTACTTTCAGATGTTTCCCATTCCTTTGAATACTTTCAAACACTGTAAACACTTTCCACAACTCTTCAATCAACCTTCTCTGTTCACGTCCCAGCGCCTTCTCGCTAACACTTCTTTTCCGGTCTTCTGACCTGGGCGCAGTCATGTGACCCATTAGCTCCGCCCACTAATGCTACCGGTGTTCGCTTGAATTTTTGAACTGTGTGTCAATGGCATCTCTCTAGTTTCTACGATTTACACACTTGCTGTGTTTCTCGTATCCATCTCATGGCAATTCTCATTGCGACAAATGCAAGAAAAACTCCGGGGAAAAAATCAACCACTGTTTGTCTTCATCGACCTCACAAAGGCATTTGATCTGGTCAGTCGTGAGGGTCTGTTCAAAGCACTAAAGAAGATTGGCTGCCTACCAACTCCTCTGTCCATTGTGGAATCGTTCCACACAGGCATGAAGGGTATAATCAAGTTTGATGGTGCAACTTCAGAAGAGTTTGAAATCAAGAGTGGAGTTAAGCAAGGTTGTGTACTAGCTCCCACCCTCTTTGGAATATACTTTTCACTTCTACTGAAACATGCCTTTCGTGATCAGGATGCCAGTGTATACATTCACTCCCGCTCAGATGGCGGCCTCTACAGTGATTTCCTTTTGCTTACCTGGCATCTGATTATTTCAGATTCTGGAGGTGTGTTTTTTGTCCCTGCATTCAGTGGTTTACAGGCACCATACAACGATGACAAGGCTGCAACCGCCATGTTTGGGATGACACCAAATACAACAAAAGCTCACTTTGTTAGAGCACTTTTGGAGTCTCTAGTGTTTCGGTTCAAATCATTGTATGATGCAGCGGCGGCAGTAACCAGAATTCTATTGTCTCATATCAGGTGAATGTTCTTTGATGATAGTCTTCTTGACTGTTGAACTGTCTTTTTGACTCACAATCATATTACTTTACTACGTAATTTCTTTGCTCAATTAGCTAGTTGTTTGATAGATGCTACATTTTACTGACTTTTAACTCAGTTTAGTTTTGTTTAGTCGATGGATCAACATTACGGCACACAGGTGTAACCCATAACTCTTAACTTCTTAACTCAATGTAACTTATTAGCTGTGTGGTTTTTAAACTAAGTAGTGGAATGATTTATTTACTAGCTAACTGGCTGGCTTTGTACTTAGTGCAAAGCTACATAACAGACCAGTTTAAAAAGATGTCCAGCCTGCAAAAGTAGAGCAGGATATCAAATGAGAAACTGTCTCAAAGAAAATTAGAAAAGCTATCAAACTCTTGAAGAAAATTGCTGGTCCAGATGGTATCCATGCTGAAGCCATTAACTGCAATATAAGCAACTCATCTAATTTACTGCACACATTTTCAGCACTCTGAAAATTGAAGAAACAGCAGCAGACTGGACAGAAGGATATCTGGGGAAGCTGCCAGAGAAAGGAGACCAGCAGGAGTATGAAAATAAATAGTGCTAATGGTTTTGTCAGTTTAAAAAAAAATTTAAATTTTGTTGCGTATCCCTTATGGGATGTTGCAGTCAACACCAGCATTTTCAGCTGCTGTTGATGTACTAGGCAAGTGTTACGTTCAGTAGTTTGCCATTGCTTTCTGAACGACCGGCCCCTATACCTTTTTTCGAAAAAACCAGCACCGCTGTGTTTCGAACCCGGGTATACGGGCTCACAAACCGCGTTCGCAAGCCCTTAGCCACAGAGATATTAAACATGAATATTTTAGAGAGATTAAAAGATGCATTGACAAGTGTACAGGCAAGGCAAGCTTCTGACCAAACTGATCCTGCAGTGACCAGACATTAAGCATTATAATAGATGAAAGCATTGAAATAAACTCACCACCTTATTTCGCATACATGGAATATTAAGTCTTTTGGCAGCATTGGTAGAAAATAGTTTTCCAAATTGAAGCACTATGATCCAAAGAAGATAATACACGTGATAAGGGGAACATATACATGAAATACTGAATTCTTTGTGAAGGAAAATTAACAGATACAAGGATGTTTTTGTCACCTTTATTATTCTGACTGGATTTTGACACAGAAGCTTTGATGATCTGGGCTTTGTTAACTAGAGTGATTTCCTGATCCACACAAAATTAGATCCAGGATACATTGAATACATATGATGGGATGATACAACAATTGGGTTTTAAAATTCATAGGGAAAAGAAAGATAATGAGAATAAATTAAGCAAATGATAACCTATTCTCTATTTGTGAAATCTCATGAAGGTGGAATCATACACATAGGTAACAACATAGATGAGGTTGGGTGGACCAGAGAGAGACATTAAAATAAAAATATGAAAGCAATTTTTTGTATAGCACTAGGAAATTATATCTAAAATAAAACTTTGAATATTTAACTCTAGCGTCCAAATAATACTGCTGGATTAGAAACACGGAGACCGACTAAAACAGTTTCTTGTAAACTACAAACATTCATTTACTGTTATCTGCACAGAATATGCCGACAACAATTTTATGACAGAATCACAAATGAGAGAGCCAAACACATTGAAGTAAATCAAGAGGTGAGGAAAAGACACTGGCACTCAATACAACACACATTAAGAAAACTATTAATATTGTAACTGCAGAGTCCTTTCTCTGAAACCCATAGAATAAAAATAGAGATGTGAAATCGCATGGAACAGAGAAGAAATAGAGATGAATAATATTGGAGGACATAGAGGGAGATGGTAAGAGATAGTAGAGCTTATCGTGAACACTACTGCTGCTCTTTAGTATTTTCCTTTTTTTTTTTCATTCATTCATCATCATCATGTGCCATGTCGGTAAGCATGGGTGGTCATGTTTCGCCATGTCACATGATTACCAGAGTCGTGGATCAGCTCCGTGTTCCTATCTCGACCATACTCTCGACCATTTACTCGCTTATGAACTCAAGAGTAGTCCATAGAAGTACTACTACTTCTAATACACAGGACTTATTTTTGCACATGGATTAGCTTTCCCTATTACCAGTGTCCCTCACCATCAGGCAAACCCACTCTGACTTCAGAGTTACTTGTAATTTACATCAAGGATGAGACATTTTAGTCCATCTGCAGAGTTGAACCCACTACCCTGGTATCAGCACACCAGATGTTTAAGAATAAACACTTTTATCCACTTGGCCATTTTGACCTCAGTATTATCCTTTATTTTCCTTGCATTTCAACCCTGGTATGTTTATGATAGAACAGTGGTTCTAAACCGGTGGGGAATTTTAGGGTTTCCAGGGGGGGGGGGGGAAATGAAGATTATTTCAAGATCACGTTAATACAAGAACCGATTAGTTTATATTGTTTTTCCCTTCATATTTTACGGTTCTGTACTTCTCGCCCGTCTAAAATTCAATTTATAAGGTAAGTAGACCCACAAATCACGTTTTATGTGGAGGTCTAGACTTGTTTTAGTATGTGCTATTACATTTAGCTTCCATTATTACGTATACTGTGTAGGGGCGGGAGTGGCATTTTTAGGTAGGAAATACAAAAGGGGGGAATGACGTTCTGAAAATATGGTGAAGTGGGGAACCACTGTGATAGACGGATAAATTGACAGAAATCTGATCTTCGTTTACAGAGTGGATGGTGGAGTGGCCGCAAATAACTTTCTGGTGCAGATGATGAGTGATGCGGTGAACCAGGTCATTCAACGCAGTCTTTACAGTGACATGTCTTGTTTAGGAACAGTTTTTTCTAGCAGGACTTGCCAAAGGTAAAGACTATTTCCCTTATTTCCAGTTTCTGTTGCATGATGTTAACTCTGGTCTAAAGTGGGCGGCGCACAGGTATTGTACGCGTTTGTGTGTATTTTATTTTATTTTATTACTCATTTTATATATTTATTGAGTGCTTCTGATTTCGGATTTTCACCTGTATTTCGAGACTATGGATCTCCTTGTAAGGTATGTGCAACGTGTTGATGTTTAGTACGTTTCTTCTCGCAGGAGCTTAATATACCTATTTGTTTCCAATTCATATTGTTATATCCTGCTGCAGCCGCTGCCTTTTCTTTCTATTCCATACATTCAGTAGTTTGCCATTGCTGTCTTTCACTAAGTTCTCCAGTGTATTTCTTCTGATAACGTGCCCAAAAAATCTTGACTGTCTATAATTTCTCTGATCAGTTTACGGTTTAATAATGTGAAGTCACCAGCTCTTTTACTTGCTGCCTTGACCATCCAGGAAATTATCTGGTATCCTTTTTTTCCATTGCAACATAGGCTACGCCTGTGAGACCCGGACACTTACTAAACAAGCTGAACAGCGCATAAATGCCTTTGAATATAAATGTTATAGACGGGTTCTAAGAATATCTTGGATAAAGAAAACAAATGCATCCATACGACAAGAGTTGAATATTGAAGAAGGTTGGCTACTAACGACGATAAAACAAAGAAAATTGAAATATTTTGGTTACTTGAAACGTCATGAAAGTTTGGAGAGAACAATAATAGAGAGGTATATGCCTGGGAAGAGAGGAAGGCCAAAGAGAAGATGGCTGTGGCAGACGATCTCCAGATTGGTGTATCGGAAGTGGGATATCTTGTTTATGATCGAGAGGTTTCCTGAAAGGTTGCTATGGGAGCGAGGTTCTGCAAAGGACATGCCACTGAATGAATGAATCCTATTTTTACATGGCTAGGTCAACTCCAGAGCCACGTGGGTGAAATAACCCAGCCTGCCTGCCAGTGCTAGGAACTCAACCACAGATCTTTACGTTGAATGGTCAAAACACTAACTGCAACACTGCCACGGCTTATAGGCAAATCTGTTATTAACATGTATGAGGGGATTTCAAATCAAAACCTTAAAAGTGTGATAGAAATTAACAATAACCATGCCATTGTCTTGTAACCTGTCAGTATTGTTGTTAAGGGTGTCAAGAGTGTTAAGCACGTGACATCATGGTGCAGATGAACATGGTGATATCATGACAGTTTAAAAATGGCCACCCCACTTTGACATACACCAAAGAGGAGCATTTTCTTGTATCGTTTTTTGATCATGGAAGGGGTGAAACCTATAGAAATTCATCAGCAAATGAAGGTCCAGTATGGTCATGTATGCCTGTTAATCCAGCTAGTTTATGAATGGAGTAGGAAGTTTCAAAACGTTTTGGTCTGATGAAGAGGTACAGCAGGTGGTGCATGAGTGGTTACACATGATACCAAGAGAATTTTTTTTCTACAGGAATCCAGGCAATTATCGGCACTGGGGGATTTACATTGAATGCAGTGGTGACTACATTGAATAATATACATTTGTTCTTTACTTTTTCAGAATATATCAGAGAACAGAGAATCGGGCAATGGAATGAGAAACCTTTCGGTGGGCTGTGATGAAAGTGACATTCTGTTTTTGTTAAAGGGCAGAAGAGGAAGAAATAGTGAGAAGTCTTTGTTAGATAAGGGGCAAAAGAGGTAGAAATAGTGAGAAGTTTTTGTTAGATTGCTAAAGCATGTGTACTTGGTACTTTCAGGACTCTGGGCCAGCAAGGACGAACTAAAATCATTGCGTCAGAATGACAGACTGTTTGCACCACGGAGCAATCTCTCTCACATCCGCAAGTTGTATCAGAACTGGGAAAATGCTGCTCAGCGATCACAGAAATGGTACCCTTCATCATGACACTAGCTGGGTCAGCAGTAGCATGCAGTCACATCATTGCTGTCAGTTTCCTGATGTTTGTTGGAATCATCACAGGCTAAAATCCATATGAGGCTTAAGTCATGTGATGGTTGGTGTGTCAACATGAGACTGTCAATCATGTGATGTAAGTGTGTCTGCATGAGACTGTCAACCATGTGATGGCAGTGTGGCTACATGAGACTGTCAACCATGTGATGGCAGTGTGGCTACATGAGGCTGTCAACCATGTGATGTTGGTGTGGCTACATGAGACTGTCAACCATGTGATGGCAGTGTGGCTACACGAGGCTGTCAACCATGTGATGTCAGTGTGTCTGCATGAGACTGTCAACCATGTGATGGCAGTGTGGCTACATGAGGCTGTCAACCATGTGATGTCAGTGTGTCTACATGAGACTGTCAACCATGTGATGGCAGTGTGGCTACATGAGACTGTCAACCATGTGATGGCAGTGTGGCTACATGAGGCTGTCAACCATGTGATGTTGGTGTGGCTACATGAGACTGTCAACCATGTGACGGCAGTGTGGCTACACGAGGCTGTCAACCATGTGATGTCAGTGTGTCTGCATGAGACTGTCAACCATGTGATGGCAGTGTGGCTACATGAGGCTGTCAACCATGTGATGTCAGTGTGTCTACATGAGACTGTCAACCATGTGATGTCAGTGTGTCTACATGAGACTGTCAGTCATGTGATGTCAGTGTGTCTACATGTGACTGTCAACCATGTGATGTCAGTGTGTCTGCATGAGACTGTCAACCATGTGATGTCAGTGTGTCTACATGAGACTGTCAGCCATGTGATGTCAGTGTGTCTACATGAGACTGTCAACCATGTGATGTCAGTGTGTCTACATGAGACTGTCAGCCATGTGATGTCAGTGTGTCTACATGAGACTGTCAACCATGTGATGTCAGTGTGTCTACATGAGACTGTCAGCCATGTGATGTCAGTGTGTCTACATGAGACTCTCAACCATGTGATGTCAGTGTGTCTGCATGAGACTGTCAGCCATGTGATGTCAGTGTATCTATATGAAACTGTCAACCATGTGATGTCAGTGTGTCTACATGAGACTGTCAACCTTGTGATGTCAGTGTGTCTACATGAGACTGTCAACCATGTGATGTCAGTGTGTCTGCATGAGACTGTCAACCATGTGATGTCAGTGTGTCTACATGAGACTGTCAGCCATGTGATGTCAGTGTGTCTACATGAGACTGTCAACCATGTGATGTTGGTGTGGCTACATGAGGCTGTCAACCATGTGATGTCAGTGTGGCTACATGAGACTGTCAACCATGTGATGTCAGTGTGGCTACATGAGACTGTCAACCATGTGATGTAAGTGTGACTACATGAGACTGTCAACCATGTGATGTGTTTACATGAGACTGTCAACCATGTGATGTAAGTTTGTCTACATGAAGCGGTCAACCATGTGATGTCAGTGTGGCTACATGAGACTGTCAACCATGTGATGTAAGTGTGACTACATGAAGCTGTCAATCATGTGATGTCAGTGTGGCTACATAAGACTGTCAACCATGTGATGTCAGTGTGGCTACATGAGACTGTCAACCATATGATGTAAGTGTGACTACATGAGACTGTCAACCATGTGATGTGTTTACATGAGACTGTCAACCATGTGATGACAGGTGTGTCTACATGAGACTGTCAACCATGTGATGCAAGTGTGTCTACATGAGACTGTCAACCATGTGATGTCAGTGTGGCTACATGAGGTTGTCAACCATGTGATGTCAGTGTGGCTACATGAGACTGTCAACCATGTGATGTCAGTGTGGCTACATGAGGCTGTCAACCATGTGATGTCAGTGTGGCTACATGAGACTGTCAACCATGGGATGTGAGTCTACATGAGGTTGTCGATGCGATTTAAGATTGTCAACCATATGATGGTTTTCAACAGCTAACAGTGCTAATGTGCCTCAGATGTTGTATTAATTTGAAATTTTCAGTGAATTAACTATTATGTGTGTTTATTGTTTTTATACTTCATAAGTGTTGTATTTCTCTATGAAAGCTGCTTGATTCATTCATTCATTCATGTATGAATTAAAATGATTACCTATTCACTCACAGCCAGTCTCCCTGGTGAAGGAGTTAATGATTTTCTCTGTAATTCCATATATCCACGTGTGGAACACAGTTCCGCGAGATTCTGCAGCGGATCGCATCGCGTTTGTTACTTACGGGGTATGTGAGCTGGTCGCTCAGAAAGCAGTGGCAAACTACTGAGCATAATCTTGCCAAGAACATCAACAGCAGTTGAAAAATGCTGTTGTTGACTGCAATGTCCTGTAAGGGATATGCAACTTTTTTAAAAATTCACTCACAAATGTACAGTGAAGAAATCATTACCTTCCCATTCCAGAAATTTGTTCTGCTCCTTATCTGCGGTTGGAGCATAGGCTGTGGACAAACATATGCCAGGCCATCCTGGCTTTTACTGTCTCCTACAGCTTGAACCATTCTCTCCCATGTCTTTAACTGATTCAGTGCCAAACAGTAGGTCTGGACCAAACATGGCACACAATCAGATGAACAATTATTTTAATGTGCTAAAGAGAGGCAAATCATGGATGGGTCGGGCGGAAGATGTCAGACAGGTCTGCAGTCTTACCAGTATCAACCCCGGCAAGGAATGGGTGCCGGTGCCTCCAGCTTTTAAGTGCACTTTCTCCTGCATTATCACACTCGACAGACGGTGCAGAGAGCAGAACCCTGCCGCTGTCAATGCAGAGGTTAACGCGCTCATCTATGAACACTCAGATAGCCCCGAAGTGCTCATCTATACAGATGGATCTGTTGTAAAGCAGCAGAGAAGTGCGTGGGCATTTACAGCCCGTTCAGCGGGCCGAACCGTTCAAGAATCCAGTGGTGCCCACTCTATGACCACGAGCAGCATGACTATGGAGGTGATGGCAGTTACACAGGCTTTCATATGGCTGGAATCACAGCATTATACCAACGTGTGTGTACTAAGTGATTCAATGAGCATGATTCAGAAGGTCGAAGCTGGATCTGTACGTAGACAGTGGACTGAATCGCTGCGGAAGTCTGTTGTCCGTAAAGTCACCTTCATCTTCGTCCCGGGACATGCGGGAGTCGAGGGAAATGAACGAGCTGACAAACTGGCTGGCTCTGCACCCCCTGTAGATGGCCAGCCCATGGATCGTGCCGATGAAAGACCTGGGAGTAAGAATCGGCACAGCCAGACGCGAGAGGTACGTCGGGAAAACAAAGCGCCTCGTCAACCAACACAGAACTGGCACTATTAGCCACCGGACGCTGATGCATATGCTGGGGGGAGGATCTGAGCACCTATGGACATGTCCGGAGTGCAATGAAGATACCCCTACTGATAACTGATAACTGGCGATATATCATCCTTCTGTTCAATGGTAGGTTACATTTGGTGATATATTATCCTTCTGCACTGAATCAGTTAATGAACGTTTATGGTGTATTAGAAATTGTTTTAGTCATTCTTCTTTCTGCTCCATACAGCAGTCCCGATTTAACTTTACAGTTAAATAGCCTATGCTTGGTACTGGGCACAATTGCTAGGATATGTGTGAGGGCATGAAGCACCCAGTGCACAATGTTCTCCTTCTTAAGAGAGGGGTGGCTTGGGAGCAGGCACATTTTGCAATTGTGGGACAAGCACGGAGACAATGCAACGTCTGGATACATGGTCCAAACACAAGGCAGGAGAATGACACCTGGAGTTGTGGGACAAGCACAGAGACAATGCAACGTCTGGAAACATGGTCCAAACACATGGTAGGAGAATGACACCTGGAGTTGTGGGACTTGCACGGAGACAATGCAACGTCTGGATACATGGTCCAAACACACGACAGGAGAATGACACCCAGAGTTGTGGGACAAGCACGGAGACAATACGTCTCGATACATGGTCCAAACACACGACAGGAGAATGACACCCAGAGTTGTGAACCGATTGGGCCAGCCCAAGATAAAGAGAGAAAACATTCAAGAAAGGGGAATGGATTGACGATCTGGAAAGACTGGCACTGCTGAAGCACAGTGGTGGAACTGACTCCACTGGTGAAACGGTGGAGTCAACATCAGACTGGGCTGACAATCCCTAATGCAGTGCTCTGTATAATGTCCATGTTGTGAAGCATGATAAGAAAAAAGATAAATGCATCTGGGTCCTCCGAGGTGGGGGAGGGGGGGGGGGGGTGGCAGTATGAGTGATAACGCAACTGACCTCATGATAACCCAGACTGACCAACAGACTGGTCGTGCATCTGTGGTAAAAGCTTCACCACCTACAGAGGCCAAATTCACGCTGGGCTGAAGAAAAGCACAAATGCGCCACAGCAGAATAGATAGCGCGCCCTTGAAAAGGGTGAGTAGCTAGATCTAAGCCAGGGCGGACCTGACAGAGCTGAGAAGATTCAAGTCGATGGCTCCTTTGATACGCCCGAGCACCCTTCTGACAGTCCCTGGGTGAAGATGAAGTTTCCTCCCACACTGAGTTGAGTTGAGTCAAAAACCGACATCACTGCACTCAGGACATTCCCATACATGCTCCGTCCCCTTGTTCAACAGCCAGTGAAGAGTCATACTACTAATCGTACCCACCGCTATCTGATTAAAAGTTCTCATGGTCTTCCCTCTCAGTTTTGAGATTCTTCCAGAACCCCTGCCAGTCCCTTGCAATCTCATTCTTTCCACATATGGGTTCTTAATCTGTTCCTCCAACTTCTCCACCTGGTTCCACAAGCACACGACCACCTCCCCCTTGTCCATAGGCAAAATTCCACCAAGAGGTGCATTCCCTGCTAGCCTATCCGCCTGTTCATTCCCCCGTACACCCGCATGGCCAGGGCAAAATATCCATACAATTCTCACGATCTGTGACCTCTGAAGCGACAAGAGCCATTCCATACGAAACATTTCTTTCTCCACCTTGCTAAGCATACTCTTTGAATGTGTAATGAATACAACGTGTGTTGCAATAGTCTCCTCTAGCCACCGGAATGCCGCTGTTACTGCCTCCACTTCCATTCTCATGCTGGAGGTCGTAGTCTCATAAGCCAGACTCTCCTTTTTCAAGACTCGCCCATTATCCTTTGCGATAAAGTCCCAGCCACTACGTCTGTTTCTCACCACTGACCCATCAGTGTAGATGACTATGTCACCTTGATGTGTGTTGCTCTGGATCAGCTGTTGCACTTCAAACTCAGTGCAGCTTGCTGCCCATTCTCTGCACTCACGACCCAGTGATATTATTACATTGTACCAGTCCGTCATGTCTTCCGGAACTTCAACCCACTCTCTTTCACGATTGATGGTCCCTAGATCACACACCTGACTTATAGAAAGTTCTGCCTGTGCCATCCAGGACCTGCCTCGTCTTAGTCTGTGACCCTTAACCAGAAGCTCAACCCCCTTTTTGTATCATTAGTGTCGATGACGGCATGAGCAAAATTCGACAATACATTGTCCCAAGATTTAGAGCATAAGCTAACATAAACATTGCTAGAAGACAAAATACACAGATTCGGAGAGACAGTGTACTTCCACACCCTGCATCAATTTGGAAACGGTGAGAAAATAGTTAGTTCGCAGAAGAGCAGCGTGGCAAAAACTGATAGAGGAAGTAAGAGCACAGAAGAATAGGCCTACTGCTCGCAAATGGTTTAATTCCACGGTTGAGAGAGAGGCGGGGGGCTTGCACCTGTGTGGCAGCATCTGAAAACCAGGCACAATGCACTCTGTCGAAGCTTCTGTATAGACAGAAAAAATGGGAGGCACGAGGGAAATTCTTCTGAGAACACCAGTTTACTAGGAACTTATTCTGACAGCCTCAATATCAGCAACGAGGAGCTGGAAGAACATCTTATGGAGATGTATTCATATGTCCAGTGGGGCATTACACTTTGAGAGATTAAGGGGCGTGTAAGGCTGGAGAGAACAGCCATGGGTTTCAATGCCAAGTCTCCGTTCTGGAGCAAGGTCATGGCCGTGGTTAAGAAAGCACGCAGCAAGTGAGCACCTGGACCAAATGGTGTACCGTACACTGTACAAGTGATGCCCGAATGTCCTAAAGAAACTTCATCAGATCTTCAGATCATAGCTAAAGTACGTCAACATGAGTGGGAAAGTTGACTGTATTTATATTCCCAAAGAGCGGAGCTCGACCAGCATTGCCCAGTGTTGGCCGATATCTCTCCTGAACATCGAGGGGAAATATTCTTCTTGGTCATGGTCAGCAGAATCACGACATATTTGATGAAGAATAAGTACATCGACACTAACGATACAAAAAAGGGGGTTGAGCTGAGTTGAGCTATGAACTGACATCACTACACTCAGAGGACATTCCCATATGCGCTTCGTCCCCTCATTCAACAGCCAGCAAAGAGTCATACTACTAATCATTCTCACCACTATCTGATTGAAAGTTCTCCTGATCTCCCCTCTGTTTTGAGATTCTTCCAGAACCCCTGCCGATGCAATATCTCTCTCTCCACATACGGGTTCTCAAATAATTTCACACCGCATGGGGTGAGTATCGGACAGGAAAAGCTAACCCCACACAAGTTCAGTCCAGTGCTACTAGAAGTAGTGTGTATGAACCGCTCGAGTTCAAAGTGAGAGAGTGCAACATGAAAGAGAAATAGTCTAGAAAATATTGATAAAGTAAAACTGTACAGACCAGGCGGAGGAAGAGGCCGACGACGTAAATGATGGATGCAGGGAATACCAGAGTCCATGGGAATCTCGATACATGAAGCCCATAAGTGGGCACTCTCACGCTGTTTATACTTCACCTCGACACCGCAAGGTACAAGAGGAACATGATGAGATGAGATTGACACAAAACAATATGATCCCTGTATTACTGGAAGAATTGAAATACCTAAAATTTAATATGCTGACAATATAATATTACGATCTACATAGAACACAAATGGGAATTGAGGTCAGTTCTAGAATAATGTGCATATGCAGTGTAACAGAAACAAATGACAACTAATAGAACAAATATGTCAGCAGAAATATTTATCAATGGAAATAAATTACAGAATTAACTTTTAAATATCTAGGTTCATTGCTGATGGGCAATAGAAATGTGTTGAGAGAAATTACAAGAACAACAAACGATGCACTGCAGAATCTAAAGCAGTTAAAACCGGTATGGATTGGAACAGATGAAAAGCAGTCAGAGTACGAACAGCATGCATGTTTCCCGTGGCAACTTATGGATATGATAGTTTGGTATTTAACACATTAGCGGATAAGCAAATGTGGCTTTCCCTTTCCTCCTTTGAAACAAATTTATTACAGTTATTTGGTGCAGGAAAAGAAAAGCACAAACAGGTCTATCAACAAGAACTCAATATTGACGAAGATTGGCTATTAATACAAATAAAACTTGGGAACATTAAATATTTTGGACATGTAAAAATGTAAATAGAACCTGTGATACAAATAAAAGACACAGATCAAGCAAACAGCTAGACAGGTGATCATAACGATCAAGCTGACAGCAAAAGAAATTACATAGAATACAGAGAGATAAGGATGACTTCAAAACATGAAATTAGGGTAGAGTAATATAATATTAATTGTAAAAGTAATTAAAAATAAACAGAAAAGATGTGCCACATACCTCTTGCTATTAATGGCATTACTCAACTAGTCATTTTTCAATATTGACATGTTTTGATGGGTTTGTAAACTGGCCTATAGCAACAAAACAAAAACACAAAATAGATTACAGCTCAGTAGCCATACAAGCCTGTCTTAACCAGGTCACACAATATGCATATTTCATAGAAACTGACTCAGATTTACATAATGCACATATTTTATTCAAGCATCTCAGATGTACACAATGCACATATTTTATTAAAGCATCTGAGGTTTACATTTCATACAAAGATTAGTTCAGATTTACCCACTGCACATGTTATACAAATGTGCTCAGAGTTACACAGTGCACACATTATACAAATGTGCTCAGAGTTAGACAGTGCACACATTATACAAATGTGCTCAGAGTTAGACAGTGCACACATTATACAAATGTGCTCAGAGTTAGACAGTGCACACATTATACAAATGTGCTCAGAGTTACACAGTGCACACATTATACAAATGTGCTCAGAGTTACACAGTGCACACATTATACAAATGTGCTCAGAGTTAGACAGTGCACACATTATACAAATGTGCTCAGAGTTAGACAGTGCACACATTATACAAATGTGCTCAGAGTTAGACAGTGCACACATTATACAAATGTGCTCAGAGTTAGACAGTGCACACATTATACAAATGTGCTCAGAGTTAGACAGTGCACACATTATACAAATGTGCTCAGAGTTACACAGTGCACACATTATACAAATGTGCTGAGTTAGACAGTGCACACATTATACAAATGTGCTCAGAGTTAGACAGTGCACACATTATACAAATGTGCTCAGAGTTAGACAGTGCACACATTATACAAATGTGCTCAGAGTTAGACAGTGCACACATTATACAAATGTGCTCAGAGTTACACAGTGCACACATTATACAAATGTGCTCAGAGTTAGACAGTGCACACATTATACAAATGTGCTCAGAGTTACACAGTGCACACATTATACAAATGTGCTCAGAGTTAGACAGTGCACACATTATACAAATGTGCTCAGAGTTACACAATGCACACATTATACAAATGTGCTCAGAGTTACACAATGCACACATTATACAAATGTGCTCAGAGTTACACAGTGCACACATGTTTTTGTTGGCGCTTGCTCGCTTTGAACTCATAGTCCACACACACTACTTCTAGTAGTGCTGGACTGCATTTTGCATGTGAATTAGGTCTACCTATTAACAGTGTCCCTCGCCATCAGGCAAATCCACTCCGACTTCAGAGGTACTTGTAATTAACGTTCCCAAGTCAAGGATGATAAGTCCAACTGTCCAGTGTAGGGGTTGAACTAGGTACTGCATTTTGCCGTTACCGTACTTTACCAGCAATACTATTTACGGCGATATTCGCTTTCTTGTTATTGTATCCCCGATATTAAGGATACATAGAATACTCGTGACGTTAAATTCCCCGATTATTTCAAGATCGCATTAAAACATAAACCGACTACCGAGTACTGTTTTTGGTTCCATTGCCTACAACTGTATACATCTTGGCTTCTCAAATTTTTCTTCTAACTGGGATAAAAAGACTCTTTTTAAGACGTAAGTTGACTCGTAAATTTCGTTTTATATAGACGTTGTGACTTGATTTAGTCTGAATAATTAAATTGAGCATCCATTCTTACGCGTACTGTGAAATTTTCAAATATTTAAGTCGGCGGGGTAATCCCAAACAGAAATTATTAAGATCGTATGCTGTCGTGTCGTCATGTGAAATTTCAATGGCGGGAATATAGCGGTTTTCTGTGTCATAATACAGCGATAATAATTTAATATTCTTATGGATTATTCAGATCGACGAGATGATAATGAATGCATTTTTGCATTCATCACCCATTCTAGTATTTACGTTTAAATTTTTATCACTCTACGCGGCCGGGGTCGATTGTTTTTGGATAACTTTTTATCACTTCACTCAGATATACGAGCGCCAGCAAACAGCAGACATTGCATCGACACTGACGTCATCACAGCTTATATATCATCTATCTGTGGGCGTGAGTGTGTATATAATAGTTTATATAGTTAGTTTTATGTATATATATATATATATATACACACACACATAGTATACATATATACTACGCACGTACATATGTATGCATATGTGTGTGTATATATATATATATATCTGTGTGTGTTTATTTGCATACCGGCTCACATACCTTTCTGTAAGAAACCAACACAACGCGATTTGCTTCCGAATCTCACGCAGCTGTGTTTTGTACCTGGGTGTACGGGATTACGAACAGCGTCTTTAACTTCTACGCCAGGGAGACCAGTACTACGTACGTACGTATGTATGTATTTGACCTGGGTATACGAGATTATGAATAGCGACCTTGAACTCCTTCGCCAGGGAGACCGGCATATATATATTTATAATATATATATATATATATATATATATATATATATATATATATATATATATATATATATATATATAGCCGGCTTCGTGGCTTAGAGGTTATTACTTTTCTCCGTAATCTCGTATACTCTCGTCGGTAACGTGATGACGGTGAGAATCAGCAGTGGTTCGAATCGCATCGGTAACTTACGAGGTATGTGAGCCGGCCGCTCAGAAAGTACTGAGCGTAATCTTGCCAAGAAATCAACATACAGCTGAATGATGCTGGTGTTGACAGCGATGTCCTGTAAAGGATATGCAAAAAAAAAAAAAAATATATATATATATCCCTTGCGGGACATTGCAGTCAACACTAGCATTTTTCAGCTGCTGTTGATGTACTAGGCAAGTGTTATGTTCAGTAGTTTGCCATTGCTTTCTGAACGACCGGCTCCCATACTAGCACGTTATAACACAATGCGACACGGTCTGCTGCACAAATCGGTCGCAGCTGAGGTTCGAACGCCTGGTACCCGGCTCACGAACCGCGTTTGCAAGCCTTTGGCCATGGAGACCAATATATATATATTGCTGCCTGGCCGAGGGGTTTAGCAGCTTTCTCCATTAATCCCGAATACTCTCGTAGTCAACGTGAGCGGATGAGAATTAGAAGTGGTTCGAGTCACGCTAGCGACTTATGAGAATATGCAGCCGGTCGCTCAGAAAGTCGTGGCGTGCTGATGAGCGTAATCTAGCCTAGGAATCAACATACAGCTGAAAGATGCTGGTGTTGACCGCAATATCCTGAAACAGGATGGAAACGCAGGAAAAAAAAAAACATAGACACACACACTCGCACATATATACACACCATATACTGTTGATTCTCTTCTTAAAAGTGAGAAAAATGTTCACTTTATTATTATTCTTTAACTCTGACCTAATTAAAAATTGTAAATGGGTAGTAAAATATGCAGCTTTCAATGTAAATGTATTTACAAATTGTTGGCTTGCTTATTATAGAAACTGGCACTGTAATATTTTTGTGGGATGGCAAAGCAAATCAAATAGATTGGTGTAATAATTTATTAATGCAAGATCTGACCTAATAGAAATAATTGAAATAGGCTTCTCAAGTAAATCATAATACACTATCAATAAAGCCCATAGAAGCCATATATATTGATATCTATGGGACAAGGAAACAGAACAGATGGTGTCACTATTTTATTAATATCTTATGATTTGAATCAGTGAAAGATTTAATAATGTTAGTTAGTTGCATATCCTTTACTGGATGTCGCAGTCAACACCAACATATTTTGCTGCTGTGATCTCTTGGCAAGTTTACATTCAATAGTCTGTCATTGCTTTCTGAATGACTAGCTCCCCCATACCATTTTATAAAAAACCAACACAAGGCAGTCTGCTGCCAAATCGCCCACAGCTGTGTTTCGAACGTGGGTATGTGGGGTTACGAACTGTGTCCGTAACCTCTTTGCCAATGAGCTGGCTTTAATAATGTAGTTGATTAATAACAATTGTTTTTTTTTTTTTTTTTTTATTTGCATATCCTTTACAGGACATCGCTGTCAACAGCAGCATCTTTCAGCTGTCTGTTGATTTCTTGGCAAGATTACGCTCAGTAGTTTGCCATTGCTTTCTCAGTTATCCCGCAAGTCACCAGCGGGGGACGAACCGCTCCCAGTTCTCACCCGCTACGAGACTCTGCGTGATAAACGGGATCACGGAGAAAGTGGTGTAACCCCTCAGCCAGAGAGACCGGCTAATAAGAATTACTCAATTAATATAACTCAGAAAAATATTTTTGTATATGCAGACTACTATTGTTCGTGGCGAAGGGGTTACAGACACAATTCGTAATCCTGTATACCCGGGTTCAAAACACAGCGCTGCTGGTTTTTTTTCGAAAAAGGTATTTGTGCCAGTCATTCAGAAAGCAATGGCAAACTACTGAACATAAGATTTGCCTAGAAGTCATGAACAGCCAAAAATGCTGGCGTTGTCTGCTACGTCCAGTGAAGGACATGCAACTAAATAAATATGCAGACTTGTGGGCGCAAGTGCCAACAGACTTCTGCACATCCTTTTCAGTTTGCATCCAACTAGATAGAAAATGCAGACAAGAAAATCCGGCTGCTGTTGAAGCTGAAGTACAAGCGTTGATTTTCGAGAATTCGCTAGACGGTGATGCGGTCATCTACACAGATGGGTCGGTCGTCCGACATGTGAGAAGCTCATGGGCCTTTACAGCTCGGGCTGGAGGGAGAATTGTGAAGGAGGACTCTGGTGCTTTCACTGAAACCACAAGTAGCCTGACCATGGAAGTCATGGCAGTAAGGAAAGCAATAACATGGCTCGAGACACAGACATTCACTAGGGCTTGTTTCCTTAGCGACTCAATGAACATGATCAAGAGGATAGAGGAGGGGTCGATCCGAAGAGAATGGTTGCTGCCTTTGGAGCGGTCTCGACTGGCAAAGATTAGTTTCATCTTCGTGCCGGGGCATGCAGGAGTACAGGGAAATGAGCGGGCTGACAAACTCGCAGGTGAGGCTACTGTGGAGGGCGGACGCGCCATGGACCAGGCCGACATTCTGAATGCTCTACGAGAAGTAAGACTTTTGCGAGAACCAAGTGATGACTGTGAATCTACAACAATGGCCAGACTGCGAGAGCAGCAAATTAAAAGAGGGGTGGCCAAACAAGAACACTACGCAGGAAGCCAAAGAAGATTTATAAACCAACACAGAACTGGCGTCGTTAGCTGAGGAGGGGATCCGAGCACTTATGGACTGAATGGTTCGATGTGCAATGAGGATGATCTGTCGACTAACTAACTAACTAACTAACTAAATATGCAGACTAAATAACTCATGGTTGTGTAATTTATTTTTTCTAAAGTGCATGATTTGGCATTTTATAAAAGTTGAAAGTCACCATACATCTTAAGGCTTATTGCATTATTCACAATTTTTATTATTACATGATAGTCGTGGTGCACTAATTTTGCATTTGCAAATATGTGCCATATTATTAAAATGGCTTTAGGAGGAAGGAGGAGGGGTTGGAGTGGAGGAAGAGGGAGTTTAAGGTTTTCATTTGAATTGTGCGTTCTAAAGGTGGCCCTCAAAATAACACGAGTTATCCCCCTTAGCGAGGAAAAAAACCAAGAACAGTTATCTGCCCTTAGCTTAATAGTTTTGGTCACACTTTCCAAAGGGGATTTTGACCCTTTTTCTCTTTGCCTTTGTTATATAATAAACTGACACAAAAACATTAATATCTCAGCTTATAATTGACTTACAGACTTGAATAAGGTATCGTTGGATTTGTTTTTTCAAGAGGCATCCAACTATGCAGCTTATATAATTAAAAAGCAATTTAGAAAATGTTACTAAAGTACCTAGGTTGAACCCCTTACCTCAGCATCAGCACATAGATGTTTTAAGAACACGCATTCTTATCCATTCGGCCATGCTGACCTACATGCACGCATGTTATACATATGACTCAGATTTACACAATGTACATTTTGTACAAGCAAGAATATACACATCATACTTTAATTTAAACCAGGCAAAAATTAGAGTTTGAAATATTAAGAGGGAAAAAATACCACGCACATTGTTTCACATATGAAGTCAAGGTAACCATTTTCAAAACTCAGTATAGACAAGATGACCACATATAAAATCAGCAGACACAGTCAGAACACAACAGACACATATACACTAGACCAGTGGTTCTCAATCTTTCTTGGCCTATGCCCCCCCCCCCCCCCTTTTCACCATATTTTCAGAACGTCATTCCCAACTTTCATATTTCCTACCTAAAACTCTCCCCCCCCCCCCCCCCCCCCCCCCCCCTACACAGTATACATAATAATGGAAGCTAAATTTAATAGCACATACAAAAACAAGTCTAGACGTCCACATAAAATGTGATTTGTGGGTCTACTTACTTTATAAAATGAATTTTAGAAGGGTGAGACGTACAGAACCATAAAGTATGAAGGTAAAAACAATATCAAGTAATCAGTTCTTGTATTAACGCGATCTTGAAATAATCTTAATTTCTCCCCCCCCCCCCTCTCCCGGAAAGAGGGAGGGGGGGGAGATTCCACACCGGTTGAGAACCACTGTACTAGAACAAGTTTAGACATCTATATAAAGCGTGATTTGTGGGTCTACTTACGTTATAAGATGAATATCAGAAGGGTGAGGAATACAGATCCGTAAAGTATGGAGGGAAAAACAATATCTAGTAATGGGTTCTTGTATTAACGCGATCTTTAAATAATCTTCATTTCTCTACCCCCCCCCCCCCCCCCCCCTGGAAACCCTAAAATTCCCCCCAAGGGGTTAATTCCCCACCGGTTGAGAACCACTGCACTAGACAAATAGAAAGCACACCAAGTTAGCGGAGTTTACATGAAAACAAGTAACAGATTCCTAGAAGGAAACATTCCTCCCATCAAATGCTGATAAAATTGAAAGCTGCCAATTCCCCCTCTGTTGTCTGCATCTCATTATCTCGACAATAAACTGTAGTCAATGATGACCCTGACCTGAGGAGATTTTCACAATGTTTTAGCCAGGGGAGGAAAAATCCACGACACCTGGATATTTTTACACAGCACCTGAATTTGTACTTGCTTTCTTGACTTTATTAAAAAAATAAATAAATATACAAGCTCCTGAGAAATCTTGGAAATGTTTCTGGTTAAGAAGAAAAAACATTACATTCAGCTACCTTAGAATTACACAGGTGAAAACATGGTCATATTTACACCAAAAATAGTATTGTCAGCTGCACAAACATCTACCCATGTGATGGCATCAAGGCAAGGGTATGTTCAGAAAAAAACATTAAATGACTCTTGGAGACACCGAATCAGTCATATCAACAGCTAAACACAGAAATCTCCTCCCCTACTGCATGTAATGACAAGTGGAAGACTGAACAATCATTCTTCTTCTTCTTCTTCTTCGTTCATCCGGAGTTTTTTTTCGGATGTGATTGCGTTGTGCCTGTTTACAGCAGAGCTGCGTTCTTGCGCCGTTAGGCCGACACATCCGACTTCTGCGGGCATTTGTTGACCGGGTTAACCTTCCCGGGAACAATCATTCAATGTTTCAACAGTGGCCAGAAATAGTGACAGAATATACTAGTAAAATAAAGATGTGGCAAACAAATACCATTACAACTATATCAAGAGAATAAATATTAACCATAAAGAAAAACACTAACATCAAAACAGAAAATAGAGGCACATAAAACATAAAAACACTGCCCAAAAATATAATAAAAATATTAACATAGAAAACACTACCAACATTAAGATACAACACAACATACAAGCTGGTTGTTGTATAACTAATCATGTTAAGAAAATTCTCGTTAATCAAATTTGTCATTTAAACAAAAACAAAACCTCAGCCACTATGGGGTGTGGGGTACAATAGCCAAACATGTTACTTAAACTAAACGTGAAAATACCATATCTAAGAAATACATAAATAATGAAAATACCATATCTAAGAAATATATGAATAATGAAAATACCACTGAATACCATATCTAAGAAATATATGAATAATGAAAATACCATTGAATACCATATCTAAGAAATGCCTAAATAATGAAAATACCATTTAGTACCATATCTAAGAAATATATGAATAATGAAAACACCAATGAATACCATATCTTAGAAATACTTAAATAATGAAAATACCATTGAATACCATATCTAAGAAATATATGAATAATGAAAATACCATTGAATACCATATCTAAGAAATACCTAAATAATGAAAATACCATTGAATACCATATCTAAGAAATATATGAATAATGAATATACCAATGAATACCATTTCGAAGAAAAATATGAATAATTAAAATACCAATGAATACCGTATCTAAGAAATATATGAATAATGAAGACACAAACAATAGGTTGCACAATTTATTGCCTGGCATATTTCTCTGCATCGTACACACTGCAGAAGTTACACAACATAAACTAAAGCAAAACAGATAACCATCAAGCTGAAATGCACACCACATTGTCACAGTAATTTGAATTGTCTACCACAATCATTTTATAACTGCCCATCATGTCTTTTTGTTGGCACTAAACATTGAAAGAAAAACGAGGAAGTGGGTCAAGAAACTACTACAGATCAATACAACTGATTGGCACCTTGCTGTCTTGATAGATGATAGTTTGTAAAATGGAGTTACACCTCTTCATAGCACAAAATCTGGGCTGAACTAGAGACCATGTGTCGCCCATGCAGCATGATCCCTCTCTCGGCCTGCCTAGTTTACTCCAGATGAAAGGTAATACCAATACGTCTTGAACATGACAAGCTGCAGAAGCTGCCGGATCAGCAAACCAATGCTCTAACTGTCCGCCTGTTGGAGCTTCGATTCTAGACCAGCTGCCGACCAAGGCTTAGGGCCTGGTCTGCTCTGCCATGATATTTAATCTTCAGGCTGCATTTTGTTGCGCTAGGGTATGGCTTGTACCCTCCCAATTGCGCTCCTCTGCCCAAAGCCGTTGGCACAATGTGGGGGTGTCAGGTTTGGTGCCTCCCAACATTTGGCGCTAACAGAAAGCAGGTAGTACTGTCTACTGTCATAAGGTAGCTCAGTCATGTCTGATTAAGACCTATCACACTATTAAATGAGGTTACCCTGTGAGTTTGGAGCTTGGTGGCTGTTGCCCATGCTCTCCTGCATAACTCTCTGGTACTGCTCATCTTCATTCAAACCACCTGACAGAAAATGCAAACATTTGAAATAACAACATTGACTGCTTTACAACACAAAACCAGATTGTATTTAGTCAGCTGTAAATATTTATAGTGGCAAAATAACTAGGAGGGGATAATGGAATGTTTATGTCAACATCAGACAATATAAATTTACATAAACAGAAGATAATAAAAAGGGAGTCTTCGTGGCAAAGCCGTTTAACTCGGGCTCCGAAGGTTATGGGTTCGATTCCGGGCCGTGTCCTTCGGTTCACGAGTTAAATTTTTCAGAGACCCGGTCTCGCTAGAGCTGCGGAGTTCATGCTTTGTGCGACGCTTTCCGTGCTGCGGAAAGAGACTGAGCCATATGGGATAAAACCCAGTGCAATGAAGTCAATCAGGGCGACTTTTAGAAAATAAAAGAAAATATGTCAGGTGGTGGAAATAGCTAATATATTAACAGAAAGGAGGTTATAGGTTGTGCCTTGAGGGAAAAGCCGAATGTTATATTAACAAAAGACAATATAACTGTTTACATACAGGAAACTTAGAATGATAGACCAAGAGACAACGGAGTGATACATAAACAGAACACACTGAAGGATAATAATGGGCAGCAGAACATGTAATATGCACATTTTGTGTGTGGTAAAATGGCGACGATGTAATGTTTCTTTCTTCAGAGAACGCAGTGTTTGTGTATTTCTGGGGAGGATGTGTTATGTCGTATTCGTTTTCGGAAGCTGTTCACAAGAAACCACAGAAGGCAGGTGGTGGATGAAATTTTGAGGGCAGCCGACAGATAGTTGTTGGTTATGGTCTCAAGTTTTGCGACGGTAGACAGACAATCTCTCTAATGAGACAAGACAATGACTACGGTCACCCGGCCAGTATGGTCACTGCCAAGAAGGAAAGCAATGGCAAACTACCTTCTTTAAAGTTGCCTAGTTTATTATGATTCACCTAATTACAGATCATCACAAGAAAAGGACACGGACACTGAAATAACAACATGGAATGTTCGAATGTTAAGCGACGATGGAAAATTAGATAATATCAAACACAAAATGGAAAGAGAGAAGATTAATATATTAGGAATGCGCGAGACGAGATGGAAAAGGGCAGGGATTATGACAGGAGAAGATTATAAGATTATTTATTCTGGGGGAGAAGAATGGCAAAGAGGTGTAGCAATTATCTTGGATCGGGAAATATCAAAATCTGTTCAAGGATTTTGGGCTGTTTCAGACATGGTTCTATTGGTAAAATTAATCGGCGGACCTTTTAACATAAATGTAATTCAAATATATACCCCAACAGGAGAATGCAGTGACGATAGTATAACAGGAATTTTATGGCATGGAGAATGCTTTGAAGAAATGTAAAAATTCAGAAATAAATATCATGATGGGTGACTATAATACACAAGTGGGAAATCAAGGCGATGGATGCACAGTAGGCAACCATGGTTTGGGAGAGTGAACGAAAGATACAGATTTGTAGAATGGGCAAAAGGGGCAGGAAATGGTTGTAGGAAACACATGGTTTAAACAACATCCTGGAAGATTATGGACATAGCTTAAGGAGTCCTGATAGCAGGATTAGAAACCAGACTGATTACATCCTGATTAGCAGAAGGTTTCAACATGCGTTAACAATCGCAAAAACAGTTCCCAATGCTGACTGTTACAGTGATTACAGATTGCTCACAGGAACATTGAGGGTAAAGTTAAAGAAAATCAAGTATTCCCCAGGAAACACTAAATATGATCTGTGTACATTGAAAAATGACAAGGAAATACAAGACCATTTTAACATAGAAGTAAAGAACAGATTTGATATACTGTCTGATCTAGAGATCCTATTTCAAGATGTGGACGATCAATAGGAAATGTTGAAGAAATTCAATCAGTTTGGTTGCAGAAAAAAAAAATTCCAAAATTTAAGAAAGTGGGTCGTAAGAAATGGATGACTGAAGAAATTTTACACCTAATGGAAACAAGAAGACAACAAAAATAATCCTGCCAAATATGAAGAAATTCACAGAAAAGTCAGAACATTGTAAGGAGGCAAAAGAAGCATGGCTTGAGAAAAATTGCATAGAAATTGAAAAAAACAACAGTAAAAATGCCAAATTAATGCACAAAAGAATTCAGGAGCTTACTAATAAAAGAACACGTATATCGGCAGGCTGCTTAAAAATAAAAGATGGAAAAAGATCAGATTTTACATGTATGGTCAGATTATGTGAAAAACCTTTATGATGATAACAGAGAAGAACAGTATGATATTCAAAATAATAATGAAGGACCATCACTTTTGAAGATGGAGGTTCAGAATGTTCTTAACCATATGAAAACTGGCAAGACCCTCGGTTCAGATCAACATCACAACAGAAATGATTAATGCTTTAGAAGAATATGGAATAGATCAATGTCACCAGACTGCTGAACACAATATATGATACTGGAGATATACCTCATGAATTATGTAATTCTGTATTTATTGCAATCCCAAAGAAATCATGAGTTTTGAAATGTGATCAGTATCGAACAATTAGTATAATGAGCCACATCAGGAAGATTTTGCTAAGAATCATCATGCAAAGAGTTAGGAAGAAAATACAACCCGAAATAGGAAGAAATAATGTGGGTTTGTAGAAGGCAAGTGTACAGTAAATGATGTGTACATGCTGAGAACAGTAATTGAACGTTCTATAGAAGCAATATGAGTATAAATACAGCCAAAACCGAAGTAATGCAAGTTAGCAGATCGCCTGGTCCACTAAGTATACAGATAAATAGCACATCTCTGAAACAAGTTAAAGAATTCAAATATCTTGGAAGTATGATCACAGAAGATGGCAGATTGGCCAGAGAAATCTAAATCAGATGTCAAAAAGCTAGTTCACTTTCTTAACTATCACCCTCACTGAAACATCCAAATATACCCATGTCCGCAAAACAACAGATAACAAACAGCATATTCACACCAACCCTATGTTACCAATCTCAAACTTGGACTTTCACTTTCACAAAATAAACACCTGTGAGATGAGATGCCTGAGGGGAGCTGCCAACTTAACAATCTGAGACCGAACAAGAAATGCTGTTATTAGACAGACAGAGGGATCAACACCATGTGCCACATTTATTGAATGAAAGAAGATCAAGTGGTTTGGCCATGTCGTTAGAGTGCAACGCCATCAACTACCATCACTGGTCCTACATCAAATGATCATCTGCGACGAGACCAAAAGGACGCCCAAGAAGAAAATGGATTGACGACATCAAAGACATTGTACAATCACACGGAATTACACTCTCCAGTGCTGCCCATCATGCGCTGCAGCGCAAATTATTTCTCCCCATGGCGCTTGACGGTGGAAGTTGAAGATGATGATGATGATGATGATAGAAGTAAATAAAGAAATACATCTTTGCTTTATTGCAGATCTACAAATTGATGGGAAAGACATGAGACTTATAAAAAAACATATTGGAAGCAACAAGTTGCCCTCAGAACTGATCATGAAGTAGGTCAATATCAGCCTATTAAGAGAGGTGTGAGACAGGGATGTGTAATGTCTCCAGATCTGTTTTCCCTGTATAGTGGAAATATTTTCAGAAATGTACAAGGTATGAAAGGAATCATTGTTGGAGGAAGAAACATCAATAACATTAGATATTCAGATGATACAGTATTGACTGCAGACAATGAGCAGGATCTGCAACACGTAGTAGATGCAGTTGTTGTCGCATATTGCGCCCGCAATTCGTTACACTGCTGCACATCACTACTTCAAAACACAGTTTTCAACTAAAAGTGTCAGCACAAGAGAGCATTGGAATGTCAGGAATGTGGCATCACTGCTAATAATAGCCGTGTCACCCAATGATAGACAGGTAAGTTGTTCAAATCCGGCAAAACCCATTGGTTAACTTAGAAGAATAACGTCGCTACAAGGGTTGTTGGGAAGAAGAACGCCGTAATTTGGCACATACAGTCGATCCGTCATGAAGGCCGGTTGTGTTTTTCATGGGGAGTTTCTAGGACTTGTACGTCCCTTGCCTGATTCAGTTGGATTGCCTCTGTGTAACAGATACGTAGCTGACGTATGAGTCAGGTAAAGCTTTGTGTATGTGAGTTGTGTGTATGAAGGTTCTGGCACGAACAAATATATTCTTCTATCTGAAGACAGCCGCCAACTTTCACCCTGCCCGGGCAATGGCTAAATTCCGCCATCACTGGTCTAGAGAATATCTGACTCCATCTATCTTCGGTTTCCAAAGAGAAGTGCTGTACAAACCCTATGTCTTAAGCTGTGAGAAGAGGCTCGTCTAAGCCCAAATCGCTATTCTAAAACCTAAACCCTTCTAGCTTTCTGACTGCATTCAGAGCAGGTTTAGTAAAGGAAAAGCTATGATTTCTGTGCCGACCGATGCCCTATTTTTCAATCCACAGCGAATCTTCATCACACGAGAATGAGAGAAGGAGGAATGAAAGTGCTCTTCCTCTTATCTTTATACGTCATGGTGTGAAGAAAGAATGTGTTATGTGACTACTTAGCATCATTGACAGGTCCAGCGTTTTATACTGCTGGGAAATATTCGAACAAGTTGTGAAATGATCACCTCTGTATCTAGCATTCTGATTGAACCACAGTCAGGCTAACAGCCTAGTTCAAGCACTCAAGTGAACGAATAAAGAGAAGATTGGTGTTGG
The DNA here is from genome assembly GCA_014155875.1 of Cepaea nemoralis. Classification (NCBI taxonomy): domain Eukaryota; kingdom Metazoa; phylum Mollusca; class Gastropoda; order Stylommatophora; family Helicidae; genus Cepaea; species Cepaea nemoralis. The sequence continues at coordinate 684,121 of JACEFZ010002737.1, forward strand.
AATGAGAGAATAAGTGTACTGTGTCACCTCATCTCTCCATCACTCTGTATATATGTTGTGTTAATGAATGAGAGGCGGTATGAATTCTCACAATGAATGCTTCACCTATACCTCAACATTCATACCAATCACATGTTAATCATTGTGAAAACTGAGTGAAAATATTCATTGTATGCTTCTTTACATTATTATATTGATTCAACCTGTGGAATGTATTTTTATTAAACCACCTCCCTGTTTGAAAGAGTAAGTAAAGGAGAGACACATAATATGCTTTCATGCATAACCACTTCTAACTGGCACAGGAAATATCACCCCAGTGTCAGAAGAAGGAAGTAAAGGTAATGACAGAAGTGGTGAGAAGGAATAAACAGGAAAAGTAACTAGGCAGACTAAAACAATTGAGGCAGCACTGATTGGTAACATGAGTTAATATGAATAAGATGCACAATCATCCTGCCCTGTTCCATTGCTATTTAGGATCAGATCTTGCTGGGTGCATTCCATCATGAACTCTCCATCACTCAACTACTAGCCTTGTCATTCACTGTGTCTGTGTCCTCTGTGAGAACATCAGCCCAAACAGATCACTATGTACAAGACTATGTGACAGAAGAGGTAGCTTGCCAGATGCATTGCTGATGTCTGATACCAGTACAAAGAAGAGACACTGTAGCTCTTGACTTGTAGGTACTTCCTGAATCTTCTACCTTTTGTAACTTCTGTCTGTAGCCCTTTTCATTCTTGTTAACTGGAGAACTATCATCAGTTGAACATATATAAATAGGATCACTGTCGTGTCCTCCTTTAAAGTGTCGTCCCTGGAGTGAAGGGAGTCAACACCCACATTATATTTTTTTTTTCTTATCAATATCCTGGAGAATCCACCAGCTTCCGTCCAACACACTCCATCAGCCCATGGACACCTTTTCCTATCACTCTCTCACTGTCGTACTATGCCCCCTCTCATACGTCCCCAACGCAACATACTCAACAACTCTTGCTTCTAAAAATTAATAAAGATTAATTTATTAAAAGAAAAGTGTAACGTATATGAGACGTGTATGCGAAGAAAATGCGTGATGTGTTCTATACTGTGTGTATGATCGGACTTTCAGATAACAGCATAGTTTCTTCATTGCAAGGGCACACCACAGCACATTAAATCATAACCAGTGCACCTCACCCGGTGTTGAAACCCTCTTGCCGGATACTGACTGTCATCTGTAGCCACCTGGTAATCCATCTTCATGATCATCCGAAATAGATACTGTTTGTAAGTACAGATTGATCACGGACTGATTGTCAACTAACTTTGTAAGTTCCTATCGGTCCTACAGAATGCACAAATCCTTTGTAGTGTATTTAGGTTTTACTGTTAATGTTTCTACACTTGATCCTAACTAGTGTTCATATAGGTTCAAGTATATGTCCTATGTAATATTTCACTGGAATCTAGCACACTATGTGACTTATCCGTTAATGTTCTCGTTCCTTAAACAATGGTTGTCTGATGTGTGATATATCAACAATCATCACCCATCCTATGTGAACCATACCACGCAGGAGTCGTTATATTGGCTGGCTCTTCTGGGCCATGCCATGGTGAACCCTTCTGAGTATGAGTCCAGCGTCAACATATACCATCTTTCTTCTCGGACGTTATTCCTTTTCCGTAATAATCATGTAGAGTCCAACTGGTGGTCGTCCAATTGGAGTGCACTTCTTCAAAACCAGTGTTGAGTTTCCTAGTAACTGGTGGGGAACCTGTGGGAAAACCAACACATCATGTGAGAGCACTAGTCACTGATCCTACCGGCTGGGTGTAAGCTTATTACCCTGCTCTGTTATTTTACAGCTAACTACTCTTTCAGAGAGCCTTATAGCTTCTCACCTAAGTCCGAATCAGGCTATGATAAGAAAAGACCAATAAACAGAGTGCAACCTCAGTATTCTATTCACCTTAGCAGAGCCAATATCACTATTCTACTCTAACTAGTTTTCCACTAACAGTGCTAATCATCACACTATAGGTTTAACAAGGCTACAGTCTATATTAATTAGAACTAATAGACTATATTGACTACCTTATGCAAAACCGCCTCATTCCCGGGATGGCTACTACACTTTGCCATAACGACACATGCTAGTTAATCTAGAATTAATCTAACACTGTAGAGCTCTCCCACAAACACGTCCATCATAATCCACGGTTTTTGTCAACTCCCCATCTCCAATCATGGTTTTCTGGCAAACCCCTAAAATTGGTCACGTGATATGGGTGACGTCCTGCAGGTGTTATTTATTTTCATATCAGCCATTGTCAAGAATCGATTCTCCCTTTCCTTAGTCACTGTCAAAGTTGTCATCAATTGTTTCTACTCCCCCAACAAACTAACGAGTTACTGTATGATCCCAACAACAGTTTTTCCCAACAAGCTGCCAGTCTTCTTGATGTTCCGGAAACTAAGAATTGACAGAGGTACTGTTTACCTCCGTGCTGAGTACTTCCGTTTTCCCTCTGATATGTTATTGACTTGTCAAAGCGATGTATGATTCAGCGCACTCACTTCCGAGTGTTGCCAATCCGTCAACCAGATGTACAAGTACAGCTGTTATTTATGCCCGTCCTGTTTGGGACCACGTGCAGCCACAACTATGAATGTTTTCTCTGTATTAGTTGAAAGACTTGATGCTTAGCAGATAGTCCGGTTTATCAGAAAGCCTCTTACTAATCAACTGGTTAAACACACGGTTTTATTTTGTGACATAGGCCCCCTCCTAAGAGAGTAGTCCATCTCACTCTTCTCCACCGTGAGTTTAATCCAGATGATTCATTCTTCTTCTTCAGGAGTTGGGTGTCTTGACAAGAAATCCGCTCCAACATTTTCCTTCCCAGGAATGTACTCCACTGTGAAGTTATAGGGTTGAAGTAACAACGACCACCGCATCAAACGTGCGTTGAGCTTCTGAGAAGTAGCCAGGAACATCAGGGGCTGATGATCCGACTGGACCCGAAACTTAACTCCATACAAATAGGGCTGGAATTTTTGCACTGCCCATACGAGAGACAAGCACTCTCTCTCGACGGTTGAATAATTCCTCTCCGCCTGTAGAAGTTTCTTACTTGCGTATGCTACAGGTTTCAAAACCGAAGCATCGTCCTTTCCTTCCTGTAACAAAGCGGCTCCAATTCCAATCGCACTCGCATCTGTTCTCAACACAAATTGTTTGGAAAGGTCAGGGAGCTGTAATACAGGTTTGCTGACCACGGCCTCCTTTAACTGACTATAGGCATTCTCACATTCGGGTGTCCAAATGATTTGGTCCGGGAATCCCTTTTTCAAGGTTTCCGACAACGGAGCTCCCAGTTCAGTGAAATGTGGGATAAATTTGTGATAGAACCCACACAACGAGAGAAAAGATCGCACATCCTTCTTCGTTTTAGGTCTTGGTGCATTTCTGATTTTCTCCAGGTTCTTCTCTTCTGGAACAATGTGTCCTGGAGTGATGGTGTGACCTAGAAATTCCAGAGTCTGTTAACCAATCATGCACTTGGTTGGACGAGCAGTAAGCCCTGCTTCCTTGAGTCTATTAAACACTCTCTCCAAGGATTGTAAGTGGTCATCCAAGCTGTCACTGGAAATCAGAATATCATCCATGAATGAGATGATGGACGGATCCTGTAACGGATCTAGTAAAGTCCTCATCATGCGTGTAAACACACTGGGTGCATTGCTGAGTCCAAAGGGCATGACCTTGAATTCGTAGTGTCCACTGGGTGTACTGAAAGCCAACAGTGGTCGAATCTCCGGTTTGACTGGTATCTGATAGTACCCTCGACTCAGATCCACCTTTGAAAAGTACCGAGCCTTATGGAGCCTAGCGAATAACTGAGTTGGATTCGGCAAAGGTTCCACCTGAAATTGTGTGTGACTGTTCAGAAGTCGGTAGTCTATACACAACCGGTGTTCTCCACTTGGTTTGCGTAACAAAACTACCCCCGCATTGTATGGGGATGTGGATGGTGCAATCACGTCATCCTCTAGCAGTTTTTGTATTTCCTCCTCCAGGGCCTTTTCTTTAGAGAATGGCACTGGGTAAACCTTTTGGCGAACAGGCTCCTGTGTGGTCAAAGTCATCTCGAACTCAACCAACCTCGTTCGTCCTGGTTTATCAGTCAGTATCTCCTTATGAGACTTGAGAACCTGGGTTATCCTTTCCCTCTCCTGGGAGGTCAGATCAGGGTTCACTTGCACATCCCTATAGGTTTCCTGGTGTTCCAAGGGATATTCCCTGCCCTCGCTGGTTCCCACTTCTGTCTCCACTGCAACTGCCATTGCCATGAGGTGAGCTGCCTTGTCTCCGGGTCTCTCTTTGTATTTCCGCAAGAGATTGATATGGAAAATCTTCGACTTTCCCCGGATCCGGATCTGATAGTTGGTTCTGGATATCACCCTTTCCACGGGAAATGGTCCACGGGTCTCTCTTCGTATTTCCGCAAGAGATTGATATGGAAAATCTTTCGACTTTCCCCGGATCCGGATCTGATAGTTGGTTCTGGATATCACCCTTTCCACGGGAAATGGTCCTTGCCAACCTATCTCCAGTTGTTGTTTCCCGTTGGGAGTAGCAACAAGGCTTTATCTCCCACCTCTAGAGATCTTTCTTTAGACCTACGGTTGTAGTAAGCCGCATGTCTTTTCCTGGCCTTTTTCAAGTTTTGATTTGCCAGAGTCCATCCCTTGTGGAGTTTTTCTTTCAGTTCCTCCACGTATTTATAGGATGAGATCACTTCTTCTGACGTCCCCCTCTTCAGTCCAACTCCTCAACATGGCTTCCAACGGTCCTTTGATTGGACGACCAAACAGCAACGTAGCGGGTGGTAGTCCTGTTGAGCCATGAGGAACTTCCCGATAGGCAAAGAGTGCTGCTGGGATATATTCATCCCACCTATCAGGTTTTTCCTGCGCTAGTTTCCTGAGCATTGTCATCAACGTGCCGTTGAAACGCTCTACTTGTCCATTGGCTTGAGGGTGGTAAGGGCTGGTATGTATGTGGTTAGAGTGAAACACCCTAAATACCTCCTCCATGAGTTTTCCACAAAACTGAGATCCATTGTCCGTCAGAATTTGATCCGGAAAGCCTAATCTGGTAAAGGCCTCCATCAGTGCGTCCGCCACTCTTTTCGAGTCAATCGTGGTCAACGGTATAGCCTCACCCCACATTGTACAGCAATCCACCATTGTGAGTATATACATGTTCCTCTTCCTAGTCCTGGGAAGTGGACCCACGATATCGATGGCTACCCTCTCGAAAGGAGAGTTCATGATGGGCATCTCACCCAACACCACCGGTGCTGTCCAGTGTTTCGGTGCCACCCTCTGGCACTCAGGGCATGACTTCACATACCGACGCACATCATCTGTCATTCCCGGCCAATAGTAATGGCAGGAAATCCGCTGCATGGTGGCGGCAATACCCATGTGTCCACTAAAGGAGATGGTATGCCCCATATGAAGAATCTGGGACCGGTGAGCTTTCGGGACGACCAACTGACCGTATAGGTTGTCTCCCCTTCCTGCTCTCCTGTAGAGTATCCTATTCTTCATGTAGTACTGCCCCCGTCCTGGTGGATCAGCACTTTTCTGCAGCTTTTTGTAGCAAGGACGTAAAGTATCATCCTCACTCTGGGCAGTTCGTAGCTCCCCCGGCATTGGGTTAGTCACAATTGCGTCTGCCTCTTCCGTTCTCGTCTGAGAGCGAGTCTGCATTGCTCCCATATGGATTGGCTCCCTGGGCATTCCCAGAAAGACATACCGGCAACCTAGGATGACTGGAAAAATGGGATCGGTCAATACAGCGGCCTTGATGGTGCCGGTGACGTACCTTGACCGAATCTCCACATTAGCAATAGGCAAATTCATGACTACAGCACTCTTCTGTGCAGGCTGTATCTCCATGGTCTCACCTGTGAATTGTTCTGGATGTACCAGATCCGCAGAAATCACGGCCTCCCCGTCCAATCCTGTGTCGTATAAACACTCCACTTGACGACCGTTAACCTCTACCAATTCCACTACAGGTGGTTTTTCCTGGTCTGGAGTCTCTTCCTCGGCCTCGACCTGTTCGGTGGGCTCCACCTTAGGTTTTCCTGAGCACACGACGAATTGAGTGTCTCCTGACTTTCCCCTGCAGTCAATAGCACTGTGCGTGTTTGACTTGCATTGGTTGCACCATTTCCCTGTCCTAGATTTTCTATTGTCGGACTTGAGTGACCTCTCCTGGTGGCGAGCTTCCTTGTTGACCTTGGCATTTTCCGTGACAACCTCCTTGGAAGTCACTTGACATGCTGCGAAGTGAGGGTTCTTAGCCTTCGATTTGCAGTCCCTCGTATTGTGAGAGGGTGACTTACAAATTGAACACCACTTCTCCGACCACGGTCGTTTAGGTGTAGAGCTTGAAGTGCTCTTGCTTCCCTCCTTCTTCTTCTCTGAACTATCCTCTGATTTTCGCACATAAGGTTCCCACTTTTTTGTTCCTGAGTTTTTGGCTTTCTTCTTGTCATGTTTCTCTTGACTTTTGGTGTTGGTGGAAAGGTTTTCCCCTGCCTCCCCATGTACCTCGACGAACCGTTCTGCTAATTTAGTCACGAGGTCAATACGTTCCGCTCCTTGATCTCCCAGGAACGTCCTGAGAGGTTTAGACATTTGCTTCTTCAGCTGGTCGACCACCATAAGCTCTTCCAGACTCTCATAGTCATGTGCGAACCCAGCCAAATCCATCCACTTGTGGAGATAAGATTTTAGACGCAAACTGTAGGCGGCAAACAACTCCCCCGGTTCTCGTTTCGCTGCTCGAAATTTTTTCCGGTAGGTATGTGACGTAACCTCGAATCGTTTCAGCAGAGCCGTCTTTAACTCGTCATAATTGTTCTCATGTCCTGGTGGCAGGCGAGAATAAACCTCGTAGCCGGTCCCGCGTAAACCCTGGGATAGCTTGAGATTCCATTTGTTACGCTCCAGACCCATAGCAACCGACATAGCCTCGAAGCGTTGAAGGTACTGGTCAATCTTCTCTTTGTCCTCCTCGTAGACCGCCAAAGGAAACTTCATGGCATGGTACCCATGTCCACCTACTGGTGTTGAGCCTGGGATGGAGGAACTTCCAACTGCTCCCTCAGTTTCTCCATTAGATTGACTCTTCAACTCGAGTTCCCTCATCCGGTACTCGTGCTCCCTTTTCTGAGCTTCTTGTTCAGCCTCCAGTTTCCTAGCTGCTTGCTCAGCTTCAAATTTCTTAGCTGCTTGCTCAGCTTCCAATTTCTTAGCTTCTTGTTCCAACTCCATCCTTCTCAATTCCAACTCGGCCTTTCGATCTTCCCTTTCTGCTTGACGATACTCTCTCTCCACTTCCTGTATGTAATCCGTTAGAGCAGACCCCGCCAATCCTATGTCCTCCCCCTTTGCCTTTAATTCTGCTGTGCTAAGTTTAGGGGTGGCCATTATACAGAGAGGTAAGCTAGCAGGTCGAGTACAATATAACTACAAATTACTATACAGATATATGAACAAGTAATATAAATCTAGGTATTACCACACACAGCACATTCACTCAGTGACAAGAGTAGAATCAGGACCACAGACCTATGCAGACGTGTGACGTGTGAACAGGTAAGATATTAGTCCTAACCCCTATCCACATTCACTCTAGCTGGATTCTCCAATATGATATCTCCCTCTTATAACTAAAGATCCCGTGTCAAAAGACCCCGTTGTCAGAAGATCCCACTGTCAAAGGTTCCTGCTTGCAGGAGATCTCGCTGTCCAAGGATTCCGTTATCGAGAGATCCCGCTGTCCAAAGGATTCCGTTTACGAGAGATCCCGCTGTCCAAAGATCCCGGACGAGCCCCCAATAATGTCGTGTCCTCCTTTAAAGTGTCGTCCCTGGAGTGAAGAGAGTCAACACCCACATTATAATATTTTTTCCCTATCAATATCCTGGAGAATCCACCAGCTTCCGTCCAACACACTCCATCAGCCCATGGACACCTTTTCCTATCACTCTCTCACTGTCGTACTATGCCCCCTCTCATACGTCCCCAACGCAACATACTCAACAACTTTTGCTTCTAAAAATTAATAAAGATTAATTTATTAAAAGAAAAGTGTAACGTATATGAGACGTGTATGCGAAGAAAATGCGTGATGTGTTCTATACTGTGTGTGTGATCGGACTTTCAGATAATAGCATAGTTTCTTCATTGCAAGGGCACACCACAGCACATTAAATCATAACCAGTGCACCTCACCCGGTGTTGAAACCCTCTTGCCGGATACTGACTGTCATCTGTAGCCACCTGGTAATCCATCTTCATGATCATCCGAAATAGATACTGTTTGTAAGTACAGATTGATTACGGACTGATTGTCAACTAACTTTGTAAGTTCCTATCGGTCCTACAGAATGCACAAATCCTTTGTAGTGTATTTAGGTTTTACTGTTAATGTTTCTACACTTGATCCTAACTAGTGTTCATATAGGTTCAAGTATATGTCCTATGTAATATTCACTGGAATCTAGCACACTATGTGACTTATCCGTTAATGTTCTCGTTCCTTAACAATGGTTGTCTGATGTGTGATATATCAACAATCATCACCCATCCTATGTGAACCATACCAAGCAGGAGTCGTTATATTGGCTGGCTCTTCTGGGCCATGCCATGGTGAACCCTTCTGAGTATGAGTCCAGCGTCAACATATACCATCTTTCTTCTCGGACGTTATTCCTTTTCCGTAAGAATCATGTAGAGTCCAACTGGTGGTCGTCCAATTGGAGTGCACTTCTTCAAAACCAGTGTTGAGTTTCCTAGTAACTGGTGGGGAACCTGTGGGAAAACCAACACATCATGTGAGAGCACTAGTCACTGATCCTACCGGCTGGGTGTAAGCTTATTACCCTGCTCTGTTATTTTACAGCTAACTACTCTTTCAGAGAGCCTTATAGCTTCTCACCTAAGTCCGAATCAGGCTATGATAAGAAAAGACCAATAAACAGAGTGCAACCTCAGTATTCTATTCACCTTAGCAGAGCCAATATCACTATTCTACTCTAACTAGTTTTCCACTAACAGTGCTAATCATCACACTATAGGTTTAACAAGGCTACAGTCTATATTAATTAGAACTAATAGACTATATTGACTACCTTATGCAAAACCGCCTCATTCCCGGGATGGCTACTACACTTTGCCATAACGACACATGCTAATTAATCTAGAATTAATCTAACACTGTAGAGCTCTCCCACAAACACGTCCATCATAATCCACGGTTTTGGTCAACTCCCCATCTCCAATCATGGTTTTCTGGCAAACCCCTAAAATTGGTCACGTGATATGGGTGACGTCCTGCAGGTGTTATTTATTTTCATATCAGCCATTGTCAAGAATCGATTCTCCCTTTCCTTAGTCACTGTCAAAGTTGTCATCAATTGTTTCTACTCCCCCAACAAACTAACGAGTTACTGTATGATCCCAACAACAGTTTTTCCCAACAAACTGCCAGTCTTCTTGATGTTCCGGAAACTAAGAATTGACAGAGGTACTGTTTACCTCCGTGCTGAGTACTTCCGTTTTCCCTCTGATATGTTATTGACTTGTCAAAGCGATGTATGATTCAGCGCACTCACTTCCGAGTGTTGCCAATCCGTCAACCAGATGTACAAGTACAGCTGTTATTTATGCCCGTCCTGTTTGGGACCACGTGCAGCCACAACTATGAATGTTTTCTCTGTATTAGTTGAAACACTTGATGCTTAGCAGATAATCCGGTTTATCAGAAAGCCTCTTACTAATCAACTGGTTAAACACACGGTTTTATTTTGTGACAATCACCATGTTTATAAACATCAGGTGAGGAAGACGGTGTTCGCAGATTATCACAAGATTCTGCAGATTATCACCAAGATTCTGCAGATTATCACAAAGATTCTGCTGATTATCTCAGAAATATTGCAGATATATTGCCGGCTTATCATGAATGGATAGACAGTTGAGTGAAGGAAGAATAAAACCAGAACCAATGTTGATGAATAACTGGAGAACTAATTAGGGACTCATACATTGCGTTAAGTGGTTAGTTACCTGAATCTGTTAATATAAAACAATTCACCAAGGAGCAGCCACCCTATTATTTCCCCAGTGACTCTAGTGCATAGTGTTTCTGGGTGTCTTTCCAAAAAAGTCAACATGTCGGACCAGTCCTATCTTACCAGCAACTTATCAATGAAGGAACTAGATTATACTCAGTTGAACATGTACTAACTTGAGAACAATCACATTCAACAGACGGAGAACAATGATTAACAACAAGTTTTATTGTGTGTAGAGACTGTTTAATTTTACAAACGTTTTCACTAATTCTATAGAAATTCACACATAATACCTTGTGTAGCTCAGAGACAATTTAGGAAGAACAGTGGGTAGGCCCAGTGGCAATATGACTGAAATCATCAGTGGATCTACTGGCGAGTTACTGTATGATCCCAACAACAGTTTTTCCCAACAAGCTGCCAGTCTTCTTGATGTTCCGGAAACTAAGAATTGACAGAGGTACTGTTTACCTCTGTACTGAGTACTTCCGTTTTCCCTCTGATATGTTATTGACTTGTCAAAGCGATGTATGATTCAGCGCACTCACTTCCGAGTGTTGCCAATCCGTCAACCAGATGTACAAGTACAGCTGTTATTTATGCCCGTCCTGTTTGGGACCACGTGCAGCCACAACTATGAATGTTTTCTCTGTATTAGTTGAAACACTTGATGCTTAGCAGATAATCCGGTTTATCAGAAAGCCTCTTACTAATCAACTGGTTAAACACACGGTTTTATTTTGGGACAATCACCATGTTTATAAACATCAGGTGAGGAAGACGGTGTTCGCAGATTATCACAAGATTCTGCAGATTATCACCAAGATTCTGCAGATTATCACCAAGATTCTGCAGATTATCTCAGAAATATTGCAGATATATTGCCGGCTTATCATGAATGGATAGACAGTTGAGTGAAGGAAGAATAAAACCAGAACCAATGTTGATGAATAACTGGAGAACTAATTAGGGACTCATACATTGCATTAAGTGGTTAGTTACCTGAATCTGTTAATATAAAACAATTCACCAAGGAGCAGCCACCCTATTATTTCCCCAGTGACTCTAGTGCATAGTGTTTCTGGGTGTCTTTCCAAAAAAGTCAACATGTCGGACCAGTCCTATCTTACCAGCAACTTATCAATGAAGGAACTAGATTATACTCAGTTGAACATGTACTAACTTGAGAACAATCACATTCAACAGACGGAGAACAATGATTAACAACTCCAAGTTTTATTGTGTGTAGAGACTGTTTAATTTTACAAACGTTTTCACTAATTCTATAGAAATTCACACATAATACCTTGTGTAGCTCAGAGACAATTTAGGAAGAACAGTGGGTAGGCCCAGTGGCAATATGACTGAAATCATCAGTGGATCTACTGGGAGTTAATTGTTACATATTGGACAAATTGACATTATCTCATGATTTAATGATCGAATTCATGTATTCAGATTTGCTTCACTGGCTTTATCTCCACAGCATTTTATTCAATAAATTTTATTTCAGGAGCTGAATAAGTATCTCTTTTAGGAAGGCAAAGTTTGGAGGGAAGTCATTAACATTCCGGGGAAACCCCTAGATTTCCTGAGCTAATATGGGGCATTTTGGCTTCCAAAGACCCATCCCCTCCAGACGAAATTAGTCCCATCCTCTTAGCTTAACTTCATTACGGGGTAGGCCAAAGTGGGTACTGCATCCTTCTCGCAACATCCCACAGTTGTTGCACATTGTAAACAACTAGGGTTAGAATTAAATTGTAAGAAGACACAGATTATGGTTGTCACTAGGAAGAATGAAATACCACAATAAACAAGTGAATCGGTCCAATTATCTCGGAACAGTCATAACATCTGATGGGAGATGCCTTGAAGAGAATAAAACAAAAATTGCCATTGCTAAGGCAGCCTTTTGCAAGATGAAAATCATAATGACCAATAAAAAGATGTCAATTGCTGCGAGAAAAAGAGTGTTGAGGTGCTACAAAAACCTGTGTTTTTGTATAGATGTGATGCATGGACAATGAGCAGTCAAGCTGAAAAAACATCTGATGGCTGTGGAAATGTGGTTTCTAAGAAGAATGCAAAGAATACCACGACAAACAGAAAAACCAACAACCAAAACCTACAAGAAACAAATGAAAACCATAAACTGATCAGAGAAATTAGACGTAGGCAGTCAAAATTTCTTGGACATATGAGAAGAAATGAATTGGAGAACTTGGTGACAACTGGCAAGATCGAGGGGAAAAGAACAAGGGGAAGACAGAGAAGTAAATACCTGGATGGATTGGCCACATGGCATGGTCGAGACAAGAACACTGAGCTGATCCACGACTGTGGTGATCGAGTGACATAGCAAATCATAACCCCCCACGCTTACCTGTATGGCACATAATGAATGGATTTTTTTGGGGGTCGCTTGTTCACTTTGAACTCAATCGTAGTCCATACATGTGACTTCTAGTAGCACTGGAATGATTTTTGTGTGTAGATTAGCTTTCCCTATTACCAGTGTCCCTCGCCATCAGGCGAACCCACTCCGACTTCAGAGGTACTTGTAATTAACATCCCAAAGTCAAGGATGAAAAGTCAACATTTCAGTCCAACTAACCTGTGTAAGGGTTGAACCTCCTACCTCAGCATCAGCACACCGGATGTTTAAGAACAAGCTCTCTGATCCATGCGGCAATGCTGATCTGCCTACTATGCACATGAAAGCACTGCTCATGTAGAAATCTCAGAGCTGTAAACAGCTACAATACAATTATTAACAATACTGAGGCTGGTGTCTACTACAGTTGTAAGCTCTACTAGTGCCAGGACATTTGTGGAAGTCCTTGCCTTGCTTCTCATGTTCGTCACCTTGTTTCATCCCCTCCTTGCCTTGCTTCTCATGCTCGTCGCCTTGTTTCATCCCCTCCTCGGCCTTGCTTCTCATGCCCATCGCCTTGTTTCATCCCCTCCTTGCCTTGCTTCTCATGCTCGTTGCCTTGTTTCATCCCCTCTTTGCCTTGCTTCTAATGCTCGTCGCCTTGTTTCATCCCCTCCTCGCCTTGCTTCTCATGCTCGTCGCCTTGTTTCATCCCCTCCTCGCTTTGCTTCTCATGCTCGTCGCCTTGTTTCATCCCCTCCTCGACCTTGTTTCATCCCCTCCTCGCCTTGCTTCTCTTGCTCGTCGCCTTGTTTCATCCCCTTCTCTGCCTTGTTTCATCCCCTCCTTGCCTTGCTTCTCATGCTCGTCACCTTGTTTCATCCCCTCCTCGGTCTACCATCTCCCATTCTACTGCTGACTACACTCCTTTTTTTACCTTACTGATCACTTTTCTATAAATGCAATATATAAGCTTTAAAGAAAAGCATTAAAATGAAACATCCACACGGAAACTGTCAAATAAAGAGTCGGTCAAAATCCAAATAATCCATATGCACACCTGACTTTACACAGAATAACAATACATAACATACCAGAATAGGTTTCGTAGCTCCCGGAATCTGAGTCTGAATTATAAACTGTTTCATCATAAGGAGGTGCAGATGGAGCAGCTCCACTCCTATAACCATAGCCAGAGGTTCCCTGAACACTAAATGTTCTTTGTGACTGACCTAGAACGAGGACAAATTATCAGGTTACTACCCAGGCATGAAATGTTCTAAATGACTGACCTAGAATGAAGACAAATTATCAGATTACTACCCAGGCATGAAATGTTCTAAATGACTGACCTAGAACAGGGATGAGTTATCAGATTACTACCTGAGCATTAAATGATGTTCTTCATAACTGACCTAGAACAAGGATAGGAGGGCTTGGAGTGAGTGGGTTGAGACCATATGTCCCAAAGGGAGATAAAAGGTAACAGAAGAACCACTACCTATAAATGAGTTCATGTGACCCTATACATGTGATCTACCTACAAATGAGTTCATGTGACCCTTTACACGTGATCTATCTATAAATATGTTCATGTGCACACACAGCTGGCTCCCTGGCCGAGGGGTTAGCAGCTTTCTCTGTAATCCCGAATACTCTCGTGGTTGACGTGAGTGCACGAGAATTGGAAGCGGTTCGAGTCGCACCAGTGACTTATGAGAGTATGGAGCTGGTCGCTCAGAAAGTCGTGGCGTGCTAATGAGCGTAATCTAGCCTAGGAATCAACATACAGCTGAAAGATGCTGATGTTGACCACAATATCCTGAAACAGGATGGAAACGCGGGGGGAAAAAATGTGCACACACAAAAACTACCTTTAAATGTGCTTATGTGGACAAACAAGTAGTTAATAATATGTTCAAGTTAACCAGCCATTACCTATGTTTGCATATCCTTTACAGGACATTGCTGACAACATCAGCATCTTTCAGCTGATTGTTGATTTCTTGGCAAGATTACGCTCAGTAGTTTGCCATTGCTTTCTGAGCGGCTGGCTCACATACCCCGTAAGTTACCGACGCGATTCAACCACTGCTGATTTTCACCATCGTCACGTTACTTACGAGAGTATACGAGATTACGGAGAAAAGTCGCTAACCTCTAGGCCAGGAAGCCGGCCGTTACCTGTGAGGTGGCTTGAAATGAAAACCTTAAAAGTGTGATAGAAATTACAATACCATGCCTTTGTCTTGTAACCTGTAAATATTGTTGTTAAGTGCCATATGACGAGCACGCCAAAAGAAGATACAGGAAAAAGAAGAAAGGGATTTTGCAGAAGGACGCACCAAAGTGGATGATGCACAAGAAAACCAAGGGAGACACGAGACGTCATAGGACAACATAGAGTCAGACGTTGTGAGGCTGTGTTCCCAAGCGGTTGTGTTTTCCAAATTCTGTGTCAAGTGGATATCTGGATGCAATGATTATGAGGATCTGCAAGTAAACAGCAGGACGAGGAATTGGTTGACAAGAAGCCATTAATGGAAGGACTGGGAGTAGAAAACCTAGGCGAATTCTGAACGACGGAACTGTGGAATGGAAAACTAGGCTTCAAGGTGAACAGGATAGAATAGGGAGGTTATTCGTAGATAGTAAATAGACACCGACCCTGTGTCAAGGGCAGTCTATATTCTAGAAGAGAAGAATCCTATTTTTCTACAGCGCATAATTAAAATGTGTGGAAATGTTCACTGGATTGCGTGAGTTTATTTCATATTTTCCAAAGTTCAGGTGAGAAAACTTAACGTTCTTATTTAACGAGTTAGAAATACTTGGTTGTGGATTTCATGTTGAGTTATTACGGATTCTACACCAAGGCATTAAGTATGTAAAGAGTGTTCAAGATGTGACATCACAGTGCAGATGAACACAGTGAAGTCATAAGAACAGTTTAAAGATGGCTGCCTCACTTTTGACATGCACCAAAGAGGAGCAGCATTCTGTTATCCGTTTTTTAAAAAAATTCAGTGAAGGGGTGAAACCTATAGTCATTCATCGGTGAATAAAGGTTCAGTACGGTGATGCATGCCTGTCTGTCCAGCAAGTGTAGAAGTGGAGTATGAAATTTGTAAACGGCATGACTTCTGTGACAGACTGTTCATGACAGCGTCAGGCACACCGAGTAGTGACCCCAGAGTCAATTGCAGCCATTGATGGCCTCGTACAGGAAAACCATCGATTGACTGAGTGACATTGCCGCACATCTTGACATCAGTCAAGCTTCAGCACACCACATCATTCAGATGCACTATAATACCGCATGGTGGGTGCCACAGCAGCTTACTCCAGAATTGAAACTATGCTCTGATGCTTGTCAAGAACTTTTACAGTGCTTTGAAGCATAGGTGATGGTTACTGTTGATGAAACCTGGCTTCAATACCACGGCCTGGAAATGAAGAGAACGAGCAAGGATGATTTGCACGCAGTCGTCTGCAGGGAAGGTTATGCTGACTTTCTTTTGGGATGAGCTCTATTTTCATATGGTTTAGAGCACTACATGCCAAGAGGGAAAGCTGTTACCAGTAATATGTATATAGATCTTCTCAGGAATCACCTTTGACCTGCAATCTAATTTTAAAAAACGTGGACTTCTGAGTAAAGGTATCCTTTTGCAACATGACAATGCTCGACTCCATACTGCCCGTGCAATGGTTAAAACTATCGAAGACCTCCACTTTCAGTGTGTAACACATTCCCTGTACCCACCAGACCTAGCCACAAGTGACCACCTGTTTGGATAACTCAGAGTCATTGGGAAGAAAGACTTTTTGGTCCGATGAAGAGGTACAACAGGTGGTGTATGAGTGGCTACATGCGACCAAGAGAATTCTTTTCTACAGGTATCCAAGCATTTTATCGGCTCTGGACGTTGCACTAAACGCTGTGGTGACTACATTGAAAGATAATACAATTTGTCTTTAATTTCCAAAAACATATTCCCCCCCCCCCCCCCCCCCCCCCCCCCCCCCCCCCCAATAAACATTTTAGGTTTTCATTTGAAGCTCCCTCGTAAAAATATTTTAATGTGAACCTACCACTAGCTAACTGTGTTCATGTAAACCTACCACTGACTATACACATGTAAACAGCAATGGATAAGATTTTGTAAACCAACCACTACCTATACACATGTAAACATCAATGGATAAGTTTCTGTAAACCAACCACCATGTGAACATCAATGGATAAGTTCATGTAAACAAACCACCATGTAAACATCAATGGATAAGTTCATGTAAACAAACCACCATGTAAACATCAATGGATAAGTTCATGTAAACAAACCACCATGTAATCATCAATGGATAAGTTCATGTAAACAAACCACCATGTAAACATCAATGGATAAGTTCATGTAAACAAACCACCATGTAAACATCAATGGATAAGTTCATGTAAACAAACCACCATGTAAACATCAATGGATAAGGTCATGTAACAAACCACTAACTATACACATGGATACGCAATGGATACGTTCATGTAAACCTATCACAAACTATACACGTATAAATGGCAATGGATAAGTTCATGTAAACCAACCACTACCTATACACAGCAATCAATAAATTCATGTAAACCTACCACTTAACTAATCACTTGTAAACAGCAATGGATAAGTTCATGTAAATCAACCACTACCTATACACATTTAAACAGCAATGGAGTAGGCAATGGATGAGGCTTCCGGTTTCAAGATGGCGACGGACGGTCGTGTTGTATTTGTGATCGTTAACTTTTTCACGTAGGAGATGGATTTATTCATCTCTTGCTTGTAGTTTGTGTGCCAGGATGTAAAACCAGGAGTTTCTACTCAAGATCTGTGCGGATGCTACAGAGTTCATGCATCAAGCGAAGCAATCCTTTAGTGAATTTTCGCGTGTGTGGTTTCTGTGGTTTTCGGTTTTTCAACATGGCGGAACAACGTGTGTTCTCCGAGCGGTTGGCAGTCAACCTAACAAGACAGCGTGGGTGCCGGGCAGGTTGCAAGCGAAAAAGTAAGAGTGGTGGTTTAAGACGTTTTAGACTCAAGTGTGACCGTCTGGGCCTCAGGAATATCCGTATTCTGTATTGGAACTGCGCCAGCGTAAAACAACGGGGTCCTATTTTAGAAAATCTGGTTTACAGGAATGACATTGTAGCGCTCCAGGAGACAAGACTGGGTGATCAGCTACTCCGAATTGCTGGCTACAAATGTTTCTACAACAGACGACATCAGGGAATGGCGATTCTCATTCGCGACAGCATGGTGGCGTCAGAGCTAGACATGTCCAGTTGGGACAGTGACGATATACAAATACAGGCGGTAAGAGTTCAATCCAGTCTACCATTCGTGCTGGTTAATGTTTATGCCCGCAACGCGAGTATAGATTCCCAGAAGTGGCAGTGCTTAAGTGACATATTAGGTCAAGAGAGAAATTTTATTTTCTGTGGTGATTTCAACGCTAAAGGCAGATCATGGGGAAACATTTCCTCCAACACACAAGGGGAGGAGCTCGAGACTGCACTTGAAACCATTGACCTGGTTTGTATCAACAGTGGCTGTGTCACCAGGACAGCAAGCCGTCCAGGGGATGAGGACAGTGCTATTGATCTGGCGCTGGTTTCTCCTTCACTCACTACAGTGTGTAGATGGAGTGTCCTAGGACACCACGGCAGCGACCACCACCCTTGCAGCATATTGGTGGAGAAAGGCAGAACCAGGCAGCACAAGTTAACGGTCAAGACTTTCCAGTATGACCGTACAGGGCAAGATGTGGTGAGTAAAATAAGACGTGACAAGCGCAGAAAGCTTCAGGGCAGGAAAAAAAGCTGGGAGCAGCCACCGTGGTGGAATCTTGAGGTGGAGAAGGCGTGGTTGGATAAACGTGGTGCTGTAAGGAGATGGCAAAATGCCAAGAAGAACAGAGCTGGCCATCCCAGTCCCTGCATGCACTTAGAAAGAGAGTTGCACACAAAAGTAAGCTATTTAAAAAAACTGGTCAAGGTGGTTAAAAGTGAAAAATGGGCAGAGGTGTGTCAAAGAGTAAGCACAGACAAGTCACTGAAATTGTTCTGGCGACTACATAAAAGCATGAGTGGGGTAGTCAAGAATAAGAGCATTTCTGACTTCCAAGGTGCTGACCTCATCTGGCAGAGGACTGACGAGGACAAGGGCAAAGCCCTCTTTGAACGCTATCTAGAGCAGAGCAACCAGACAGACATGAGAGGCCGAAATCTTGCCAAGGAGGTCACCTCAGACAGGTGCAAGGCCCAGAACACTTCGGATGAAGACACAGTGACAGTGAAAGAAATCAAGGCTGTGCTTCGACGATCAAAAAACAGCGCTCCAGGGCCAGATGGCATAAGATACGACGACATCAATAGGTGTACCGACAACGAGCTAGAGGAACTAGCAGACATGTACAACAACAGTATAGGGAGTGCTAGCATCAAGGAGGAGTGGTTACACAGCTATCTGATTCCCTTGCCGAAGCCTGGCAAAGACCACACAAAAATTCAGGGATATCGAGTTATAACCATGCAGAATACAATAGGCAAGCTGCTGGAGAAGTTAATTGCCAGGAAAATATCAAGCCAGCTAGAGAGGCAAGGTGTTTTCCCACCTACCCTGGGTGGGTACCGTCCAAAAAGAGAAACCTGGACCAATGCAGCAGTTTTTGCCCATGATGTCTATGAAGGTTTCCACTCAGGCATTGAAACCTTTGCTGCAGCGATTGATCTTGAGGACGCGTACAACAGAGTACCATTGGATTTTTTAATGCTTCAGCTTCTTGAACTCAAAATAAGTCCATTCCTCCTTAGTTGGATCGCTGCAGCCCTCTTCCAAAGGAAAGCTAGTTTTTAGATGTGGCAGTTGGACGTCGGAACCAACAACAATATATCCTGGCCTACCACAGGGATCACCATTATCTCCGGTACTGTTCAACGCCTACACTGTGAGAATCACCAGTGAGCAGATCACTGGACCTGGTAGGACATTGTCATATGCCGACGATGTTTTAGTGTATCGTCAGGGTAAGGATAGAGATCAGGTTGCTGTGGAACTACAAACCGAACTCAATCGCATAAGTACTTGGTGTGTTGAGGCTGGGGCAATGGTCAACCCAACAAAGGCAACAGTGACTTGGTTCTCGTTGAATAATCATATTGTCAACACTCCAACACCAACTGTAAATCTGTGTTCAGAGACGGTGGAAAGAACGCAGGCAATGAATTACCTGGGGATACGGTTTGATCGAAGCCTTGCTTATAATGAGCACATAGACCAGGTGATAACAAAGGCCAAGCGGGGGTTGGCTGCGATGCGGGTGATGGCGGCAGCAAACTGTGAGCAGCGCCATCTATGTCTTCTATACGAAGGGCTGGTCATGTCTGTTTTTGAGTATGCGATGGCAATCCTGACTCTCAGCCGTAAGCAGATAGAAAGGATGGAAAGGATACAGAATGAAGCTATGCGCATTATTCTTGGATGTACAAGAGATACAGCATGCAGGGCGATGCGCTACCTTCTTGATTTTCCAACCATTGAAGACAGAATACAAGTCTGCAGAGCTCGCGCCTACCTCAGAGTTAACGCAAACACACAACATCCACTGCATAGTGAAATTATGAAGGTGAAGGGCAGCAGGTTAAAAAGAGGACGGTCGTGGATGGGTCAAGCCGAAGACATTCTTCAACAGGTGTGTTCACTTGAGGACTTAGAACCTGGCGAGGAGTGGGTACAAGTGCCAACAGATTTCTGCACATCCTTTTCAGTTTGCATCCAACTAGACAGAAAATGCAGACAAGAAAACCCGGTAGCTGTGGAGGCGGAAGTACAAGCGTTGATTTTCGAGAATTCGCTAGACGGTGATGCTGTCATTTACACAGATGGGTCGGTCGTCCGACATGTGAGAAGCTCATGGGCCTTTACGGCTCAGGCCGGAGGGAGAATTGTGAAGGAGGACTCTGGTGCTTTTGCTGAGACCACAAGTAGCCTGATTATGGAAGTCATGGCAGTAAGTAAAGCAATAACATGGCTCGAGACACAGACATTCACTAGGGCATGTTTCCTTAGCGACTCAATGAACATGCTCAAGAGGATAGAGATGGGGGGGATCCGAAGAGAATGGTTGCTGTCTCTGGAGCGGTCTCGGCTGGCAAAGATTAGTTTCATCTTCGTGCCAGGGCATGCGGGAGTACAAGGGAATGAGCGGGCTGACAAGCTCGCAGGTAACGCTACTGTGGAGAGCGGACGCGCCATGGACCAGGCTGACATTCTGAATGCTCTACGAGAAGTAAGACTTTTGCGAGAACCAAGTGATGACTGTGAATCTACAACCATGGCCAGACTGCGAGAACAGCAAATTAAAAGAGGGGTGGCCAAACAAGAACACTACGCAGGAAGCCAAAGAAGACTGATAAACCAACACAGAACTGGTGTCGTTAGCCCCTACACGCTGCGGTATTTGCTGAGGAGGGGATCCGAGCACTTATGGACTGAATGGTTCGATGTACAATGAGGATGATCTGTCGACTAACTAACTAACTAAACAGCAATGGATAAGTTCATGTAAACCAACCACTACCTATACACATGTACACAACTACAACCCAGAAATATGTTATTATGACACAACAATTTATAAATGTTCATGGGAAGAAACAACCTATACACAAATTAATGTGAACCTATCACTAGCTAACCATGAGTTTATGTGAACTAACCACTACCTACACAAATGTTTATGTCATCCAATCACTATGCATTACTAGTTATGTGCTCATGTGAATCGTGGACACTTGATACAAACCAGACTTGCCTAGTGGCTGCAGAAATACATCCATGAGAAACCTGAGAGGCCCCCAAATATAAGCAAGTCCCACTAGAATACCTGCCAGGTGACCTGCAACACACAAGGTCATTCCAGTAGTAACTATCATCTAGAGCTTACAGCCAACAAAGCACAATATGCAAAATGCATTGTACGCATAAATTAAGATATAAGGACCATTTTACATGCCTTAGTTGTATTGCAAACAATTAGGTATATTTAGATGCTGCGAAAAGAAGAGACATACTAAACACAGACACCATATATATACTTTACAAAGAACTCCATCATCCATCATAACACAGGTGAAAATGAAGTGTAACTTATCCAAAATCAGAAACAATCAATAAATATATATAATTAAATAATAAAATACAAAAATAAGTACTATAGGACACAAAGGACGGCCGACATTTCGATTCTAAGAATCTTTGTTAAGGACAGGACAACACAGATAAAAACACTTTTAAAAAACACAATAAAATAGGCTCCAGAGTGATACACTACTTCTTTGGTAGCCTGGTCAGGAGCAGACTTAAGCGTTCCTGATGATCTAATCCCCTCTAATATCTTATATTATGGTGACATTGACGTTGCTTATATTATTACTATTTGTTGCTGAGCTGTGTTAGCTTTCCACATACATCTAATCAGCAATGATACTGCATATAATTTCAGCACAAACAGCAATAGTATTGCATATCATGATGATGTAAAATGCAGTAACACAAATTATTATATCAGTGTAAGTAAACATGAATACAGTCACATCATGTCAGTAGTCTATGTAAACAGCAATACAATTACATTGTGTCAGTATAAATAAACATTAATGCAACCATACATCTTGTGAATGTAAACAGCAATACAATTACATTGTATCAGTATAAATAAACATTAATACAACTATACATCTTGTGAATGTAAACAGCATTAAACACCATATATCATGTGAGTGTAAAGAGCAATAACTCTACATACACTAATGTAAACAGCAACAACATATCATGTGAGTGTAAAAATGAATAACTCCATATACGCTAATGTAAACAGCAATAACTCTACATAAGCTAATGCAAACAGCAATAACATATGTGAGTGTAAAAATCCATAACTCATATGCTAATGTAAACAACAATAATTCTAGATGCACTAATGTAAACAGCAATAACTACATACACTAGTGCAAATAGCAATAACTCTACATACACTAATGTAAACAGCAATAACTCTACATACACTAATATAAACAGCAATAACTCTCCAGAAATTATTGTAAACAGTAATAACTCTCCATACACTATTGTAAACAGCAATAACTCTCCATACGCCAATGTAAACAGCAATAATTCTACATATGTTAAATGTAAACATCAATAGCTTTACATAGGCTAGTGTACACAGCAATAACTCTACATATGCTAGTGTAAACAGCAATAACTTTACATTACAAATCATAACAGTATAAACAGTAATAACACCATGTATCATGTAAGCATAAACAACAATACAACCACATCAGCATAAACAGCAGTAACACCATACACCATGGCGGTGTAAACAGCAGTAACACCACACACCATGGCGGTGTAAAAAGCAAGGTAACTATACTCAAAGCTAGAAAATTAAAAAAAATACTGCAATGTGACTAACTAAAGTCAGCACAAACATCAAGATGACTAATTAATTACCATATTTGTAGACAGTAAAAACAGATGACCATAAATAAAAATAGTACAAATAGAAAGAATACCATATATTCATTAATTCATTCAGTAGCATGTCCTTTGCAGAACCTCGTTCCCATAACAACCTTCCGGAAAATGTTTCGGTCACAAGCAAGATGGCCCACGTCCAATACACCCATCTGAAGATCAGCTGCCACATCCTGCACCTATCTTCTCTTTGGCCTTCCTCTTTCTCTCCTCCCGTCATATACCCCTCCATTATTTTTCTCTACAAACTTCATGACGTTTAATGTGACCAAATTATTTAAATGTTCTTTGTTTTATCATCTTTAGTAGCCAACCAGCCTTCAATATTCAGACCTTGTCATATGGATGTTGACACAATCTCTTTTGCAACAGAATGAGATTGGTCGTTGTCTAGATCCTGATGCTCCTTCTATATCACTGCAGAGTATAAGCTGGGTTAGCCACCTGTCCCACAACACAAGTCATTACTATAGTACAGATCTATTAGTCACTGAACAAGATTGAGTTTGCGCACATAATATCCCTTTAATGATGAATGAACACGAAACACACAACATATATAAATCCAGTACTAGTAATTCAAGAATATATCCTCATCACAACCTAACACTCGAATAACACTGCCTTCTCAAGCCCTACTTAATCTCATCCACCACAACAGTTAACCAGCCATTCTCCCGGCCCGAACTCACTCGATCCAACCCACTCTGGGTCTAGCCCTCAACTCCCTATATCTGCTGACAACCCAGCTCAGTCTTTAATACTTAGTCTCAGAATTCCTATCACTGAAAACACAGGGCATAGTTCTCTCGCTAACTCCGCTATCATTCAATTTCCCAGACCGCCGACCTCTACTGTTGGGTCCCAAAACTCAACTGTCCCCATCAATGTTTTCCACTGTCTTTTTACCCTTCTTTGCAGCCCTCCCCGGGCTCCACACAACACTACTCCCCAGCCCCAAGCTGTCTGCCTCACAACCACACTCGCGGGCTGACGCCTCCTCGACTCCCCTTAAACTCACTGCCTCCAACCTTCCCCGTCTATCTTCTTATTTGCCCTTTCCGGGGACCTACCACCCAGCCCCATTTTAACTCTGTCTATTATTTCTCAGGGCCGGTAATGTTAATGAACCCAGGCATGTTACAGATGTATTTGTTCTTTTCTGAATCCAAGATATTCTTAGAACTCGTCTAAAATATTTATATTCAAAGGCATTCATGTGCTGTTCAGTTGTTGTTTTCTAGTAAGTGTCCAGGTCTCACAGGCATATGTTGCAATGGGAAGGATGCATGCTCTTAAAAATATAATTTTTGTAGGTCTATCTGTCCCGTGCCACAATTTATTCGGTTGTTTAAGTTTTTGAAGAGCAATAGATATTCGTCTTTTAATTTCTTTCTTGTGTCAGCATTGTTGGTAATCAACGACCAAAGATATTCAAAATTTTCCACCACTTCCAATTTTTACTAATTAACATATATTTCTTTCTTTATATTAGTTTTATCTGTATGCATTATGTGCCATATATACAGATTGTCATTAAAGAAAGAACACAATGTACAAAGACAGTACAATTTACAGTGAGATAGAAAAAGACATGCACAAACAATAAGAGAGAATAAACCTACCAACAAAAGATGCATTAGGAACCAGCACTTGTATGAGAATAAGTTCTGCCCAGTAGATGTACTTGAATTCACTCGGAGAATAGTGTGTTGTCAAAACTTTGATTGCAAACAGGACACCTGGAAATTCAAGCCATTGTTATGATTAAACTAGTCATCAATGCCAGTTACATCAAATGGTCAACAACGCAGAATGTTGCTGTCATCAATGCCCACCAAAAGTTTCTTGATCCGCTGCCAGTTATCCCGCCTCACACACCGTCAAACCCAAGGTGTCTGCAATG